>LPNX010264806.1:162114-261916 GCA_001517045.1 Pseudotsuga menziesii
CCCTCCACTCAATCTTTGTCTCTCTCTCTCTCACACACACACACATCCCTATGTCTCCCCTTACCACTAAGGACCCCCTCCATTTTGCACGTTTTATTAAAGCAAAACGGGAGCGTGTTTTATTGAAGCAAAACGGGAGCGCGTTTTAATGAAGCAAAACAGGAGTGTGTTTTATTGAAGCAAAACGGGAGCACGTTTTTGCAAGGTAAAATGGGAGCGCGTTTTTGTGTACTATCCTAATTGCCATGCATGTTGGCAGCCTTGGGATTAGGCTTGGCATGGTCGAGATTGCTTGAGATGATTTCTATTTTATGGATCAAGCGTGATTGGCTTCATTCTACCATTGCATCTAAAACGTCCATCAACTTCTTGCACACACCCATGTGTGAGTTTTCTCTTTCAATGATTAACTAACTAAAACAATAATAGGCTTGGTTTGTTAAACTATAAAACTACTAGGCTAATATTAAAAGGTATATATAAAATTAAATAAGAGAACTCCCTTTTTTTAATGTGTGTCAGTTTTCTCTTTTAATGGTTAACTAACTAAGACAATAATAGGGTTGGTTTGTTAAACCATAAAACTACTAGTCCAATACTAAAAGGTGAATTATGGATTGTCACCGCTCCCAAAGAGATTCAGTGTGGAGTTTTAACCAGAAATAAATGCAACCTGGAACCATAATCTTTCCAAGAGAGACTCAACGATATATAAAAAAAGACATTCAATTCTAGAGTTTACAGACAAGAAGAGTGATAGGCTCTTTTCGTTTAGACTTTAATCTAGAATTAAACTTATCCATAGTGAATAAAACATATGGGAATACATTAGTGTTTCAAACACAGAAACATAAATACATCAACACCGTGTCTTGTCTGCTAAAAACAGTCTCAAAAGTAACACCCTTTCTTCTTCCTTTGTTAACGCAAACACAAACGATGGAACACTATTAAGGAGATTGAGTTCTCTTGTAGATAGCTTGTATTCTCTCCCCTTAGACGGAGACACATTAGCACCTGGGAACTACGCCAAACTTTGGCTGTATCGTTAATCTTAACCATACTTAGCAAAAACAAATTCTGGAGTCTTACAACTACAAAATCTGCAGTCTCTACCATTTCGACGGAGTAAAAGAAATACAAACCATACTCGTGTGAAAGAGAAAAACGATCCTCTATGTAGAGATAGTTATTTATTTATTTATGTATGTATATTAGACTCGTTAAATTCAGGTTAAAGAGTAAACCTCTCTCAACTTAAAAAAAAATTCATTTCAAGAGATAATCTTTCATGGACTTTGTAAACGTGTATAGCATGGGTGTAATTGTTAAGAGCATGTATTTCTTTTGAAGAGGTCATAGGTTCAAATCGACACGAGGTAGTGTATATATACCTCTCTAGACTTCAGGGAAATTGCCGAAAGGTCTCTTCTCCCACAAACAAGGGATCTCATACATCAAATTGATGTCTTAATTAAAATATTTATATAACTTAAAATGGTGATTCGATTATGAAGAAGGAACCTCTCAACTTGCCTTTTATTTATTTATTTTCAATGATTTTCATATATATACCAACTATACCAATTTTTTAACATATTTAGTTACTCCAAATGATTAACCCTAACACTTCTTTCTTCAGAGCCCTTTCCAGAAATGGATTATAGTAATATGGATAATTAATTGATCTTATTAAATTTATAATAATATTTAACTAGTTGATAATTAGTTATTTAATCTAATTAAAGTTTACTTTAACTTAGGACAATACCCATCAAACTTAGATGTTTATGGCTTTCTAGTCACTTACACTTTTCCCTAATGAATTCATGCCTATATCACTAAGTTTAGTCAAGCCCTCAATCTCCTAACTCTATGAAACAAAAATTAAATAATATTATTTACAATGCTTTTACGGACCTTGAGCTTCTTGCCAAAAAATTATACATTTACATTTACCTTGTATTTTTCCACTACCAAAAAATAGAAATAAGAAAAACTGCTACAAATTATATATAACTCTTCCTAAAATATATAAAAATAAATATAATATCTAACAATAAAATTAAATATTTTTTATTTAAAATTAAAATTACTCATATTTTAAATAATAAAATATTATTAATCATATTTTAGTTTTTCTTAGTTAAAAAGGAAAGCACTAGTAGGTGGGGTTTTATCTAATAAAAATGAAGGAAGGATAGGGCGGCCATCGTTTTCACAATTGATCTCCTATGGCTTCGAGCATCAATAATTTTTTTATAATTTTTTATAAATGTTGTTAATTAGTTTTTATTAAATTAATTAAATAATATTGAATCCAAGAAATTAATAAATTTTAAATGAAATGACTATAAATTAATTTAAATATACAATAGTTAGGTTTTATTTAAATTACAATGCAATAATACTAGTTTTACAGTGTCTATATATTTCTTTAACCAAATCACCAAGAACATTCACAATATCATGTTGAAATAGCTTTCACTAAAGGCACTCACAATATCTTATTGGAATAGCTTTCCCTGTAATCTAACTTCTCTTAGGTATCATAAAACTTTTTCTTGGAGTGATTTAAAAAAAAGTAAATAGATTTAAATTTAGACTACGAAAGAATAAAATAGATCTAGATTCACATAATGATGTTTTTCAATAAAAATATATTCACGTTTTGGTGTAAGAATTTGCTTATGATCTAATTATACTGCATTATGAAGATTTTTTTTTTCAAGTTTCTGCACAACCTCATAACATTGAAAACTATGTGGGAAACCAAAGAGGATCCCATTTATTCATACTCTTTCCACCCATTTCACATTGGAAATGTCATCCTATAGAAATATTTTCTTTTAAGAGCTTTGAGTATCTCAGCCGGAGTGCTTAATTCGAACAATTACTTTACATCTAAATGAAAACCAATTTTCGATTTGGAAGCAAAATAAGCAAAGCTGAAGCAACCCTTGTCCCACTGCATTCTGAGGCTACATTCCCCATTACAATAGATCCTTAAACCAATTAAAGATGAAACAACCACCATGGCTACCATGTGTAGAGTTCCTGAATAGAGCATTCTATTCTTTCCAATCCTACCCACTCCGATCTGCATCACGTATTCAATGTTCATTGTAATAACACCCATTAGATGAAACTGGAACACATCCTCTCTTATCAAGACAGTGAAACATCCACCCATTAGATGGAACTAAAAAGCTACATTCTTCAAATTATTAACATCATCTCTTACCATATAAATAAGAGTATGAGTTGGCCCAAATGGTATGTTCAAACATACCAAAAATGTGACCAGACTAAACTGTATTCTAATAATCTAATAAATGGTATGTTCAAACACACCAAAAACATGGCCGATTAGATGGGACTGGAAGACTACATTCTTCAAATTATGGACATACTTTCTTAAAAAAACATTGAAGGTTTATATAAATTAAAGCATGAGTTGGCTCAAATGGTATGTTCAAACACACCAAAAACATGACCCGATTAAACCGTACTTTAATAATTTGAGATGGAAATAGTTTTCTTACCAAATGCATGACCTGAAAATCATGTGTTTCAGATGAGTGGTTATGCCAACCGGAACTATAATAAGAAAAACAATAAAAAGACTGGAATTTCTCAAATCATGCTTTCTCAGGGATCGGAAAGCTCGGCCTTTCCAAATAACCTGACAATCATGCGTTTCGCGGGATGACTCGGTCGCCATAGTTACAGTCATAGAGTAACACAACTAAAAAAAATTGATCATATGCGGACAGAGTAATACAACTAAAAAAATGTGAAAATGGTTGTATTATAAAAACAATCATAGCAGAACTATATATTAAAAAAATTCATGAACAATAATTTTAGAAGAATATTGGGTATATCAAATCAATATTGAATATTTTAAGTCAAGTGATAGAGGATTTAAAACTATTTGTAAAAAATATTTTTGAATTTAAAAAAAAGAAGGAAAGATTTAAAGTTTTAAAGTAAAGTTTACTGGCAAAAATGAATAATATCCTTGTAAATGAACTATCAATAATTTTTTTTAAATTATTCAAGTCTTATTGAATAAAAATAATTTTTACTAGATAAAAAAATTAATATAACATTTTATTAATTTAAATATATAATTAGTATAAATTATCTTATTATAATGTCAATTTATTTAATAATATTTTAGATAATTCACCTAATTATACCCTATATCATTTAAGTATATGAATATAATAAGTTTTTATATTTTCAATTTATATAGTGAAGACCCTAAGGTGAGAAAATTTGTTAAAATTTCTAGGTACTTAAATCCTGCCGCTAGGGAGCTCTAAATTAGAACCTTCAGTAAAATGTGAAGTGCAGTAAAATTTATGGGAACTCCACTTTTATTTTATTTTATTTTGAATTTTAGTTTTTTCTATATACATTTTGATACCTTTATATAAATATGTAAATTTAAATATGAGTAATTTACAGCATTTTCTAAAAACTATTAAATGAAGACTTATCACACTAACCCTATAAAACCTTTATGATTTTATTGAGGGTGTGTGCAATCGCATTAGAGTCTCTTTTGATGGGTTAGAGGCAATAGAAAACTGAAAAAACATGCATCCATCAACTTGCAAGGATATTTTGAGACACTTACACAATGAATCTTGCGATGAGTAAAAACAAGAAATGTAGGAAATTGAATGATGTTTCCAAATATATATTTTTTTTCTACTGAAAATGTTGTTAACTATCTAAAGTTAGATTTTTTTAACGGACACTTTTTATTTTTTGGACAAATTATAAGGTATATATTTTTGTGGGTGCAACGTTTGAGTGACTAAATGATGGTATAAACTTATGAAAGCTGATAAGACATATAGAGAACATATATTACTAGTGCACGACTATTTTTTGAATAATAAAAATAAGTTTTTTAAGTTTTTTTAAATTATCTAAGAGATCAAACCTCGAAAATGGTATGTCAATTGTGGGTGCAGTGTTTGAATGCCTTAATGCAATTATTTGGAAATGGGTTTTTTATAGCATGTAGAGGTCAGTTCTCTTTAGTGCACCATACACTTTTTTTTAAATGGTTGAGAAATGATAGAGATATGGACAAAACAATAACAGTGTGTTTTTTGAGTTAAGGAGTGATGACAGAAGATAAATAAGAAAAAAATAGAAAAAATTGTGTACTCTTGTAATAACTCCGATATTACACTTCAAATATTTCGACCACCCCTCGTTGCTCTTAAAATTGACAATGACATGTTCTAGTATAACCTTATTGCGACAACTCTCAACTCGAAATGAACCTTAGCTCTTCTAATATATTCCATAGGTTATTTTTAGGTACCGTATCGAAAGCCTTTCGAAAGTCCACATAGTAACAAAAGAGTTTGTATTTATCATTACGACATAGTTCCACAATTATCCTAAGCATAACAAGGTTGTCTGTTGTTGAGTGTTTCCTTTTAAAACCTGTTTGTCCTTTAGCCCTGTTACCTTCACTTTTAAGGCATATGCTGATCTTCTTTTCCAAAATAATACCATATAAATTTGATAAGAGAGGGCTTATCATAATTGTCTGATAATTATAGGGGTTATTTGTATCCCTACTTTTAAAAATAGGGATAATGAGGCTCTGATTCCATGGTTTAGAGAACTCTTGCTTGACCGCTTGATTGAGTAGCTTGTGGATGCAAGGGATGAGGGCAAGGCCTTCAATTTTTAATATTTATGCCTGGTAACATTCAATTTCTTTATCTTTTCCATTTTCCACGTGCTTAACCCCAAAATCTATGTATTCTAATGAGAAAACTTCTTTTGTTGTGAGTAGGGTTTCAAAATTATCTATGACATTTGGAGATTTATAAAGCTCTTAAACATAGAATTTCAGTCATGTAAAGCAATTGTATTATTATCTTTAGCTTTTCTAGTTACAATGTGGCTCCATAATTTATTATGAACCACCTTAGAGAAGTGTAAGAGATTTCTTGTCTTTTATAAATATATTTCTTTTTTTTTCCTTTTAGTTAGGGCTTTGTATATTTTTATCTGATCAATTTTAAGAGACTCATCAAGAGAATCCTTAATTTCTCTCCTCGCATTTTTACAATCTTTATCATACCAAGGGTTGGTTTTGATATTTCTTTTATTATTTGAAACTTCAACTGAGAACTCGTTAATAGAATATGAGAGGGTTGTAGTAAAATTATGATACAGGTCTTCTGTGTTGACTATACTTGATAAAGGAAGACAATTAAGTTTTAGTTCATTAGAAAAATATCATTTTGATTTCTATCAAAGATCAAGTTTTTTTGACTATGAGGATTATCTTCTATAGGATCTCTATGCATGAAAAAATTGAGAGTTACAATTAAACATATATGATCCGAGTCAGGTTCATGGTCATTTATGATGTCAAAATTTATTATTTCATTGTATAAAGAATATCATAAATAACATAGTCTATGATGCTTCTACGAATCCTATGGATACAGGTCATTTAGATAGAATTGGGCTACTTCTTTAGACCATTGCAAATTATGAGATCTTGAGGACTACAGAGCTTGACTAGGTCAGACCCAAAAAAAATTTCCCATAGATCTTTAGAGCTTATTTTGTACCTTCCATCTCGAGAAAGGTCTTTGTCTAACTAAACAAGATTAGGGTTGGAATGATTGCTTAGAATATTATATTGGTTGCTTGTAATATCCTGAATTTTGGACTTAGCACTTATGGGCATGAGGTGCATTGATTATGATGTTACTTTGATCTTTATTTTGATATACATGATGGAAAACCCCACTGTATATGAAAATGATGATTTTTTTGATATATTTGGTGCTATCCAATTGCATATAATAGATATATATGTTTACTTGTGTTGGACGTGGACCTTGAAGCACATGATTGATGAGATGTTTTGTGTTGAGCGAGAAGATATGAAGCACATGAGTGTTTATGTTGTCTTGAGAAAGAAGCTCTGGAGCACATGAGTGTTTATGTTGTGTTGAGAGAGAAGCTATGAAAAACATGAGATATAAAAAACTTTGTGTTGAGCATGAAGCTCTGGAGAACATGAAAAGATAAATTGGAAGTGTTGGGCATAAGCCTCAAATCCTTCCAAGTTCATGTTGAGCATAAGCTATGGAGAATGGGATCATTGGCCATTTTATCCCTAGGTGTATCCTACAAGTACATCCTAGCATTAGTGTTGAGCGAGGAGCTCTATAATTGCACTAAGTTTGTAACTCCCTATTATTAGTGTTGAGTATGGGTTCTGGATAAGCGCTAGGAGTTACTAAAAATAATTAATTATGATAAGTGAAAACGACTCGAGAAAAATATTGGACTCATCTGATTTATTTATAAGTGATTAAATGAAAATTTTTATTTCTATATCTCATCAAGTACTGAAGAACTACCATGTTATACGAGGGACTCCAACATGTAAGGATGTTTAGAGTTTCCTAGCCTAGTAGACCTAACCTCCTACCTAATTTCCTTAATGAAGAAAGTGTCATAATTTTAAGGATCTTAATATATGATACCTAAAGACAAGTGTTAACAAATAATATATATGTTATTAAATATTTTATACATGGTACGTATAAAGAGTAAGCATAGTAATAATATTAATAATATAAGAAAGAAGGAAAGGCCCCATTTATTATTATTATTATTACTAAAAGAACATTAAATATAATAATACCTACAAAAGTCCAATTGGGAATTAGTTAAAAGTTCCTAAGTTAAATAATAAAAATAGTTAAATTAAATAAAGTGTTAAATCAAGAAATCAAATGATTCTTGATTAATCGCCTCTTTTACTGAAAAGTCTGCCTATAAAGACCCAAGCCAAAGAGAGGCCTGGCGATCTCTTCCATCTTTTTGGAATCATTATCATGCGTAATTATTCTCAAGACAATTCTTGGAGAACATTTTCCTAAGAGGAAAAAGGACAATTGATTGAGACCTGATATCCTAGTTCAGGAATCCTTACCTTAGGTGCTCTAAGCTACTTGCATGTTGAAACCAGCACGGAGGGATCTGGAGGAAAACTAGGAACGGGTCTGGGTCATAGTTGGGTGCAACGTGGTAGTTCTCGAGTGATTAGGTTATCTATATAGAGGTCATGTTTTCCTGTGAATCTGTTAATGCTGAGTATTTAAGTGTGGAAGCTTTCAACCATTGGACTAGCTTCACCATACAGGTATGAGGTTCTTGATGTTTTTCCATTCCATTATATAGTATATTTCCTTATATAATAATTAAAGGATTATGTTATATTTATAACCCTATGTGTGCAATTTCTTTTTGGTTTAGAATATTTTTATGTATTATCTCTAAACCCTAGGTTGAAATGTATTTATGTCTGAAAGACACTCAAGGGTTTTGTTCTTCCAATTTATTTCTTCATTTTATTTCATAGGTTAAACTTGTTTTTTTCTAAGATCTAGAAATTACTCTATACAAAGTCTATATGTATATTTACATATGAACTCTACTAGAAGATTTCATATTGCCAGTAGAACTATACATAGGAGTAAAATACTAGTTAAGGTTAAGCTATAGAGATAAGAAATTAAAATTCCAAACAATCAAGCTATCGAGACCTCTAATGATCTGAAGCTTTAATCTATCTAAGCAACATTAACATCACATTATTCCATATTCAAAGATAAACATTAAAACCAAATCTACCGTCAAGATAATGAGACTCTTTAATGGTCTGAAAGTTATACTTTATATAAATAAGAATCTACACTAAATCAAACCATTTAATTATTATACCAACTACATCCATGAAAATCATATGCAGTAAATGAACTACCAACACAATAAATCCATCATATTGATAATAAAAACAACCGTATCATTATACACAGAACCCTTTTATAATCCTAGCATAAATACACAGAGATCGCAGGATCCATTCCTGTAGGCGTATACCCAAAATAAACAAATATATTTATAAACATTTACAACCATAGCAACCTGAGATCAATTCCTGTTGAGTCCTTTCTATTTACAAGTCACCATATCGAATCCTGTAGAATTTGTTATTGCCTTTACCACACGCTCTAGCATTTCAACTAATAAACCATGCTATTATAAATACACAGACCATAAATTACATACATCTCATCTCTACATAGAGGTTGAAAGGTCTAAATAAAAATACACATAGTAACTATGTTTCATGGACCTCGGCCTTTACATAAAACAAAGCATTTAAACATTTACCATAAACCCTTTATCAACCCTGTCAACTCTATACGAATAGCAATAACACCCACAGTCATGGACATCATGGTGAAATACATAGCATAACCCTAAGCACGGATCAAAACATAAAAATAATAATTCATTTATCCAACAAATAGTCACAACTATAATGGTGGGGACGCTAATGCCACCTACGACATGGCTCGAAAATCCAAATAATGTTGTCAACTCATTCATATAAAACAAGAATTTATGAACCCACAAAGATTCAAATTAATGCCACAGAATAGGGATCTTATCCACGAAATCAAACATTATGTTGATTTTGTATATTCATAACCATTAAACAAAATAATATTTCCAAAGTTGTTTACCCGAGGCCTTGCACCATTGCAAGAAATGGTGTTGCCACCATTACCAAGAACTTAAATATAAATACAATACGCAGAGCCTTTCAAGTTTACCAAACCATATCAGTATGTAGAGAAGACTCAAAACAAAAACCCCGAATACATTAGTTCCATCCCGAAGGTTCTAAACCCGAGAAAAACCCCAAGTCTTAACAAATATATGAGGCCTTATAGTTCATTACACAGACAGTCCCTTTCCCAGAACATAGCCATTAAAATCCAGAGCCAAACATTAAAACCCACGACGAATTAAAAATTTGTCACAACAAGCACGTGAGAGAGGGCCAAGTTTTAACTTCTACGAGAAGGTCTTACCTGAATGGGTATGGCGTTGACAAAAGGCAACCCAAAAACCACAATTTCCTTCACACCTTGCAACCTTCAACATGAGACAAGCCACGATGAGGAGTACACATTGTAACCAATACGAATAGACAAAATAATGTTGCTAAACTAGAGTATGAACATACCCTCCACCATATCCATCCTTCCAAGCTCCACTCAAACACACAACGCAGAGGCAGAGCTCACACAAACCTGCTGCAAATGACCAAACCAACACAAGAGCCTAAGCCCTAAGCTTGGAGGCCAAGATTTCCAAGGTGCATTTATGTCACCACCGTGGCCTTCATTAACACCATTCGAAACCCATATCATATAGTTCATGCCAACCCTGAAACCTTTCCCAAAACAACGTGCATCACAAAACCACAAAGGTGCATCGAATACCTAGGGTTTAAGCCATAGTTCATGGCATATGAAATATGCCATGGAGGACTTGTCATAACCCCAAATTTTCATAAAAATTAAAAAAAATTGATGTAACATAAATTGCTTATAGCTGCAATTTGTTAATTGCTAGCGGTTAGCGGATAAATGAAAGAGTTAACAAACTAATGATTAACTTAAACACATATAAATTAATACTAATTTAATTTTGATATGTGATGTAAATAATCTGCATTTAGTTGTTTCTAGATGTACTGATGATTTGATTTTCTCAAGTAGGTGAGAAGTTACTTTCTAATTGGGGCTTACTTAGGACTGCTAACATACCTGGATTTCTGGATCTTACAGGCTTGACAGGTAAATTTTGAACCAGTAAGAGTTTATTAAGGAATTAATCCAGATATACTTCTTTTAGCATAAATATACTGCTAGAGTAAAAGTTTTCTTAATAGAATTCAAGGGTACTATGAGGTAAAGTATGTTTTCTTTACTTGTTTTTCAACTATGACAATATGGAAATAAAACTAAGCCTTATAAGAATAAGCTTACAAATGTACCCTCAGTTCTACTTTTAATTTAGCTTCAATAGAGGAAATTTATCAGCTTATTATTGTGTTATATCTATAAATGATCATTTTCTCAAATGTCATCAAGTTATGGTTTTTATCTCCAAATTTCTTCATGACATAAGTAATGTGACAAAATTACATTATATATTATTATTTATAAATAATAGTGATGCTATGTGTATTCTTAGATAGTTTTACTATCTTTTACTATAAAGACTAAGCTAGCCTTGATTTGATTCATTTGGAGATTTGGTTTCTTATGGAGACTGAACATTACAACTTCCATGAAGTTTATCTTACTCTTAGTACTACAGAGTTCATACAAAAGTAAGAATTTATTCTAGAGTGTAAATACTTTTTATATATACAATGTTTATTTATAAACTAGATTCTTACTATTAGTCTTTACATAAAAAGTAGTTCTAATATCATGGTCTTACTATATCTAATGTTCGAATAAATGATTATTATTGGAATAGTTATTACCTTAAGATTAAGGGCATATACCCTAATATGGATCTTTCCATAGATGTTATTTTCCATCGAAATATTGCAAGGTTTACATAAAACAAGGGTCAACGATGCAAATAAAAATCTCATCGTTTATCATTGCTTACCCTATGGTTTATCATTGTGAAGATACGTTTGACTTTATAAATTACACTATCATTATAGTCATTGTTCAAATTATTGACAATAATTTGTTGTCCCGACAATGCAGTGACAACCATTAGAGGAATTTTGGGGTCTAAAATGGGCCTCCTAAGGAAAATAATAAAATAATAGTTAAAATAATAAAATAATGGTTAAAATAATAAAATAATNACTCATTGGACACGGAATCAAATTCTGCATCCAACGAGCTCTCCCAATCGAAATTTGAGTAAAAACACAATGAGATATGTTGAAAATACGAACAAAAAAAGTAGTTTTTTTTAATGACAAATATGCCAATTCAACCATTATGGTTGACTTATTTTATTGAAATTCTATTGGTTCTTGAATTCCAACTCACAAAAACTTATTTTGGCACGTTTTCTTATAAGGCCCATTTTAGACCCCAAATTTCCTCTAATGTATATCATTCGAGTCATTTTGGACTGAATAATCTGGTGGGCATGTGGAATGTCCACCACCCTGCAATGCATAACTTAAAAGTTCACAACGCAACCAGAACTCCTCATTCCTCGTCGAGGGTTTTGGTCTTTTCTCTGTCTGGTTTACTGCAGCCATGAGGGCTCACGTGTGCTCATCTTTAGCTCCATTGTTTGTGTATCATGAAGTGTTGCCACTCTAGTGTATGGGTTGTGAAGTTCACAGCTCGCATTAGGTTTTTCTTCTTCCAAACAGTACTTTGCTATGCATGAGGTTAGTGTAGCTTTGTCAGTAGTTTTTAGTATTATTTTACTTCGTGGCCATTGCCAAGGCTTTAATCATGTTCACGTTGTCAGTGTAGCATGTATTGTGAGCCACGTAATCTCTATCATGAGTGAACACGAGGGTTTGGGCTGTTCCTTGTGCTGGTTTGTTGTGCTAGTTTGTTGTACTAGTTTGTTCTTCCATGGCTCCATATTTCTTCATTTCTAGGTAAGGAAATTATCTTACAAATGTTACAAATCTTTAGTTACAGTTTTAATAATAGAATAAATAGATATAACTAAAATCCTTTGGGTTTTTCTTGCAGGATTGCAGTTCGAAAACATGCTTGGAATGAACCCTCTCCACATTTGGATTGGCATCAAGTCCTACGGGTAAGCCTTGGTTACAATGTGGAATTAGAGGAAATTTGGGATCTAAAATGGGCCTCCGAAGAAAAATAATAAAATAATAGCTAAAATAATAAAATAATAGTTAAAATAATAAAATAATAGTTATTAATTTTGGAGCAAATGAAAAAAACTACTTTTTGTGTTCGTATTTTAGACATATCTCCTTGTGTTTTTACTCAAATTCTGAGCGGGAGAGCTTGTTGGATGCGTAATTTAATTCTGCATCCAACGAGTACCCACACTACATACTTTTAACAGACCACACTACCCCAAAAACAAGAAATACCTGAAAAAAATGTGATGATGATGTCATCATCACATTTTTTCAGTTATTTCTTGTTTTTCGGGTAGCAGGGTCCATCAAAAGTATGCAATGTGGGTACTCGTTGGATGCGGAATTAAATTCCGCATCCAATGATCTCTCCTGCTTTAAATTTGAGTAAAAACACAAGGAAATATGTCAAAAATATGAAAAAAAAGGTAGTTTTCTTTTATGACAAATATGTCAATTCAACCATTATGGTTGACTCATTTTATTGAAATTCTATTGGTTCTTGAATTCAAACTCACAAAAGTTATTGTTGGCACGTTTTCTTATAAGGCACATTTTAGACCCCAAATTTCCTCTAATGCAACTCCTTGCTTGTACAGACTTAGGGGAAAATGGTTTAAGTTGAAAAGAAGTTGCGTCTTCAGTTCCTCCAGTCTTGAGGTGTTTGGTCTTCAGTTTTAAGATTTGTTGTTCATTATTAAACCATTGCATATAGTAGGGTGGCTCCGACTTTGATGCCGTGACTTGTATTACTCTTTTCTTGACTTATAAAGGATATACAGTAATGTAGGTTTTAATAAATTGAATATTAGTTTTGTTTTAAAACCCATGCCACGATGCTAGTAGATCAGCCCTGAACTACGTGTTGTAATCTGGTTAATTTTGCAGCCTTATGGCCTATCACTGTAATAAATTGGGTTTTAAGCAAGATTTTACTTCGAGCTATGTCTCGTTTTTGTAGAAATCTTGTGTATTGTAACTCTGTGTACATTAGGGTTTTTCCTTATCGATTGTTAATGAAGAACATTATTGTCTAAATATCTTTTGTAAATAAAATTATTGTTATTATTTAAGATTGTAACTCAGTCAGTGTGTGTAATTTATAATATTAACTTACTTGTTCAGAAAATACTAGCTAGGGTTTTCCTGAAATGAAACCCTTGTCTAATTAAGTTCTTCAATTTATTAATGATTAGGTTTTGTGACTTGTTAATTTGGTTAAATTATTAAAATAGGTGTGTTGTGTAAATGTACATTTTTTTTTTCAGAAAGGACTATAGCAGTCTATAGTAGACTAATCGTTTATTTATATAATTTAACAATTAAATGGTTTGCAGCTTAGATGTTTTTATTTATAATAGTTAAATAACTTGGATACGGTTTCAACCCTGAAGTTTTACATTTACAGGTATAAGCCTGTCTAGTAATTATAAATAGTTTCTACATAGGTATTATTTGGTTTTATATTAGTTATTAATTATATTTTCATTGATTTTATTTACCAAACTGTCATGTAGAGTTTACTCAGATCTTTTGAAATGATATAGCATAGACGCGGTAACTCAGTTTACTCTTTACAATTTAAGTACTTTTAAATATAACCCTATTTAGTTTATGGTAAATATTAGTCTTAGATTTAGTTGATATTGTTAGAAAATAAACTATGTGATTAGTAGCTTGTTTATTTACTTAACTATATATAATCATTGTAACTCTAATGTGATTTTCTGCTGCATTTCATTTAGTTACTAAGTGAAAACAGAGAAATATAAACATATCATAACATTGTTTAACCTCCATAGTATTTTAATCATGAATAAAATTACTCTACTGTCTATAAATACACAATATTCTCTACTCAAACATTCTCTTATCTTAAACATTCTACTTGTGCTAGAGTACTACCTGGATTTTCAAGTGTGGAAACAGACAGTCTAGAAACAATTTATATTCTAACACGTTACTTTTCTAATCAAGTTCATTTCTTCAATCATTTAAAAAGACTGCTAGATTCTAACATTCTACAAACTAACTCTGTAACATTCACATATCAGTCAAACTCAGATTGATTTATCTAATACAGTAAAAAATAATAATGTAGAACCTATTTGGGACAGATGATAACATCGTTAGGAGGTCGTTCCTCCCTACCAATCTCCTGGACAACGCTCAAACAATGCTCCCTTAGGACCCCCGATCATGTTCCTGGTTTTCTTGGCTGAGAACTGGTGGAGCATGCAAACAGTAGACTAGTCCAATATCTCAATAAAATACACTGCTCTCAGCAGTAATATCTTTTAGCTTAAAAGCTGCACTAGATCAATTAGCAATTATCCCCTCAAACACTTTCTAGAATTCCATTCCATTGAATTTCTCTAAAGTACATTCATTCACCTGAATGATCACTTCTCCAGAAATGAGCAGCCTCAACTCTCTTCAATGGGTATTTTTATAAAGATTGCCTATGCCTTTTGGGTCAGTTTTCATTAATTGAGCCACCTGCTCTGATTCCACTTTCTTGGGGAATCATGACCCCAAATATAGGGAGGTTGCCACGTGCAACAATTGGAAGTGGTTTGAGGATGCTGTCACATGTCAGTTTGCTCTCCGCCTAGTCTCCTCCACCAATTTGACCAGTAAACACTCTTTTAACAACTCTCCTAAGTTGTTGTCTCCTCCTTTATTTATTTATAATTAAAATATTCAAAATTACATTAAATATCCTTGACTCTGCCGAGTCATCAATTACAACTTAGCATAAAATTTAACATATTGTCCTCAAATAAAATCAAATAATACAAAATTGTTTTTGCAAAATTGGGGCATGTGACATACACCCCCTTAAAGTATAACATCGTCCTCGATTATATTTATTATTCATCCTCAGAATTCCCCTGGAATAGAATTGGATATGCATCTCGCATATTAATTTCCAATTCCCAGGTGGCTTCTTCTAGACTAAGGTGTTTCCATTGCACCTTCACCTGAGCAATGGCGCGATTCCGAAGTGTGATCTCCCTCCGCCCAAGGATACAGTTTGGATCCACCAAAAAATATCCTTCTGGTTCCACCTATACATCATTCCAGTTAACAACATGAATAGCATCATAAACATATTTTTTTATTACAGAAATGTGAAAAACATTATGTACTTTTAAATTTGATGGTAGTGCTAATTGACAGGCTACTTGTCCAATCCTGGATAGTATTTCAAATGGACCACATTAGAGGGATGCTAGTTTTGCACAACTACCCAATCTTACAGAGCTATTTTTGGGCCTCACATTCATGAACACATGTCCACCTAGTTGAAAATCCTTTGGATTTATTTTAAGGTCTGCTTAACTTTTCTGTCAATCCTGTGCAACTTTCAGATTACCTTGTACCTTCTTAACAATTTCTTCCATTTCCTTTAATAGTTTAGGACCTAATACTAATTTATCCACCGGATTACTCCAAGAGATACGAGTATTACATTTCCTTCCATACAAGATTTTGAAAGGACTAAATCTGGCTGACGTTTGATAATTACTATTATAAACAAATTCTACCAGATGCAAATAATCCTCCCATTTACTTGGCTGGTCTTTCATATACATTCTTAGTAAATATTCTACTACTTGGTTTACTCTTTCAGTCTGTCCATTGGTTTGAGGATGGAATGAAGTGCTAAAATTTAATGTAGTGTTTAATCCTTTAAACAAAGATTTCCAAAAGTTACTTGTAAATTTATGATCTCTATTTGATATTATAACTTTCAGTATTCCATGCAGTCAAAAAAATTTCTTTAGAAAGATATCAGCAATGTTTGCAACTTTATACGTAGTTTTAATAGGTATAAAGTGAGCAGCTTTACTTCATTTATCAACCACTAACATGATAGAATCATTTAAATTCTGTTTTTTAGGCATTCCAGTAACAAAATCGAGACTAATTATCTCCCATTTCGAGCTAGGAATGGGCAATGGCTGAAGTAATCCAGTTGGGTGTTGATGTTTAGTTTTCACCTACTAACATTCAAAACACCTAGCGATATGCTCCGCTAGTTCAGTATTCATGTTTGGCCAAAAATATTCTTTTCTTAACATAGTTATAGTCTTTTGATAGCTTAGAGCTTAGATTACCTGAGTATGGAGTTTTATGGATTTCATCTAAAATCAATACCTTAACTTTAGGTACACTACGTACATACATTATGTCTTTATACAGTAAAAATCCTTTTGCATTCAAACTGTACCCTTTACTTAAGCTTTCTATTGGATTTTCTTTTGTTTTAGCTTGTAAGTTTTGGTAAAATTCATCTTGTTCTACCCCTGATTTAAGCTGTTCATCGAGATCTATTGTATAAGTGATGATAACTACTGTGAAGTTTAGCCTTGAATTCCTACTTAATGCATCAGCAACTTTATTTTCTTTACCTTTAATGTGCTGAATTTTGAAATCATACTCACTTAGAAAATATAGCCACCTAACTTGTTCGGCATTTAGATTAGGCTAATCTAATAGATATTTTAATCCTTTATTATCAATCATTAAAATAAATTTTATGCCAATTAGGTGATGACACAACATCTTTAGAGCATGTATAACAGTAGCTAATTCCAGATCATAAGTTGCATAATTCTTTTCATGAATTTTTAATTTCCTAGACTCATAGAAAATAACATGCCCTTCTTGAGTCAAAACACCACCTTAACCATCATTACAGGTGTCAGTGCACACTACAAATTCTTTATTTGGATCAAATATTCTTAAAATAGGTGCGTTGGTTAATAAAGTTTTAAACTTTTTACAGCCTTCCTTGCATTTTTGGTTCCAATCAATTTTCTTTCATTTATTTTTCAAAGAAGTTATAGGATTCGCGATTCAAAAAAAACCTTCAATGAACCTCTGGTAATAACCGGTAATTTTCATGGAGGATCAAACATCAGTTACATCCTTAGGAACCAACCAATATTCGATTGCCTTTATCTTTTTGGGATCTACTGAAATCCCTTCCTTAGTCACCACATGACCTAAGTACTGAATTTTATCCTTGAAGAAATTGCATTTACTAAAATTTGCAAAGAGTTGATGATCTCATAGCTCTTGCAAAACAATTTTTAAATGTTTTTTACGTTCTTCTTCGGTTTTTCAATAAATTAATATGTTGTCGATAAACACGACCACAAACTTATCTAGATACTTATGCATAATGTTGTTCATTAAACACATAAAAATAGCTGGGGCATTAGTAAGCCCGAATGGCATGATGATAAACTCGTAATGGCGATATCGAGTTCTAATAGATGTTTTAAATACGTCTTCATCTTTAATCCTAACTTGATGATATCCATACCTTAAATCAATTTTTGAAAACACCGTGGCTCCACGTAGTTGATGAAACAGATAATCTATGCGAGGCAACGGGTATCTATTTTTGATAGTCATGTTATTTAACTAACGATAATCTATGCAAAGTCGCATGGTTTCGTCCTTTTTCTTAACAAAGATGACAGGTGCCCCCCAAGGAGACACACTAGGTCAAATATACTTTTTGTCAATAAGTTCTTTTAATTGTGACTTTAGTTCATTCAGTTCTAGTATGTTCATTCGATAATGGGCCTTTTTGCTGGGTACTGCACCAAGTACCAGCTCAATGGTGAAATCTAGTTCCCTTTTCAGAGGTAGTCTAGGAATTTATTCCAAAAATACATCAACATATTCTTTTAACTCTGGTATGTCTTCCAATTTTAATTTATCTGTCTTATGTATATTTATCTCATCGGTTATTGTTACTACATAAGATTTACCACCTTTCCTAACAACTCTCTTAAGCTGCAGAGAAGAAATATGCCTTATGGTAGTTTTTATAGGGATTCCCTTTACATTTATTGATTTTCCATCATTATTTATACATGTAAAGGTTTTATCATAACAATTTAAAGTCACCCTATGTTGTTCTAACCAATCCATACTGATTAGTAAATCATAATAACAAAGAGGTAATACATTAGAATTTACAACAGTTTCAAATTGAGCCATAACTACTGCACATTCTTTTACAAAACAAGTTACCTTCCTTTTTGCACCAGTGGCTAACTGAACCAACCAAGAACTTTCAAATTTTCCAATAGGCAACTTACATTTTTCTACCATTTTAGGTGAAATATAACTCATACTAGCTCTTGGATCAATTAAAATAGCTATAGAGGTTTGGTTTATCATACCTTCTACTTCCACCATGGAAGTTTGATATTTTTCCTGTTGATTCTCCAAGGCTGCATTGATTCTGGGCATAGTCCTCGCTAAATCTCCGACAATCATTTCCTCCTGTATGGTAGGAATATTACTGACAGTCTTTTTCTAGTTAGGACAGACTAAGGCATAATGTGGGACATTACACTTTGAGCACTTTATAGGTTATTTGCGTTCAAAGTTCTTTGTGTAATTACCATGATTATTAGCAAACTCTTTTCCTTTTTGGATTGTTCTGATTGCTCGGTGAATTATTTTTATTCCCTTGGAAATTCTTGTTAGGAAAATTTCTGGCCTTATTGTTTTTAGAATTCTGGTTGGGCACAAATTATTTCTTCTTTTGATTATAAAGGTTGTTATTCTTCTTGCCCTTCCAGTTGTCCATGCTCTCCTTCTTTCGATTATGTTCAAAATAGAAATCGGCTTTCCTCATAGCTTCTTCTAGTGTTTTTGGATTGTCATACTCAATCCTATCCTTGATGTGATAAGGTAAACAACTGAGGAATCGTTGTACCTTCGATTTTTCATCTACAAGGTATGGTACATACCTAAGTAGATTTAAAAACTTCTTGTTCAAATCTTTTATAGTCATTGAACCTAATTTAAGCTCATAGAATTATTTTTCTCTCTCTTCATAGTACTGCTAAGATATAAATTTATTTTTAAATTACCTCTTAAAGGTACTCCAATTTATGTTCTTCTCTTTTATTCCCTTCACTCTCTTCAAGTCTTGCCACCAAATATCAGCCTTCCCTGAGAGTTTGTAGATAGCCATTCTAGCCTTTAATTAGTTAGAATAGTTATAAATCTCGAAGTACTTCTTCATTCCAGATAACCAAGATTTCACTTCCTCCCCCTTCTCAGTATCTCCATTCAATGTTGGTGGTTTCATTTTTTTAAACTCCCCAGAAATTTCCTCATAGGGTTTCTATTTTCTCTTTTTAGTATAATGATTGTCATCACTACTATCACTAGTGGAATGAAAATTATGTTGATCACCAAATACCTCTGAAGATGAGATGCTTTCATTTTTAGGCTGTTTAATCTTTTTATATCTATGTTGATGACTTGTATATTCTGAATCGACTCTTTTACCCCTACCCTCAGTTTGAAATCTTTCTGTTCGGATCTAATTTAGCTCCTCTTGAGCCCTCAGAATCCTTTCATTCTCTCATTTAACAGATTCCATTTTTAGATTTTAAGAATTTTACTATTTGTAACAATTTTGAGGAATTATTGGTTAGGTCTTCTTGTATAGGGTCTCTTGGTAATTTTTCTTGTTCAGTAAATGGAGATTCCTCTTCCACATATTCCTCTAGCCTTTCCATACTTGTTGGTAGAATTCAGAAACAATTTACTTTGTTGAATAACATTTAAAGAAAATAACGTCAGCAAAATAATTTAAATTCACTGTTTCATAAAAGTAAGTTGGGCTTCATTAAGGCCTAGTATTTTAACCTTGTGCTCTGATACCACATGTCATAACCCCAAAATTTCACAAAAAATAAAATTTTTTGATGTAACATAAATTGCTTATAGTTGCAATTTGTTAACTGCTAGCGGTTAATGTATAAATGAAACAGTTAACAAACTAATGATTAACTTAAACACATATAAATTAATACTAATTTAATTTTGATATGTGATGTAAATAATCTACATTTAGTTGTTTCTAGCTGTACTAATGATTTGATTTTGTCAAGTAGGTGAGAAGTTACTTTCTAACCGGGGCTTACTTAGCGATTGCTAACTTACCTGGATTTTTGGATCTTACAGGCTTGACAAGTAAATTTTGAACCAGTAAGAGTTTATTAAGGCATTAATCTAGATATACTTCTTTTAGCATAAATATACTGCTAGAGAAAAAGTTTGCTTAATAGAATTCAAGGGTACTATGAGGTAAAGTATCTTTTCTTTACTTGTTTTACAACTATGACAGTATGGAAATAAAACTAATCCTTATAAGAACAAGCTTACAAACGTACCCTCAGCTCTACTTTTAATTTAGCTTCAATAGAGGAAATTTATCAGCTTATTATTATGTTATATCTATAAATGATCATTTGCTCAAATGTTGTCAGGTTGTGGTTTCTATCTCCAAATGTTTTCATGGCATAAGTAATGTGACGAAATTACATTGTCATATTATTTATTTATAAATAATAGTGATGCTATATGTATTCTTAGATAGTTTTACTATCTTTTACTATGAAGACTAAGTTAGCCTTGATTTGATTCATTTGGAGCTTTGGTTGCTTATTGAGACCAAATGATTACAACTTCCATGAAGTTTATCTTATTCTTAGTACTATAGACTTCATACAAAAGTAAGAATTTATTCTAGACTGTAAATACTTTTTATATATACAATGTTGATTTATAAACTAGATTCTTACTATTAGTCTTTACATAAAAACTAGTTCTAACATCATGGTCTTTCTATATATAATGTTTGAATAAATTATTATTATTGGAACTGTTACCTTAATATTAAGGGCATATACCCTACTATGGATCTTTCCATAGTTGTTATTTTTCCATCGAAAGATTTCAAGGTTTACATAAAACAAGGGTTAATGATGCAAATAAAAATCTCATCCTTTACCATTGCTTACCCTATGGTTTGTCATTGTGAAGATATGTTTAAATTTATATATTACACTATCATTATAGTCATTGTTCAAATTATTGACAATAATTTGTTGTCCTGACAATGCAGTGATAACTATATCATTCAACCCATTTTGGACTCAATAATCTGGTGGGCATGTGGAACGTTCACCACCGTGCAATATATAACTTAAAAGCTCACAACGTAACCCTAAATCCTCCTTCTTCATCGAGGGTTTTGGTCTTTGCTCTATCTGGTTTACTGTGGCCATGAGGGATCACTTGTGCTTGTCTTGAGCTCCATTGTTTGTGTATCACGAAGTGTTGCCACTCTAGTGTATGGGTTGTGAAGTTCACAGCTCGCATTAGTTTTCTCTTCCTGCAAAAAATACTTTGCTTTGCATGAGGGTAGTGTAGCTTTGTCAGTAGTTTTTAGTGTTATTTTCCTTCGTGGCCATTTCCAAGGCTTTAATCTTGTTTCCATCGTTAGTGTAGTATGTATTGTGAGCCCTGTCACCTGTGTCACTAGTGAACACGAGGGTTTGGGCTGTTCACTATGTTGGTTTCTTGTGCTGGTTTGTGGTACTGGTTTGTTCCTCTGTGGGTCCATATTTCTTCATTTCCAGGTAAGGAAATTATCTTACAAATGTTATAAATCTTTAGTTACAGTTTTAATAATAGAATAAACAGATCCAACTAAAATCCTTTGGGTTTTGCTTACAGGATTGCAGTTCGAAAACAGGCTTGTAATGAACCCTATCCATGTTTGGATTGGCATCAAGTCCTATGGGTAAGCCCCGGTTACAGTGTGGGGAAAATGGTTTCAGTTGGAAAGAATTTATGACCTCGGTTCCTCAAGACTTGGGGTGTTTGGTCTTCAGTTTTAAGATTTTTTTTTGTTATTAAACCCTTGCATATAGTAGGGTGGCTCCGACTTCGATGACGTGACTTGTATTACTCTTTTCTTGACTTATAAAGGATATACAGTAATGTAGGTTTTAATAAATTGAATGTTAGTTTTATTTTAAAACCCATTCCACGATGCTGGTGCATCAGCCCTGAACTGGGTGTTGTAATCTCATTAAATTTGCAGCCTTATGGCCTATCAATGCAATACATTGGGTTTTAAGTAAGATTTTACTTTGAGCTTTGTCTTGTTTTTGTAGAAATCTTGTGTATTGTAACTATGTGTACATTAGGGTTTTTCCTATTCAATTGTTAATGAAGAACATTACTATCTAAAAATCTTTTGTAAATAAAATTATTGTTATTATTTAAGACTGTAACTCAGTCAATGTGTGTAATTTATAATATTAACTTACTTGTTCGAAAAATACTACCTAGGGTTTTCTTGAAATGAAACCCTTGTCTAATTAATTTCTTTAGTTTATTAATGATTAGGTTATGCTACTTGTTAATTTGGTTAAATTATTAATACAGGTGTGTTGTGTAGATGTACATTTTTTTTTCAGAAATGACTATAGCAGTCTATAGTAGTCTAATCGTTTATTTATATAATTATCCAAGTAAATGTTTTGGAGCTTAAATTTTTTTATTTATAATAGTTAAATAATTTGGATAGGGTTTTAACCTTGAAGTTTTACATTTATAGGTATAAACATGTCTAGTGATTATAAATAGTTTCTACATAGGTATTATTTGGTTTTATATTTGTTATTAATTATATTTTCATTGCTTCTATTTACTAAACTATCAGGTAGAGTTTACTCAGACTTTTTGAAATGATATAGCATAGATGTGATAACTTAGTTTACTCTTTATAATTTAAGTACTTTTAAATATAAACCTATTTAGTTTATAATAAATATTAGTCTTAGATATAGCTGATATTGTTAGAAAATAAACTATGTGATTAGTAGCTCGTTTATTTACTTAACTATATATAATCACTGTAACTTTAATGTGATTTTCTGTTGCATTTCATTTAGTTACTAAGTGAAAACAAAGAAATATAAACATATCATAACATTGTTTAACTTCCATAGTATTTTAATCATGAATAAAATTACTCTATTGTCTATAAATACACAATCTTATCTACTCAAACATTCTCTTATCTTCTTAAACATTCTACCTGTGCTAGAGTACTACCTGGATTTCCAGGTGTGGAAACAGACAGTCTAGAAATTATTTCTATTCTAACACATTAATTTTCTAATAAAGTTCATTTCTTCAATCATTTAAAAAGAATGCTAGATTCTAACATTCTACAAACTAACTCTGTAACATTCACATATTAGTCAAACTTAGATTGATTTATCTAATACAATAAAACAAAATAATTTAGAACCTATTTAGGATAGATGACAACAGCATTAGGAGGCCGTTCCTACCTACCAATATCTTGGAGAGCGCTCAAACAATGCTTCCTCAGGACCCTCGAGCCTGTTCCTGGTATTCTTGGCTGAAAACTAGTGGAGCATGCAAACAGTAAACTAGTCCAATATCTCAGTTAAATACTCTACTCTCAGTAGTAAGATCTTTCAACTTAAAAGCTGCACTAGATCAATTAGCAGTTATCCGCTCAAACTATTACTAGAATGCCCTTCCATTGAATTTCTATGAAGTACATTCATTCACCTGAATGATTACTTCTCTAGAAATGAGCAGCCTTAGCTATCTTCAATGGGCAATTTTATAAAGATTTCCAAGTTCTTTTGGGTCAGTTTTCATTAATTGAGCCACCTACTCTGATTCCACTTTCTTGGAGAATTACGACCCCAAATATATGGAGGTTACCACCTACAACAATTGGAAGTGGTTTGAGGATGCTGCCACATGTCAGTTTTCTCTCCACCCAGTCTCCTCCACCAATTTGACCAATAAACACTCTTTTAACATATTTCCTAAGCTATTGTATCCTCCTTTATTTATTCATAATTAAAATATTCAGAATTACATTAAATATCCTTGACTCTGCTGAGTCATCAATTACAACTTAGCATAAAATTTAACATATTGTCCTCAAATAAAATCATATAATACAAAATTGTTTTTACAAAATTGGGGCATGTGACAGGACTATAGGCCAAGGTTTTAAATTTATACATCAACTATAAATAAACCATACTCTAAGACTATGCTAGAGTATAAACCAATTTATAAATCCTTTATACCATAGTAAGTATGTGCCACATAAATATGAAGTGTAGTAGTGACCAAGTCACTAACATAGAGTCCGTAAGAATAATAATAATAACCCATGCAATATCGATAGTAAACCATCCATCCTAGTATAATTATCATCTAACAACCATCATTTTGTCACTAGGATAGATCAGTAAAACTAAGTGCTAGTGACAAAATAGACAACATGTCCTATTGATTTTTTACGAGCAATTTTCGTCGCCAAGTGCACCTACACACAAAATGGAAAGAAATGCATTAATTTGAAAAAATTAACTAAGCTCGAAGTGACAAGTAGAAAGTAGTTACCTCTTAGGTGTTTACAAGGGAAATAAGTCCCGCCACTCCACCCCTTTTTCTAATAACAAGTCATGTCAGGATTGTTTATACAATGGTAATCAAACTTTATAACCAATGAGTACGTAATCGGAACAACTAACGTACATGTAAAATGTGTAACCTTAGATCAATATAGCAATCAACATCATGACAACATAAGTATTACATTAAGAACTGCATCTGAAAATATGAAAGTAGGACATAAGAAAAACTTACGACTTCAGCACAACAAAGAAAGCACGACACATTCCACAGAGTTAAATAATGTCCAGCTCTGCTAATAAATGACTAACCTAAAAAAAAAAAAATTTCAAATTTTGGGGACATTACAAGTGGTATCAAAGCCCAGTTTCAACTCTAAGAGGCAAAATGGGCATACCCGGCACTCGTTGCAAGGAAAATAAAGTATGTTTTAAATTTTGTTAACTAACATAAATTTTTCCTGTTATTAAAAATTTGCAATTGAGGGGTTTTAAACGAACAAGTGTAGATCATGACCACTGAAGAAGATAACAGTAGGAATGGGAATTTGAATACCCCCACCTAGCAAGCAGAACTAGTGGTGGAACTGAGTTCTGATATAATGAAAACCATACAAAGTCTCTAAGCAGACTTGCAGAGTTTCAAAAATGATAATCTGAATGAAAGGAAGGAAGAACAAGAAATTAATTAAGTATTGCTGTTAAAAATGATGGGAGGAAGCCTGCAGGGAAAACCCACTCATTCCACAAATAAGTACAAGAAATAATTTTACCATAAATGGGATAGCAACCTGAGAGAAGAAGGAAAGAAGAGTATACCTATGAACCTCTAGAAGGATATTATCATAGTCTTTCTCGTGATGATTCTCTTTCCCCATGTAGAAAGAAACCTAGAAATGGTGATAATCTTTAGGGAGAGTTCCGAAAAATAAAAGCCCCAACCTAGGCATGAGAGATGAATATGGTGGAAAAAGACGAAGAGTGGGTGTTGGGTATAAGAAAATACTTCCGAGTTCATAACTACTCTAGCGAGATGAAAGCTCATCTAGCCATCAATAATTTAAATGGAAAAGAAGCTATATGGTGGAGATACTTGAAGAATACCAAGAAAGATGAGTTAAGAGAAATATGGTGGAGTAAGTTTTGCAATATTTTTCAAGAGAAATATATGTTGGAAAGATTATTTGATAGAAAAGTGAAAGAGTTTCACAAGTTACGTATGGAATCCATGACTATGGATTCTTTTATTAACATATTTTTGGATTTGTTACATTATGTACCCTACAACAAGGATGAGAAAGTAAAAATACATCATTTTTTAGGATGTCTTCCTCCCAAATTTTGGGAGAGGATTGAATTTGACATTCTTAAAACCTTTGGCACCATATTACACAAAGCTAGGCTTTGCTATGAGAATGGACAGCTGAGGGAAGAGAACATCAATAGAAACAGAGATAGATCTAAGAACCTCTCTGACAACCGCAAGCCAAGTTTTAACCCACTACCATACAAAAAACATAACAATAGTTTTTCATCTATCAAGAACTTCAACAAATCAGGTACAAATCCATATGCACTATCTCAAAATGCTAACAAGCCAACCAAAAATGGGGGATACAATGTTTCCCCACTAGAAATTAAATTTTGGAAATTCCAAGGGCCTCATTATGCCCGTGACTGTAAGAAAAATACCAATGGGGTATTACACAACTTGTAGGAAGAACCAATGGTAGAGGACATGGCTAGAACACCGCAAATTTATGGATCCTTGGATGGATGATAGGTAGACCATCAAGCTACCATGGTTGAGATAGAAGTTAATATTTTCAACAGTTCTATTTCAATATTGATTGACCCCGGTGTTTGTCGGAGCTAGGTATTGCCTAAAATTGCTGATGTATGTAAACTACGAAAATTTAAAGATGATAAGCCTTGGCTAGTGCAATTAGCCACAAGTTCAAAATCGAAAGTTTCAAATATAGTTAAATATTGTGAGGTAAGTCTGAATGGTTTTCCTACGAAACTGAACTTGAACATCCTACCTTTAGGATCATATGATATACTTATTGGCATGGAGTTGTTGGAACAACACCATGTCATGCTTGATTTCTTACACAATTCAATCTTGTGAATGGATAGCAAATGGAATCAAGTAAATATTCAAGGAATACCGAAGAAAGTTTCTGTAAGGCATATATCTGCTTTACAACACAAGAAGTGCATTAGGAAAGGTTGCAAATTGTTTGTAGTAAACATTCAAGACATAGAACTTGAAAGAGAACAACACATTGAGATCTTTCCCATTCTTCTATATTTCAAGGACATAATTCCTGAGGAAATCCCAGGATTACCTTCGAAGGGAGACCTAGAATTTCCCATAGAACTGACACCAAGATCAGTTCCTCCTTCAAAATCCCCTTACCGCATGAGTGCACTAGAATTGGTGGAACTCAAACTGCAATATCAGGAGTTGATTGAGAAAGGATATATCCAACCAAGTGTGTCCCCTTGGGGAGCACTGATACTTTTCTTAAAGAACAAGGATGGTACGATGCGTATGTGCATCGATTACTGTCACTTTTATAGGATGACTATCAAGAACCGATACCCACTCCCTAGGATCGATGACTTGTTCAATCAAGTAGGAGGAGATAATATTTTTTCAAATATCGACCTACGATCTAGGTACCATCAAGTACGGATTCATAACAAGAATATTCACAAAGCTTCCTTCCATACAAGGTACGATCAGTACGAGTTTGTAGTAACGTCGTTTGGGTTGACCAATGCACCTGCGACCTTTATGTGTTTGATGAACAATACATTTAGCAATTATCTAGATAACTTTTTGTTGGTATTTATAGATGACATCCTAGTTTACTCTAAGAGTAAGGAGAAGCATGAGGAACACCTCTGCATAGTGATACAGGTGTTACAGGAACACCAGCTCTATACCATGTTTAGTAAATGTGATTTTTAGAAACCCCAGATACAGTACTTTGGTCACATCATCTCTGAGACAGAAATAGTTGTGGACCTGGAAAATATTAGATCCATAAGATATTGGTCTAACCATATTACTGTCACCAACATTAGATCATTTTTGGGATTAGCTGGATATTACTGAAAGTTCATTGATAACTTATAGAGAACATATTGTCCTATGACTGCTTTGCAAAAGAAGAAAAATAAGTTATTATGGACAACCAAGTGCAAGGAAAGTTTCCAAACACTCAAGCGGATTTTGACGATTGCACTAATACTATGAATTGTGGATCTCAATGGGAATTTCGTTGTTTGCACCGATGCAAGAAAGGATGGGCTCGATGGATTCCTCTTGCAAAACGATTACGCGATCTATTGTGAATCATGAAAGTTAAAATAACATGAGAAAAACTACCCCACACACGATCTTGAGTTAGAATCCATCATGCACACCTTAAATATGTGGAGGCACTCCCTCATGGGAAGGAAATTCCTTTTGAAGACAGACAATATGAGTCTGAAGTATTTATTCGAGCAATTAGATCTGAATACCAGGAAATTCAGATGGTTGGCTTTCCATAGTGAGTACCATTCTGAGCTAAATCATATAAAGGGAAAAGAGAATAGGATTGTTGATTCTTTGATTCAACAAACATATATGATAAACGAAGTGAATTTAAGTCAAACCGATTTGGATTTACACGAGAGGATTAGAATGGCCAACAAATTTGACCCTTTCTATGTAAATATCCTCAAGAAGGTCCAAGAGGACATGTTGTTTCAAGAACAAAAATAGTATAAAGTAGACGAAACGGGATTTCTATGGTCCAAGGAAAGATTGTACATTCTGGAAGGAGGGGACATTTTCCAGCATCCTCACAGAATTTCATTGAATACTATACTCGGGGCATCCGGGATATCAAAAGATGATATCATCCATTAAGAAACATTTTTTCTAACCTAAGCTAAAGGTCAACATAGCATTGTTTATTGCAAAATGTTAGGAATGTCATCTGGTCAAAGATGATCCTCAACATCCTTCGGGGTTGTTGTAGCCATTAGCCATTTCGAAATGGAAGTGGGAGGGCATTATTATGGACTTTATCACAGGTATGACTAAAAGTAGGAAACAAAATGATTCTATCTTTGTAGTAGTTGACAAATTGTCAAAAACAACACACTTCATTCCAGTGAATTCGACCTAGAAGGAAGTAGACATTGTTGATATCTTCTTGAAGGAGATATTTAGATTGTACGGGATACCTAAGGAAATCATCTTGGATTGAGATACTAAGTTTACAAAAAAAATTGGGAGATGTTTATTCTCTGGATTGAAGACGTAGTTGAACTTTAGTACTGCTTATCACCCATAGCCAGAAAGGGTAAACCAGATTGTAGAGGAAATGCTTAGGATGTACATCATGAACAACCCCACCAAGTGGGAATATTATCTACACCTTGCATAGTTTCCGTATAACAACAGATACCATACTTCCGCCAAGATGATTCCTTTTGAGGTATTCTATGGACAGAAGTGTAGAACACCGATTACTTGGGATAGCCCAGTGAATTGGCTCATGTTAGGGCCTAACTTGTTAAAGGACTTGGAACAGTTGGTTACCAAGGTCCAGGTGAACTTTAAGGAAGCACAAGACCGCCATAAAAGCTACGCGAATAAGAAAAGAAAAGATAAATATTATCAAATAGGCGACCATGTCTACTTGAAAGTAAATGTAAAACGGAGCTCGTTGAGCTTGGTAAGGTGTGGTAATTTAGCACCTAGATTTTGTGGACCCTTTGAAATACTTGCCAAGAGAGGGCCAATGGCATATCAACTAGCATTACCCATGCAACTAAGAGTCCATAATGTTTTCCATGCATCTTTATTAAAGAAATATGTTTATGATACTAAACATGTGTTTGATTAGTCATTATTACAGGTGGAATCTAAAGGGGAGTTTTCCCCTGAACCTCTTGATATATTGGACAAGAGAGAAGTACAACTTAGGAAGAGCACCATAGTCTAGTTAAAAGTGCAATGGAATCACTTCAAAGACGATGAGCATACTTGGGAGAATGAAGCCACCATGAAAAAGGCTTACCCCTCCTTGTTTCATGATTTCATTCCAAATCCCTAGAAGACAAGAGACGGTGTTGTTCTAAGTGGGGAGGGATGTAATATCCCGAATTCTGGACCTAATACTTATGGGAAGAGCCCCATTGACTATGATGTTACTTTGATGTTTATTTTTAGATACTTGATCAAGACACCACTGCATATGAACATGATGATTTGTTTGATATATTGGGCATAAGCCAATTTCATATGATAGATATATATGTTTACTTAGGTTGGACATGGACCCTAAAGCACATGATTGATGAGATGTTTTGTGTTGAGTGAGAATCTCTAGAGCACATGAGTTTTTATGTTGTGTTGAGCAAGGATATTTGGATCACATGAGTGTTTAGGTTGTGTTGAGCGAGAAGCTATGAAACACATTAGATATGAAAACCTTTGTGTTGAGAAGGAAGCTCAGAGCACATGAAAAGATGAATTGAAAGTGTTGGGCATAAGCCCTGTAGCCTTCTAAGTTGAGGTTGATCATAAGCTCTATAACATCGGATCTTGTCCATTACCTAGGTGTATCCTACAAGTACATCCTAGCATTAGTGTTGAGCAAGGAGCTCTCGAATTGCACTAAGTTTGTAACTCCTCGTTCTTAGCGTTGAGTATGGGCTCTGGATAAGTGCTAGGAGTTATTGAAAAGAATAATTATGTTGAGTCAAAACATGTAACATCCCTAACTGCTGTTTTTAAAATCAGTTGTATCCAAGAGAGTTTTTTGGGGATTTGTTCCCCCTCGTGAAGGTAGAACATGTAAATCGCTATCTTGGAGTTTTTAGGTGGAAGGATCTCAGTAGGAAGAGTCCTAGGAGAATTGCGAAAAGTGGCAACAAATCCTTTCCACTTTTCCCCTGGACAACCAACGAAGGAAAATACTTATTAGTGGGAAAGATGCTTTGAAGGGGAAGAAAAGATGGCAGCTAGCAATCAAGGAGCTCATGCTACCAATCAGAGTTTGAAGAAAAATACCACTAGAGGATCTTGGAGCTACACCTCACCCTTTTACAATATTGAACCATCTCAAAAATACAACCTTCATCTTGTCCAAGTAGTGATATGCACTTATAAGCGATTTTCTTCTAGAGTTATCGTGGAGCTGAGGCTGGGGTATGCATTTGTTTTTATATATATGACTGTGTTTTGTTTCATTAAGACTTGAATGTGTATTTTGAGACAGCATGCGATTGGTTTTAAATTATGCACTTGCTATGCAAGCCTCTGTTCTAATTTTACCCATGCCAGCATTTTGGTCAATGTGTGTAGATCAAAATTCAAACATCATTCTACCAGTTTTTCCATGATAGCAACTTTGGATACATTTTTTATGGAGGTGGTTCTGGATATTTTTTTAGTGTTATGGACATATGCCCTCGTGGCTCCATCCGTATGACTTCACGCATGATATATGTCAAGATTTGGTGTTTGGTCCTACTAATAGGACACCCTGTTATCGAATCCGAGAACAAAATAAGCTTAATAAACCAATATGGCAAGGACTTTAGCAGTGGCTTATCTCTGCTTTCCTTGAGAGAACTTTAGTCCATCTTGGATCTTTCCAAAAATATGCAATTCCAAAGGAATACAAATCCATTTGAAATTGTTAACATTTTCTAGTCATTGTTCCAAAACCTATGTTTGATTTAGGTTAAATGTCCAAAGTTCCAAATAAAAGTAATGTTTTCTCAAATTTATCGATTTTGAAGATTTGTCTTCCTTATTTTCACATGGATAGAAAATACTGTCTATAATACATTTTCTTCATTGGTGAATATAGCTAAGGGATCACTCCTCCATATACGGTTTCACAAGACACTAGATCTACCACTTCTGTTTTCAGCAGGATCCAAGAACTCGTTACCAACATCTGTGGGCTTTACAACAAGCGATTCACAATCTTTGAATATTTTGGTCTCAACGCTAATAGCCATCTGATCTACCATAGAAGATTTAGGAATTAAGGAGGATCTCTATGACAATTCTTCACACGATGTGTATGGGCTCCTCAACACAACCTTCTTCCTCACGCAATGTTTCACCATTTTTCTATCCTCGACGCGATGGATTTTAGGGAAGCATCTTGGATTTATTTTCTTTATATATTTGAATAATGTAGAGATAGTTGCAGTGTACTTCATATGTATTAATCATGGGGAGCCGAAATTATTGATGATAAAAAAAAATAGGGTAATGAAAGATTGCGCAGACAATACCAGAAAGTTATAGTAAGCCTTATAATCATTTCTAAGATGGTGGTACTATTAATAGCTATGAGTTTATGTATAAGTGTCAATATAAGTAATGCAAACCAAAGCCACTAATAACTAAGTTTACCCAACCACTAAGGACTTGAATACCATTGGTCTGAGTATTATGGAATATCTTGTAAGGAAAATGATTATAGTCATTAAAGTATGTAAAGAAACATAAATGGGTTATTGTGGATATATTTTTTAATATAGTCATATATCATTAAGTTTTGTTATTGTGGATATATTTTTGAATATAGTTATATATCATTATGCTTATATCATGGTTATATCTTGTGATGGGAGTGATTATAGTCATTAAAGTATGTAAAGGTATACAATATGTTAGTGTAGATATATCATGTAATGCAAGTGAGTATGATTATTAAAATATGCAAATTATATCACATATTAGCATGGATGTATTTTGTATTGTAGCTTGCATTTGATTATATCTATAAAGAATGCATGGATGCTTGTACGTTTAAATAAATCATTGCTTATGCTTATGAATTTAAGTTTATAGATTTTGGATCTCATTGTTGTTGGGTAAGGAATATTTGATGTGACTTACGGATATATAATGAGTATAAATTATGATTTCATAGCTGATGGGTGTTAGAACCATGCATGTGATTTACTAAATCTAAACCGTGTATTCTAGCAGTTTCCAAGACGGTCCTTTGGACTTATAATGCTTTTGGATTAATATTAGTTATTATTCTATAGTCTTTAAAGAGTATAGATGAGGAGTGACCTCTTGTACTTTTGAAATATGTTTACGTGAAAAGGGTTTTCTACTTAAATGGAAAAACTTTACAAATTGGCAAGTATTCTTGATGAAAGAGATTGGCAGTGGATGTGCCACAAAATTGTAAATATTTTCTTGATAAAATAATATAAAGACTAACAAGATTTGCTGGACGTAGCCTCTTGGATGGGGTGAACCAAGTATATGATGTCTCTTTTGTTGTTCTCTGTTTTATGTTTGTATATGTGATGTCCCCAAAAATTGAAAATAATATTTTTTTTATTAGGCTGGTAAAAACTATCTAAACATAACATTATTCAACTTGTGGAATATAACGTATGATGGACATACCACTATTTAGTCTTAAGTTGTTCTTGCATTCTATCATATTACCTTCAGTCGTGAATATTATTGTATTCTACTTATGATGTCATAATGCTTGTTTGCTACATTATTCTTATTGTTATACATTATGGTGTATGTGGCTGTTGCAGCTGCAACAATTTCCCAAATTTCTAAAAATTTTGGACCCTCCTTTTGATTTTATCTAGCCCAAGTTTGTTTAATCTCTTTAAATCTTTCCTGGAAGTCCATTTTTCTCTGCTTAAGAAATTGATCGTCAGAAGCTCAGTCAACTATTTTTTGCTGTTGTTTCGAGAGTTGAATGATCTAATATTATCGTCTTTTTCGTCGACACTACGGAAACTGTGAAGTATTTATTTTATTTGAACACTTAACATTTGATTTTTAGATGATTTTTCGCTGTTGGAAGTCTGTTAATGTTTGCATCGGGGCATTAGTTATCTATGTCGCCGACGTTTCAGAAGGGAAACAACGAACGTCCCGACAGACAACTTTTATCCTCGCTGATTCCATGGCCTTTATTGTTCAAACCTTTTGATTTTTTGATGATTGTGTTTTTATTATCGGAATGTTTTTGACAAGCGATCGAGGTTTAGTCCTCTACAACGCTGCCATTTCAGAGGACTTGTCCTTTGCATTTCCAACATTACGGAGGCGTTCATTTTTAAATTTCTGACCCTTAGCACTTAGTGGTTTCGATCGTCGACGTGGAAGCATAGTTGTTTGCGAGTCCTCCATTGCGGCTGTCAATTAGACTATTTGCATAGATGTGTTAGCGATTAATTTTTCTGATCGTCAACGCATAACTACTAGTGGCGTTTAGTGCTCTAGATCGTCGACACTGTGGAAGTTTTGAGGTTTGAATCACCGACGCATAGTGCTTAGGGATTTCAATCGTTGATGATTTTTGTTATCATGAAACCTGTAGTCTATCTACTTCTCGCCGTTGCAGCTGCTTACTGATCTATCGGCCCAATGTTTAGAGGTTCTGCTTGCCGATAGATTTGGAGTCCACCAATGCATAAACCTTAGATATTTTGATCACCGATGTTTTATTTTATCGCAGAAGTCGTAGTCAGTCAGTCTCCCATCGTTGCGGCTGCATAGTGAACTATCCTCCCGATGAATAGTGGTTTCGACCATCGATAGGGTTTTCCCACCATTTTGTGTCATTTTACTCTATTTAATGGGATGGCGGGGTTTTTCGTGGGTTTTGGTCGAGTCAAGGTTTTTTTTTTCGAGATGAAGAGCACAGTTTAGGGTTTGGTGTTTTGAGGATTGGCGGTTACATTGTTATGGTTCATGCTTTCATCGAAGGATTTGGAGTTAGTTCAGATGCGGCCTAGATCAAGAGGAGGAGTCTGTTCTACCGAGGTTGTGATTTTAATTACACACAATGGACTTAGAATATTTTGAGACACAAACTTGTAGGATTTTCTTTGCCCTGTCATTATTTCTTTTCATGCATTAATACTGGGTATAGTTTATTTTACAGAATGCACATGGAAGAGGTAAACAGGTTGTTATAGTTTTTCTTGATTACTAAAACATTAGCTAAAATCTAAATGGTCTAAGGACATGCTATGTTTATGTTAGGGTGATTACTGTAAAGAAAATATGTCTAAAAGAAAAAAGCAGAAGAGGCAGAGAATTGGTTGAAGAATGAGAAAGAAGAAAGAAAGAGAGTTGCAGAGGAGGCAACAAGGAAGGAAGAGAAAGAGAAATGAAGAAGCAGAGATAAAGAAAAAAGAAGAAGAAAGTGAGAGTCTGAGATTATTAGGATCTCAAAAAGACCAATAGATTATTGAGCAGATCGATAATAGCAGAGGATCAGGCTTGGAAAAAGCTCATCAGCAACCAAGCTGGTCCCTGTTCATAAAGTGCTCTTAAATTTTAATTTAAAATATAACATGTTGTATAAATTACGAGGACATACTACAAGACAAAAAAATTGGAACTGAAAGGTTAGGGTAGTCCAAAGGTCATCAAGGAGCACCCCTTAGGTTTTGCTTTTTTGTATAAATAAAGGAGAGTTTAGATGTAGTGGGGTACTTTTTCCCAGATCATTTGTGAGAGTATATTATAAGAAGAACTATTTCCTTTTGCAATAAAGAATTACAAGTTTCCTGCTGGAGAAAGCTTGGTGCTGATGTTCATGTGTTTTGAAATAAGTATGAGCTATCTATAATTTTTCTTAATGCATGCGCAGAAATACATTACTCATTGATAACTAATAATTTTCCTCCCTGGGGATAGGTTAGTTAGTTAAATTTATTTTCTTGCTATGTGTGATTTAGATGCAAGATAGTTAAAACGAGAGTTAATAGCTTGCGTATCACATTGTGACACTCCTTGTTATCTCTATCAATCTACATTTTTAGGTAGACACTTGCATATCATAATTAAACACAAACAACTAAAAATATGCACGGTGGACCGGCCCGTAACCAGTAAAACGTTTTAATTTGTTACTTGACATAAGGTAGCCGGACCATAAACCGAACGGATTCCCCATACCAAACATTAACGGGATAGTTCGAAACATTTGTTGGGGAGAATTCCTAACTATTGTTACCTACGATTTTCCAAGCCTCAACAATTTTTGGTGCTAGAAGGAGGGCCACCAGTGCATGGCTGGCTAAGGAAACTCATTTCCTCGAACTTACTCCACCTGTGATAGTTCTTAAAGTAGTTTGTTTCACAAATCCACTCTTGAAGATAAAGAGAAAGGGTATATGTATCATGTAGATAACAAAGTAATTGATGATCTGAGAAGAATTAATAGGGCTTATGCGAAGAAAGATCAGAGGATTATCAATTATTCATGTCTTACCCAGAAGAGAATATCAGAAGAAATATCGCCCTAAGTTAGAAAATTTATTGTTGGTAAAAGATCTTGAAGAACTCGTAGAAGCAGCCTTACAAGAAGTTGACCAGCCTTTGAATCAATTTAACTCAGATTCACCTTATTGTTCACCTTGTCGGACCCCCTTTTAGTCACTAGTTCATTCTCCACTCAGAATCATGGCTCATATAAATGTAAACCAACTACCTCCACTGCCTTCTTGGAAAGATAGGTAACCTTAAAGTTGACACCTCCCTTGCATGATTTGCCTCAAGCTTTTGACAAGATGTTACCCAAGTTTGAACCAGGTGAAAGAGTTTTGGTAGATGATCATTTACAAAGTTTTTACTTGGCTATAGAAGGATTACGAGCTCGAGAGCCTAAAGATGTAGTGTCTAGATTGTTTCCCCATACTCTGAAAGGAAAAGAAGCCTCATGGTATTTTACACATCCTGCAAATTCAATCACAGATTTGGGAGAATGTTTAGAATTAAATATGTAGTTCATAAAACTCATGCAGCCTTGATGAAGGGGTTATGTGCTATAAAGAAAGAAAGAAAAGAAAAAGTACATGATCTCACTCAAAGATTTGTTGCTTACCTAAGAAAAATTACTGCAGCTGATAAGCCATTTGAAAAAGCTCTGATTGAATACTATACTTGAGCTCTAGGGCCTAACTTGTCCATGTTTTCCAAGGTATCAGTGAAGCCTACATTATCAAAAACTTATGAAGAGGCTAAGAGGGTAGAGGCTGAGATGGAGAGAATAGAAAATTATCCTGTGCAGTTGGAAGAAAAAAAATTTGGAGATAAGAAACCTTTATTACTGACTAAGCCTAAGGATGAGTGATCACAGGATTTTGAGGGGATGTTGAAGATGATGCAAAATTTATCCAACAGAGTGATAGATTTAGAGAGGGAAAGAGAGGCCCACAAATCATATAAGCCTTACTATAAAGAAAGGGAAGACAATAGTCAACCTAGGCCTCCTCCACATAGTCCTGCAGCAATGAATTTAACTGATGTAGGCATTGATAATTTTTGTACTTTTCATCAACAGCCTCATTCTGAGAAGAATTTCCCTCAATGGATAAATTTTATGATGTTGGTGATCAATCAGTTATTGGACTACAAACTAACAGAAACTGATAAGGAGGAAGAAAAGGACAATCAATCCATAGAAAAACATGAGGAGGATACTCTGGTTTTATGGTACTATGTCTCATTGTTTGATACAAAAGAGGAAGGTTCTCTGAAACAAGAGGAAACATCAGAAACCAATGTGACAACAAGAAGTTTGGTTTTGTTAAAAGAAAAAAATTTAATACTTCCGAAGATCAAGAAACTTTAGGAAAATATGAAGAAAATATAAAAGAACACTACAAATGTTAAAATACTGGAATTTACCATTTCAAGTCAAGATCAGAATAAAATTAACATACTTGTTAATCCTGTTGAAGATAAAATTGATAATGTCAACATAAATCTCAAAGAGCATGAGATGGGGTATGATATTGTGGAAGACATTAAAAAGGCTAAGGCAAATCTCTCATTGTTTGAAATGTGTAATGTACCTCAGCAGAAAGAGAAATTGTTAAAATCACTTGAAGTACTAGAAGAGGAGCTTCTCACTGATGACCAAACTGAAAAAGAAGTTGTTGAAGCAATTGTGGGAGGTAAGTCTAAGTTTAAAACCCCACCATTTCTCCTAACTTTTGAGATTTTCAACTATAATGTGCACAACTGTTCAGTAGACTCAGGTGCATCAATCAATGTTATTCCACTTTCAGTCTGCAAGATAATTAATGGACTACCTAAACCATCCAATTGGCAAGTTAGTCAATTAGACAGGACAGCTGTGAAAGTAATAGGAGAAATGGAAGATGTTCTAATTCGCTTATCTACAAATGAGAAGGTATGTCAATACATCGATATTGTAGTAGCAGACATACCTGATGTTTATGGACTTGTTTTGAGTCAAGAATGGTCGCCAAGGCTAAATGGATACTTCACATCAGATTGGCCACATCTGTGGTTGCCTCATAAGAGAAGTCCCAATCAGATAAAAATATTAAGAGAGCCTCACATGAAGTACAATGTTACTCAGTTGGAGGGAAAAAATGAACCAGTGAATTCTATGTTGGGAAATTACTTCATTGAATTGGAACCGGGGAATTATCAAGATGAAGAAGCCAGCAATATATCTGACACCCAGACCGATCTCCTTCGATTTTCACGGGCTGATGAGATTCGCTGTAAAATAGTAGATTTAGTTTCATATGTAGTTTTTAATTCAAGTTCTGTAGTACTAGATAATGGGCAGGCCTTTTCAAATTGCAGTCAATCCTAGCCCCTCAACTCACAAGTTCCAAGATTTACAGTGGTGGGAAGAGAACTTACCAGTTAGTGGTTTAGTTCTCCAACTTTATGTTTCTTAATTTTTATTTCTTGGTTGTCTTGTACATAACTAAACTAATTGCTTTGTTTTGTTTTCACTTGCTTATTTTTGTTTATTTTAGTTAGGATTTGATTGATTTTAATAAAGAAGCAAACTTTTGGTTGCATGGAGTTAATCATTATTCTGGATTAAATAAAATCCTTGATTATAAGACTGTGTACTATTGATATATTTGAAAGAACTTCTTCTATTTGAGCAGTTTTCCTAAATGGCTATGAGCACATTCAAGTCCTACTTAATCCTTGTAAAATAACTCAGGATCAAAAGGTATGGAATACTATTTTGAGGGTCCATCCATCTCACATTTTAAAATGTCTTAGGGGGTGACAGCAAAAGACCCATGGAGAGGAAGCATGGTAAACAGTATATTATATTTAAATGATCCCATGCCAATAATTGAAAGCCAAAAGACAAATAAGAGTAAAAATATCCTAAGAAAAGCAATATGTATCAAAACAAAGTACTGAACCATATGAGTACAATATTTCCAAAGTTATTCTCTATGTGTGAGTTGAAAATTAAATACATCTCTCACACAAAAGGACACTATGGATAGAGGATCTTGAATAAAAAATTCAGAAGGCATGCAGGAGGACTCGGAGAGGACAAAAAGTATAAAAGAACAAAAGTGAAAAATGGCATGGGAATGAGGAACAAACGAATATTAATGCTTACCATGTGTTACAATCCTATGGTTTCCAAGCTTGGAGCTACCTGAAGACAGAGGTAAAAATGAAACTCATATTCCTAGCCTTAATAAAGTTATCTAGACTTTGAAATATTGGTTCCCATTATCCCTAAATTGGACTATCATCAATGATTAAAGTACATACATCCGCCATTTGAGAAATCCAGACATATAGAATAATTCAATATGTTGGTATTTATTGTCAAACATTCTATTACTTAAAGAATAAATTGTCCAAAGATCTATGTTCACTAGGTAGTCACCAATAGTTACAGCTGCAACAATTTCCCAAATTTATAAAACTTTTGGACCCTCCTTTTGATTTTATCTAGCCCAAGTTTGTTTAATCTCTTTAAATCTTTCCTGGAAGTCTATTTTTCTCTGTTTAATAAATTGATCATCGGAAGCTCAGTCAACTATTTTTTGCCGCTGTTTTGGGAGTTGAATGATCTCATATTATCGTCTTTTTCACCGACACTACTAAAATCGTGGAGTCTTTGTTTTATTTGAACACTTAAATTTTGATTTTTCGAGGATTTTTCACTATCAGAAGTTTGTTAATGTTTTCATCGAGGCATAAGTCATCTATGATGTCGACGTTTCGGAAGGGAAATGATGAACGTCCCGACAGACAGCTTTTATCCTCGCCGATTTCGTGGCCTTTATTGTTCAAACCTTTTGATTTTTTGATGGCTGTGTTTTTGTTATCGAAATGTTTTTCATAAGCGATCAAAGGTTTATTCCTCTATGATGCCGCCATTTTGGAGGACTTTTCCTCTACATTACCAACACTATGGAGGCGTACATTTTTAAATTTCTGAACTTTAGCACTTAGTGGTTTCAATCGCTGATGCGAAACCATAGTTGTTCGTGAGTCCGTCGTTGCAGCTGTCGATCAAACTATTTGCACCGTTGTGTTAGCGATTAGTTTTTTCGATCGCTGACGCATAACTATCGGTGGCATTTAGTGCTCAAGATTGCCGACACTGCAGAAGTTTTGAGGTTTCAATCGCTGACACATAGCACTTAGGGATTCTGATCATCGATGATTTTTTGTTATTGTGGAACCCATAGTCTATCTACTTCCCACTGTTTAGGCTGCATAGTGATCTATCGGCCCGATGTTTAGAGTTTTTGATTGCCAATAGATTTGGAGTCCTCTGACGCATAAAACATAGAGCTTCCGATCACTGACATTTTATTTTATCACGGAAGCAGTAGTTAGTCTATCTCCCATTGTTGTGGCTGTGTAGTGAACTATCCTCCCAATGAATAGTGGTTCCGACCGTAGATAGGGTTTTCCCACCGTTTTGTGTGCGTTTACTCTATTTTATGGGATGGAGGGGTTCTTCTGTGGGTTTTGCTTGAGTCAAGGTTTTTTTTTTTCCGAGATGAAGAGCGCATTTTAGGGTTCGGTGTTTTGAGGATTGGTGGTTACATTGTTATAGTTCATTCTTTCATCGAAGGATTTTGAGTTAGTTCAGATGCGGCCTAGATCAAGAGGATGATTATGTTCTATCATAGTTGTGATTTTAATTACATCCAGTGGACTTAGAATATTTCAAGACACAAACTTGTAGGATTTTATTTTCCCTGTCATTCTTTGTTTTCATTCATTAATACTATGTATATTTTATTTTACAGAATGCATATGGAAGAGGTAAATAGGTCGTTATAGTTTTTATTCATTACTAAAATACTATCTAAAAGCTAAATGGTCTAAGGACATGCTATGTTTATGACAAGGTGATTGCTGTAAAGAAAATATGTCTGAAAGACAAAAGCTGAAGAGGCAAGGAATTGGTTGAAGAATGAGGAAGAAGAAAGAAAGAAAGCTGCAATGCAGGGAACAAGGAAGGAAGATAAAGATAAATGAAGAAGCAGAGATAAGGAAAAGAGAAGAAGAAAGTGAGAGTCTGAAATTAACAAGATCTCAAAAAGACCAACAGATTATTGAGCAGATCGACAATAGCAGAGGCCTAGGCTTGGAAGAAGCTCACCAGCGACCAAGCTAGTCCCTCTTCACAAAGTTCTCTTAAATTTTAATTTAAAGTATAACATGTTGTATAAATTACGGGCACATACTACAAGACAAAAAATTTAAAACTAAAAGGTTGGGGTAGCCCAAAGGTCATCGAGGGGTAGCCCAAAGGTTTTGCTTTTTTTTATAAATAAAGGAGAGTTTAGATGTAATGGGGGACATTTTCGCAGATCATTTGTGAGAGTATATTATAAGAAGAACTATTTACTTTTGCAATAAAGAATTACAAGTTTCCTACTGGAGAAAGCTTGGTGGAATGTTTCAAATGTTTTGCTATGGACCAGTTGAATGTGAACCATTTTTTTTTAGCTTATGTCCATTAACTGTGAGATCGTTCTAACTCATTGAATCTATGTTCATGTTATGAATGCACTCTAGTTTATTCTGTGAAATTTCCACTGTGAGTAATGAAGGTTGTCATAAACAATAAGCTATATTGTTGTTCATATTTCTATTGATGTTCATGTGTTTCTGAATATGTATCAGCTATCTGTAATTTTTCTTAATGCATGCACATAAATACATTACTCATTGATAACTGATAATTTTTCTCCCTAGGGATAGGTTAGTTAGTTAAATTTAGTTTCTTGTTGTGTGTGATTTAGATGCGAGAGAGTTAAGACGAGAGGTAAGAACCTGTGCATCACATTATGACACTCCTCGTTATCTCTATCAATCTGCATTTTTAGATAGGAACTTACACAAAATACTAAAAATATACATGGTGGACCAGGCCGTAACTGGTAAAACATTTTAATTTGTTACTTGACCTATTGTAGCCGGACCGTACACCGGATGGATTCCCCATAGCAAACAATAATGGGCTAGTTGGGAACGTTTATTGGGGAGAATCCCTAACTGTTGTTACCTACGATTTTCCAGGCCTCAATAGTGGCATTGATCGATTATATGCTTCATTCATTTCTATATAGTCTTACTTGTTATTTATATGGTTCTAACTTAACTTTGTTTCTGGAACTAAAGTGGGCAGAGTGGTGGGACTAGTTCTCCCATGATGGACTGAGAGGTAAATTGTTCACTTATCTAGTAGTATTACTTAGTTCTATTTGAACTAAGGCACCTCTTATCTTAATTTCGTGCAGGTGTACGTAGCGATGATAAACGTCTTTCGTAAAATCTAGAGCTTGTCTATTTAAGCACCTACTATTTATCATTAGGTAATTACTGATATCTTAATTCTTATCCTATCATATTTGTATTTTAGGTCTTATGTTAATATGAGTATTAACCTATCTTTTATTTCTATTAACAAGTTTATAAACTTTGTCTTTAGAGACCAACTCTTGAATTTGTATAAATCAAAAACTACCATGGCATATTTTATATGCGATGGTTCCAAGTTTAATGATAGGATAATGTAAGAGCAAAGGTTTAAGGTCTAACCTTTGGTATAAACGATACCTAACATACTTGTGCATTGGCGATTTGACTTAGGGTTAGCATATCCCTTACATGGACTAAACCTTACACGATACTTTGTAAGAACATTAGGATGGAAAGTGATAACATATGTTTTGGACTTTATGCGATGGAGTTTAACACTTGCATGAGGAGGGATACAAACGTTAATGAAATGAATCCAAACTATGGAATGGTGGGTTTTGGGTCGATAATGGACACCATACTGGCACCATTAATGCTCCTTGGGTAATTTGGAAGCCTAAGCTTTGGGATTGGATTCACGATTCATTTGGTCATTTCAGTTGATCTGTGGATGGTCTAGTCTTGGATCTGTGTTGAATATGGAGGCAACCCCTAGTTACAAGGTAGGCTTCATGGGTTTCATGACTGCATTGTATGTGTGTTCCATGTCTCCTTTTGTGTCATACTTCTCATCCTTGTCATTTTTTGTTGTGTTTGTAGGTGACAAGGTAAGCGAGGAGTGGGATGGCTCAGGGATTTGTTTTCAACTTAAGGATGATGCCAATGTGGCCATGGTAATCCTATTACACAAGCATAAGCTTGTTGCCTCCTGACATTGTGGATAGGAATAGGTTATCATGTTTTTGTTTGGATTTTTTCTATGGGGTTTCGATCCCCCTTCGTGCTTGTGTATGCAAGGTTTGGGTTTGTAAATTTTATGGTGTTGTTAGCAACAAATTGGGAAAACTTGGGAATTTTAGCAGACTACATTTGTTTATGTAAATCGTATTTTTGATTTGGGGGTTTCCATCCTGGGAAACACAATTGCTTGCAATGGTGCCATAGCCCTTGGTCCAACTATGTAAACTTCAATTTACAAACTTTGATGGTGACTATTTAAATAAATTTATACTATGTTTACATTTTTGGAAATGCTTAATGGACTCGACTGTGTGTAAATTCTTATGCTGCGATAGGCATTTATTAAGCTTGGATTTCATAAGGAATTTTCGTGGGTGGATGCTCTGTGTAATTTATTGTACTTAGTTCTTAGCCGTAATACTTGAAAATGTATGGGTTGATGGCCATGTCATGTGTGGCATGATCCCTTCCCATGGTTGCTGTGGTATCTTTGTTGGTTGCAATTCTTACTCTCTCGTTTTATTAATAAGTATGTGGAAAGTGGAAGAGCCATGAGTGAAACCCATGATGGATATCGTCGATGTAGGTTGAATTTTAATTGACTGTGTTTTTAGTTATTTGTGGCCGTGGTCATGCTTACAGCATGGGTGTATATCCTAGGGTATTGCGACCTTGATGTAGCGAATGTATTTTCTTATTAAAGTCCGCATACCCTCTGTGTATAACATGGCCGTGATTATTGTAAAAAATGACTCCACAGGTTTCAAATCATCATCGTGGTTGATGTAATGAGTATGTAATTAAGTGGAGGGTTATGTTTTGGGGCTTATATGCCCACATGATTCAATTCCTTCCCTCCCCTGTATATTTACTTCGACTAGGTAGAGATTTTCGATATAGTTTAAATAAAGAAACGATTCCTATATATCATTGTAATTTACAGAGTTTTTTATATGGAATGAATGTATGGTTAATTTAATGATTATTGCGTATGTATTTACATTGGTATTTTTATTAATATGAAGGGAATCATGGTTATGTATTTACCTCTAAACTAGTTTAGTAATTTACCTCTGAACTAGTTTATTTAAATTTAAGACATGCCTCTGCTGACAAATGGAATATCTCAGTAGAGTATAAAGACCAAAAGGGAAGATAAATAATAGATCTAAAATAATACCTAGTTTGTACTTAATCTGGCTGCAACAGTAAAACTAATACATGAATTTAAAACTAGGGTACAAAACCCTTAGTAAACATTTATAAATGAATTAAAGTTGTAGAACTAAAGTGATAAATAAACCCAAAATAAATATGCTATAGAAAATCAGTTATAGCATAGGGTTAGTATTTGAAAATGAAAAACCTAGCATATTTTAAATAGAGAAACAAATACATAGGGTTAGGAAATACAAGGAAACAATTTGCCTAACATAGCCAACATTTATTATGGAAAAATGGAATAGGCAGTCTACGGCTTCATACCTGTAACTTGAAGCTCTTTTAATGGTTGAACCTGTACATTCAAATAACAAGCATTAATAATTCAAAGGAATACGTGGCCTCTGCTTTGATGACCAAATCACTTGGGAACTACCACGTTCCACCCAACCATGACCTGGAACCATTCATGGTTTTACTCTGGATCCCCCTGAGATGGACTCCAACATGAAATTAGCTTAGAGATCCTAATGTAGGGTTTCATGTTTGGTATATCAGGGTTGGATCAGTTCTCCTTTTTCCTTCTAGGAAAATGTTCTCCAAGAATTTACTTGAGAGAAAAACATGTAGAAAATGATAGATCAACAACCCAAGACTTTTCATTGGGTTGATACTTTATAGATAGAATTTTTAGTCAAAGGGAAATTTAAATCAAGAAACCTTAGTTTCTTGATTTAACCCTTTTTAATTACTTTGGGTAATTTTTAATATTTTAACTTAGGAACGTTCAACAGGTCCCTAATTAGAATTTTGTAGGTTTTGGACTATTTGTTATATTTAAATAATAAATAATAATGGATGGATATTTTCTTTCTTTCTTTCATTATTAATATTATTAATATATTTATTCTTTATACATCATATGTATAAAATACATAATAATATAACATTTGTTAACATTTGTCTTTGGGCATCATATACCATGATCCGTAGACTTAATGACACTTCTTTATTATGGTCAAATAGGTAGATGGTTAGGTATACTAAGCTAGGCAACTCTAAATATTCTTGCATGTTGGATTTCCCATGTATAATGCGGTAGTTCTTCAGTACTTGATGAGAATACAGAAATTCAAAATTTCTTTTAATCACTTTTAAATAAGTCTTATGAGATCAATATTTTTCTCGAGCCGTTTTCACTCGAAAGTTATTAAATTATTTTCAGTAATCCCTAGCGCTTTCCAGATCCCATACTCAACTCTTTAACAAGGAGTTACAAACTTAGTGCAATTCCAGACCTCTTCGCTCAACACTAATGCTAGGACGTACTTGTATGATACACCTAGGGATACAATGGCCAAGGATCCGATGCTTCAGATCTTATTCTCAATGTCAACATCGAAGGCTCCATGGATTACTCCCAACACTTCCAAATCTTATCTTTTCATGTGTTTCGGTGCTTCTTTCTCAACACAAATGTAAGTACTCATGCTCTAGAGCTCCTCACTAAACACAAAACATTATGTAACGTTCCGACCCTCCTACTGGCGAAGAGGATGCTACCATACAAAAAACATCTAGGTCACTAGCCCCATGAACATGTGCATACATATAATACTGAAGCAAAATACCTAAAAACATAAAACATACTAAGATTCATAATCATACATATATTCAGTGGAAGAAAAACAACATTCATTCATATACATGTTCATCAGAATTCATTAATGGTAAACATAACTACAGAAGTAAAATTGACAAGAATAGTTATCTTATAAGAACTGTCCTACAACCACCTACATCGATGCAACATTCCACCCAACCATAGGCCCACATGCTCTTTAACCTATCAGCAACGCTGCCACCCCCAAGCCGGGAATGATTCCCCAAGGAATAAGGAACTAGCAGGCTTACACATAGCCAAGGATAACAAAAAATATAGGCATACATAGTTCAACCAAGCCAACATAGTTGGGTTTATCGGGTGAACATCAAATCATCCAAGCCAACACCGTTGGGTTTATCAGGTCATCCAAGAGCTGGGAAAGGCTAAATGCTAAGCTAGTGAGCTCATTGGAGATCTAAGGACACCTACACTAGGACTAGCCTGACTTCTAGAACACCCACACACACCCAACATAAGGAAATTAGTCCCTTCTCTGCTACATAGTCCCTCAGGCCCTGACCTCCCTTCGAGTGTTATTCAGGGGTTGTGGAGAAGAAAGCCAGCCCTATAGCCTTGTCTGCGCAATTCCTGAACACACCAGGTTTATCAAGCAAATCAGGCTCTTATCATCACTCCAATACAGTCCAAAGACCAACCACTGCATGTATGCAGCAAAACCAGCACTTCACATCTTGGATAGGGGAAGAGAATCCCTGAGTTCTTCTTGGCCCTATTGTGGCCAAAATGACTCCATAACAACTTACAACAACCCAAAATGCAAAGGAAGGCATAACCAACAAAATGTGAATGAGACCATAGCGAACACAACGTAGGTACTCACAACAAGCACTGATCAGGGGAAGAACATTAGCCCCAATTCACGATGAAGTAACAAGACATTACATAGTCTAGGTGCAACCAGCAACAGTGGAAAACAATGGTCCTTCCTCAACAATGAAGCCACGGCACATTTTCATAGTCAACAATGGTGGGGTAAACACAGACTCTCTACATGAACAGGAGGGAAACATCTCACAAAGGAAACCATGGAAAACATCTCACTGTCTGACAATGGAAAAAAAAGAAATCAATTCTCTGCAAAAATCGAAGGGAACAGAAGCACAGACCAACAAGTGGTGAGAGAAGGGAGAATGAACCCCCACACAATAGATCGTAAATCATTTTATCTCCACTATGCATGAGGAATACCATCCAAACTCCCTGTGTATGAAAAGGTGAACAGAGCAAAAATGTCTCTACGTGAGAGTGGCGTAGTGGTGTTTCTCTTACCCACGTGAAGGTGGAGAGATGGCTGGTGGAGTGGTAGTGTGGGAAACAACTGGAAGTCATGCCACCCTCCACTTCCAAGCAATAAATACCCCCAACTAACAAAAGGAGTATTAATTGGGTGGCTGACGCATGGTGTTTTTTCATGGGGTCCAGGTTTGACAATCCCCCCCCCCTTATCCTTAGGAAATCATGCCCTGTTCAATATAGTTTCATCGACATAGCTAGTTGGGGTTATTTACATTAGAGTAAATTTGGGGTCTAAAATGGGCCTCCTAAGGAAAAATAATAAAATAATAATTATTAATTTTGGAGGAAGAATGAAAAAAACTACTTTTTTGTACGTATTTTTAACATATCTCCCTGTTTTGTTACTCAAATTTTGAGCAGGAGAGGTCGTTGAATGCATAATTTAATTCCGCATCCAACGAGTACCCACACTGCATAGTTTTGATGGATGCTGCTACTCCAAAAACAAGAAATACTTGAAAAAATGTGATGATGATGTCATCATCACATTTTTTCAAGTATTTCTTGTTTTTGGAGTAGCAGGGTCCATAAAAACTATGCAGTGTGGGTACTCGTTGGATGCGGAATTAAATTATGCATCCAATGAGCTCTCCCACTTGGAATTTGAGTAAAAACATAGGGAGATATGTCAAAAATATGAACACGAAAAGTAGTTTTCTTTTATGACAAATATGTCGATTCAACCATTTTGGTTGACTCGTTTTATTGAAATTCTATTGGTTCTTGAATTCTAACTCACAAAATTTATTGTTGGTGTGTTTTCTTATAAGGCCCATTTCAGACCCCAAATTTACTGTAATGATTAAAATGCATAGTTACATGGTGCCACAATTTAATACGTGTTGTATATCCTGATATTCTATCGGTAACAATTCCAATCTGAAACATAACACAACCAAATCAATGGTGGGGCATTTTCCTTTAGATTTGCACCATGATTATTTACAATATATATGTATCATGTATATTTAATGCATCAGGGTCAAAATCGGGGTGTTACATTCCCCTCCCCATTCAATAGTATTGTCCTTAGTGCTTTACAAAATTGAACAAAATGCTACACTGGTATTGCCTTAGTGTTCCACAGAACTGAACAAAAATGGATGTGCCAATCGCATTGGCATCCTCCAGCTCCCATGTAGCCTCTTCAGGTCCGTAGTGTTCCCATTGCACCTTTAGCTGCCCTATGGCCTTGTTCCAGAGCATTGTGACTTTCCTATCGAGGATGCACATTGGCTCAATTTGGAACTCTCCCTCTAGTTCCACCTGAATCACATCCCAATTTATCACATGGTTAGGATCATGTACATATTTCTTAAGCAAATAAACATGAAAAACATTATGAGCTCTAGTACTAGTAGGAAATGCAAGTCTATATGGAACTGGCCCTATTCTTTCAAGCACTTCAAACGGCCCACAATATCTTGGTGACATCTTAGCGCAACTCCCAAGCTTCAAGGAACTCTTCATTGCCCTCAATCTGAGGTAGACATCATCCCCAACACTGAACTCTCTATTCACTCTATGCTTATCTGCATCGCTTTTCTGTCTCTCCTATGTTGCTTTTAGATTATGCCTGATCTTTACAACCTCTTGCTCCATTTCCTTGAGAAATTCTGGTCCAAGCACAACCCTGTTCACTAGATTATCCCAATTCTTTGGTGTCCTACACCTTCTTCCATACAAGGCTTCATATGGACTCATCCCCAAGGATGCCTGCTTTCCATTGTTATAAGAAAACTCTACCAAGTGTAAGTAATTTTCCCACTTGGTTGGTTTGTCCATTACATACATCCGAAGCATATCTTCAAGCACCTGATTAACTCTCTCTGTTTTCCTATCTGTCTAAGGATGGTATGCAGTGCTGAAGTTTAGATTTGTACCCAAATCTGCAAACAACCCCTTCAAAAAATTGGAAGTGAACTTGACATCTCGGTTAGAGACTATTGCTTAATTTTGGCAATCCATGCAATTTGAAAATCTCCTTCATGAAGATGTTTGCAATGTCATCAGTCTTGTGCATATACTTCACTGGTATAAAATGTGTTTCCTTAGTCAACTTGTCTACCACAACAATGATGGAATCATGTTGTCTCCAATTCATCGGCAATCCTATCATAAAATCCATGGAAATAACTTCCCATTTCCATTCCAAAACTGGCAAAGGCTGCAACAAGCTTGTTAGATGTTGATTCTCAACCTTTACCTATTGACATTTCATGCACCTTGAAATGTATTCAGCCATGTCCTTTTTCATTCCTGGATAAAAGTACTGCTTCCTAGTGGTAGAAATTGTCTTCTTATCTTGTTGTACCTCATCTAGAGTCTATCTTCTTTTGTAAGTCTGTCAAACTCTGCAACATGGAAGCATTCAACTGATGCTTCTCTTACTTGGATTTAATGAATCTTCTCATGGTGGCTACAACATCTAATGGTGTCTCTTGGAATCTCCTTCCATTATACTCTATGTCATCATTTCTGTTACGGAAATTTTCTCCCATGGCATCTCTCTCACGCCCATAAGAATCCTGAGCATCATATCCATCATGGGTTCTCATAACTGAATCATCGATTACCTACCACTGCAATTTCTGAAAGACTACCCTTGAAGGTAACTATGATTCTGCAAATGTGTCAGATAGAAATTTTTTTAGATGCATACATATCGATATAAATCGGAACTACTTACCTTCTCTTGGAAAAATTATAAATAACACTTTTGCTTAAACACACAATAATTATTTTCTTGTTCAGCCCTATAATCTACTGACAGTCTACTGAAAAATCCACTGAAAAACAGCTAGAATTTGCTTAGAAATCCACTTTGAAAAACCCAAATTTTCTTTCTCCCTATCGGGTCTCTTCCCCACTATCTTTTAGACGTTTCGGTGATCAAAACATCTAATTTCCTGCACTGCTCAACGACAGTTTGTTCACCTATTTCCTTCGGGCGTGTCGGACCTGTACTAGTCTAAGCTTATGATCTGCATCGGTGATGCCAAAAACAATTCATCGACGGTCAAATAGCTAATCGTTTTCCACTGCTTCGTATATTCAACCGTCTAAGCTTCTGAGCCATTTATCGGCAATCAGATCCTCTACTCATCGGATGGCTAGTTCACTAGGTTTCCACAACGGCGAGTTCACCAACTGTTAATCTTTTTTGATCAGCAGTATTATCAACTATAATATTCTGATCGGCGGTTGGAAGCAATAATTGTTATGGCATTGGGCGGTTAGTCTTCTAGGAAGCCGCAACGGCGGGTAGTGATCCTACTGGGGGTTCCACAAACCTTAATACTCCATCAGTCGTCGGAAGGACTAACCACTGTGCATCATCGATTCCATCTTCTAGTCATCAGCGATCCCAAAAACTAAAAATTTTCGATCACCGATGATCTCGTGCCTTAGAAAAATTTCAGAAATTTTCCGCATTGTCTTCCGCCGCATCAGCTGTCAAAAAAACTATTTGCTGCGGCATCGGCAGTCAGGGGCTCTATCCATCGGAAGGATAGTCCTTTGGGAAGCTACAATGGTGGGTAGTAACCCCACTAATTATTCTAATGTATTTCATTGATGGTTCCATCATCTAACCATCGGTGATGAAATCAACTAAATGTCATCGATCCAACTAACTAATTTCGCCACAACCGGGGTCTGCATCGGAGGTTCTTCAGACTAATCTGTCTGCTGCATCGGGTGGGCTTCCCACTATGTCCTTCGGCAAGCCAATAGTCTTACACTTAGAAACATTTTGTGAATTTCCTTCCACCAGTATCTCATCAGGCATTATTTTGACTAAGCATTCCGCTGTATCGGAGGATGTTCCCATTTCGTCCTCCAATTAGTTGACGGCCTAAGGCTTAGAAAAATTTTGTGAAAGTTTTATGTCATAAATTTCTGATCTCTACTAGGAAGAAGGAAACCTACCTCTGATAACTAATCTTTCATGGCCCATTAAGGCCCATGCCACAACGTTGGCTCTGATACCACACTGTAACATCCCCAACCCTCCGACTGACGAAGAGGATGCTACCATACATCAAACATCTGGGAAACTAGCTCCATGAAGATGTGCATACATATAATACTAAAGCAAAATACTTAAAAACATAAAACATGCTAATATGCATAATCATACATATATTCAGTAGAAGCAAAACAACATTCATCCATATACATGTTCATCATAATTGATTAATAGTAAACATAACTGCAGAAGTAAAATAGACAAGAATACTTATCTTATAAGAACTGTCCCGCAACTAGCTACATCGCTGCAACGTTCCACCCAACCATAGGCCCATGTGCTCTTTAACCTCTCAGAAACGTTTGCACCCCTGAGCCGGGCATGATTCCTGAAGGAATAAGGAACTAGCAGGCTTACACATAGCCAAGGATAACAAAACATTCAGGGATACCGAGTTCAGCCAGGCGAACATAGTTGGGTGTATCAAGCGAACATCAGATCAGCCAAGCCAACACCGTTGGGTTTATCAGGCCATCCGGGAGCTAGGAAAGGCTAAATGCTAAGTTTTTGAGCTCATTGGAAAGCGAAGGACACCTACACCAGGACTATCCTGACTTCTAGGACACCCACACACACCCAACACAAGGAAATCAGTCCCTTCTCTGCTACATAGTCCCTTAGGCCCTGACGTCCCTTCTAGTGCTATTCAGGGGTTGTGGAGAGGAAATTCATCCCTCTAGCCCTGTCTATATGGTTCCCAAACACGCCAGGTTTGTCAAGCAAATCATGCTCTTATCACCGCTCCAATATAGTCCAAAGACTAGCCACTGCATGCATGCAACAAAACCAATACTTCACAACTTGGATAGGGGAAGACAATCCTTGAGTTGTTCTTGGCCCTATTTTGGCCAAAACGAATCCATAATAGCTTACAACAGCCCAAAATGCAAAGGAAGGAACAGCCAACAAAATGTGAATGAGACCACAACAAACACAATGTAGGTACTCACAGCAACCACTGATCAGGGGAATAAGAGTAGCCCCGATTCACGATGAAGTAATAGGACATTACACAGTCCAAGCACAACCAACAACATTGGAAAACAATGGTCCTTCCTCAACAATGAAGCCACAACACATTTTCATAGTCAGCAATGGTGGGGTAAAAATAGACTCTAGCCGTGAACAGGAGGGAAACATCTCACAAAGGAAACCACGAAAAACATCTCATTGTTTGAAAATGGAAAAAAAGGAAATCGATTCTCTACAAAGATCGGAGGGAGAATAGATCCATACACCCCAAAATCAGTGAGAGAAGGGAGAATGAACCCCTACACAATGGATCATAAATCATTTTATCTCCGCTTTGCATGAGGAAGACCATCTGAACTCCCTACGCGTGAGAAGGTGAACAAAGAAAAAATGTCTCTACGTGAGAGTGAACAAAAGAGACGAGAGAGTGGTGTAGTGGTGTTTATCTTACCCACATGAAGGTGGAGAGATGGTTGGTGGAGTGGGTGTGTGGCAAAAGACTGACAACCCTACCACCCTCAACCTCCCAGCAATAACTGCCCCCAACTAACAAAAGGAGTATTAACTGGGTGGCTGACACATGGCGTTTCCCCATGGGGTCCAAGTTTAACAATCCCCCCCTCTTATCCTTAGGAAATCATGCCCTATTCAATATAGTTGCATCGACATCGCTGGTGGGGGTTATTTAATTAAAATGCATAGTTACATGATGCCATAGCTTAATACATTATGTATATCCCGATATACTATTGGTAACAATTCCAATCTGAAACATAACACAACCAAATCGATGGTGGGGCCTGTTAGCTCTGGAATCAAACCAAAGGTTATGGAAGGATCGCTCCTAGGTAACAGCAAAACCACTTTCGAAGAGAGAACTGGCCTTTTGCTCTTCCGAGAGGGATCTCTTGTCGAATGTTAACAATGCTAAATATATATACACAAGTAAAACTATAAATTGTCTGTAAAATTGGTTGAAACAAAACACAGCACCATTGGGTGATGGAGTCAAGATACACAACAAAAATAATTAGAACTTAAATGCAAATGATTTCAACATAGGGGCAAGGTAGCCATTCAATCACAGTTAATTTATAATTGTCTGGTGGAAAGGAAGAACATGAACAGACCATCAACACAGAGCATTGTAAGAAATGAATTATGTATTAACTTTAGAAGAAACTTTGGGGAATAACTAAAACAACAGATGGAGCATAGCAAGTATGAATTCTGAGCTGTTATACCCTAAGTCTTATATATGAAAGAAAACAAAATGGAAAGGAAAACTAGAATAACATTCACATAAGAAAGGAAATAACAGACTGTAAGTGTGAACGACACATGAATCCCTATATGAAAAACGTCGATCTTGGCTTTGCAATTATATTAAACTTCTCTTGAGAAACACACGCAACAAAATTACAATGGTTTCAACCCTTTATCCTTCTTCAAGAGGTATATATATAGTATTTTGGATTTCCTAAACCGACATTTGGAAATAAAAATTTGTTACAATAGGAGGACATCTTCTAACAGCCTCTTAGGTGGCATATTGGATGCGGCTTGTATGAAATGGCCAGATAATGAAACATGTAACATGGGACAAAAAAGGCACAAGATTACCCCACACTCCTGTCTGGTGGACGATGACTGTATAGAATCCTTTGAAAGAAGCGATCGTTGGGATGGGCATACAACACCTCAAAAATCTCTCGTGCACTATAATTTTACTTCTACTGGTGTGTTTTGATCTTGGCTAACCCATATTGGCAAATGATTCTCCATGCATCGGGACTAGGTAGAGGCGCAACAACCATGTCATAAGCTTGTGCCTTGAGTTCCATCGCTTCTAGGTATGAGGCTCTGGGGACCTTGGAGAACATGGCTTTGAAATCAAACCCTAACTTGAAATCATTGGCCAACTTGTCAAAAATGACCTTTCACAACAACGCTTGTTTCATATCCCCGAATTTGTTGTGATCCAATCGGCAGTTTACTAGGCACTCCTTATAATCCTTCTGAGACAATAGAGGACCCATTTCTTCCCAGAAAAAGGGGAACCCCCTATTCATAAATGGTCTGAAAAGATTGACAACCTCTCAAATTTTGTGCCTAGTGACCTCTATTATGGCCCACACTGTCTCCATCATCCTGTGTTTAGATATCGCGCTTCTGGATTTTGAGACAACAACAACCCTATTCTCAAGACCGTAACTGCTATAGGTCTCTTCTGATACGGAGCTTAGGAAGGTTATGGCACTTTCTGTGGTCTCCAAAGGTTTTTTCTTCACTTCAGCCCCTACTATTTGGACTTGTTTCCTGGCTTTTCTCATAGAAAATTCTAGGTCTTCAATAACATTGAGATAGGGTTGGAACTTGTTCACCTCTATGATGATCTGGTCCCATATCAGATTCTTAGCACCTTGCAAGGCAAGTTTTCCGATCACGTGTTGGCTCAACTTATAATTTTTTTGATTCAGTTCTTGGAATTTCTCTTTGTCCCTTTCTCTACCTTGTTTCTCTTTGACTCTTTCCTTTTCCATTTCCTCGACCCAATGCTTTAGTTTAATGAGTTCGGTATATTTTAGGCCTATCTAGGACATTGCTTTGGAGAGGGAGCTGGTGTCTACTTCTTCAATCATACCTGTGGACTAAATTTCCTTCTTTATGTTCCTGCTCTAAAGCTCACTTTCCTCTGTTGCTAGTCTAGCTTTTAACTCCGCCTCGCTATTCCTCAGGAGTTGGACATCTGCTTCCCATTGCCTTCCCTTTTCTTCAAGCTTCAGTAGCTTAGCCTTGAAATCAGTAAGCTCGGAATTCAATGCCTCCTTCTCCTTTCCGAAGTCAACCAATTCATTTGCTTGAGCGAGCTAGGAGCCAAGGATTCTTAACTTCTTTTTCAAAGTATGTATCTCTTCATCTCTGTCATCGAGCATTTTCTAAACCAATCTCCCTTTCTATGTAGATCCCTCTATTTGCATAGATTCCTTCTGTAAGTTTTTGAGTTGGGATTTAAGTGCTTTAATCTCCACTCTCAAATTTCTTAAAAGATTATAAGTTTTTTCTTTACTCTCCTCTGACTTAAACAGTTGTATGGTGGCTTTAAGAAGTCTGGTATTCAATATGTCTACAGTGTCTTTGTTCAGTTGTATGATGCCCAAAGTGGGAATCTTTGAGAGGATTACATTGACCTATGATACCTTTCTCCCCACTACTAGGGCTAAGATAAGGGTATCAGTGGCATGATCCCTTATAGTTTTTAGTTCCACATTGGGCTAAGGAAACCGCGAGGATTCGCGGTATAGTTCTGTTGTCTTTTCAAAGGTTTTATCAGCCCTTTCTCGGTAAGAACTCACCTAGTCCTCTTTGGATGCATGCTTGCTCAGAGTCTATTCGTCGAATAAATACTCTTGCATCTACAATTTGGTCGCCTCGGGCTCCACCTGTTGTTGTACCTTTACTAAATTCTTCTTCTTTGCCTATCCCTTTTTAGCCTGCACCAATTGTTGTCCAGGTTCTATTTTATGCTTCTTCAGCATGCTGGCAGTGTCCACTTCTTCGGTGTCCATGGGCTCTATACTCCCTTTTTTCATCAAACTCGTTGAATATCTGACCAACAATGAATATCCCCCTGCAATTGCAACTATAGTAGCCAACTCCTTTTTGGGAGAAACTGCTCCAGATAACTAGGAGCCAGTGCCCTGCTCAGCGCTCATACCCATTGGGGTAGTATTAGGGAAATCCTTCCAATTTGCTTTTTCTCTGAGTCTAGTAACCTCTGTGTGCTCAAAGGGCCAGCATTTGAGAGCTTTTCTTCTCTTGGAGATAACCTGGTGAGGAAAATAATTTATTGCTTGGTCTTCGGGAAATTCCATGCCTCTGAGCAAGTTGAAGACCAGGGGCAATGCAGCCCTCTTTCTCACTGTGTATGGTCCCAATTTCCAACAAAAAACTAAATTCAAACTCTTCTTGAAGTTCAAGAAGTGCTCCTCTTCGACCATAAGTCTTTGCCAGATTAATTTTGAGAAGAAAATCCTGGTGGTTAAGAAAGCTGGCAGGATGTATGGCAGATGTACAAAGCCATACGGTCTTATGGTTGTCCCAAAATCTAAGACGAACCAGTCCCCTATCTTCTTGATTTTTGACAATTGCAGGATCTGCCCCATTTCAAGCGACGCCCTAGGTAGACTCTCCTGAAAAAAGACTTCATATATTTTGGCCATCAATTGGTTCATGAATTTATAGTAATTAGTGGTTATTTTAGTAGTGATTGCCAATTCTGGTACCTACATGTCTTCCTCATTATAGGCTATGAACATCCTCAGCAAAAAGGACTGGAACCTGAATGTTCTAACATCGTGGAAGTTCGCTAACTGAGAATGGATGTTCTCGGGTAAGAACTCATCAAACTTAAGGTGACAAGACTGACCTGATTGTTCAGGAAATTCGGGTTCAGCCAAGAAAGTATCTAAGAGAAATAAAAGACTCAACAATGACTCTAGGATGTATGCATCGGTATCTAGAACTAGGAACTGACTGGCTAGGGATATACACCATTGAGTTTCTTCGTTGAACTGGTTGAGGTCAATAGGGTAAGATAGGTCAATGGGTTCACCATCAGGCTTAGAACAAGTCTTAAGGAAGGCATCTTTACTTTCATCAATAGATTCTCTGAAACATCGTATAAGGTCTTCTTCTGGATAGTCTTGGGCTATATGGACGAATACCTCACGGATATCTAGGTTTTTGTGGATGACAGAGGCTTGAACCTAGCAAAGGATTTTAGACTTAGACCTATCCATGATAACTCCTTCTATGACAGAGAAATTCTCTATGCACCACTTGACAAATTCAGGGCACTGCGGGGTTTGGTTCACAGAGAAAAAATGGAAGAAAGACTTAAAAATACTGCATGTCAAAACCCCATATTTTTCGAAAAATTTAAAATTTTTCAAATGCATATAATTTTAATAAATGCAGTCACTGAATGTTTGATTAGTTAACTGTATTTGAAAATCAATAATTTCTAGTTATGATTAGTAGTAGAACAGTTCTTTTCAGCTTTACTGATTTTATTCTTTTTGCGACCATAAGGGGAGACTGTCATGCACGAAACTGCGATTACTTAGCTTTCGAGCTAATGCAGAAAGTTTCTTCTTTCCTTACAGATTACAGGTAAAGAAATTTGGCTGCTGCAAATAAAATTCTAAAGTATTTTAAGTACAAGTTTATTTACAATTCAAAGTTCAGTGAAACATTAGTGGCTAAACATAAATCACTGCTTACTGAGGTAATTTCCAGTATCTATTTTTCTTTTTATCCTTGTATAGGTAGAATTATAGTTCTTTACATTACTGAACTGTCTGATCTCTATCGTAAATTTCAATGTTAAAATATCTTTAGAATAAGATTGTTCACAATTAGAAAATCATAATCCGAAGTTTATGTTTAAGAAAGTACAAATACTCTTACTTTGTAAAGTGTATAAAAAGGAGATTAATAATCTATTGCTATCAAAATTAAACTACCCAATGATAAGAATAAACTTATTCTATCGTACCAGGTCTGATATACATTACACCGATTCATTCAGTTTCCAAAGTTGAACCCTTACTTTGATAAACCCTCTCTTAAATGGTTTTACCCTCATAAATAAAAATTCTAATTTAAGAACATTTGATCCAGATGATGTAGTCATCGAGTTATTTTGTTCCCAATCCCTCTTGCAATATTTTATTCAACTTAGATGACTAAGGTGAAAAATTTATAAAGGTAAACATTACAATATCATAGTTACTATGGTTAAATCTACAACCTCTTAAAATGTACCAATATTATACTCTATACGTACAATACAGATGTTGGTAGAATATTTGTAAAAATAACCTTCTTACTTAACCAAGAGTATAATACTTCCACCCTATAATCATGTATTCACTAATTCTATTAAAATTGTAAAATGTTCAAATTCAAAGTAGTCATTTATCCGAATGATCGGTTCATAACCAAGTCTAAGACAAATTGAGTTACAGGTCTTTTCTAAGGATAACTCTAAAACTCTTTACATTAGACGTTTCAAGCTTGTAAATAAAGTGGTGTTATTGTATTTACCACTCTTGACATGGAGTGGTTAAATACTAAAACTTGTTACCAGGTTTTAAGTCTATGGATTACCGATACAATTACATTCTATCTTCTTTACCATAATGGTCTCCTTAACTCTTTGGCATGAACAAATATACTTGGTTAAAAGATAAATCTACCATGATTGCTTAAATACTAGGATAACCAAGTAGATAATTGTATTAAGAGAAATATCGTTATCCTTCTCTCTTAAGTTATATTTTATAAGGCCTTTGTCATTTGTATGAAAATAATACTTTATGAAATCCTCATACTATGTAAAGGATACATATGCAAAGAGTATAAGTTATAAAGTAAAGGTGAAGAATTTACTTTGTAAAATAATCATAGGCATAATCACAAGGGTCGTAAGGTTTCTCATGCCTTCGATGATTACTAACAAGATCTTGTTATGATATAAAAAAGTGTAGGTTCCATACTATGTGGATACAAAACTATGGATAAGTTAAATGATTGGGAATCATTTGGAAAAGATGGAAATCCCGGACTATAGAAAAATACCCGTAATGCATAAAATATTTACGTGGTAACGTGGCTATTTATCATCCATGCATTGGTTTGATAAAATGCTGAGGTCAAACCCTAGCTCGCCATTTTCCCGTCGCCTTCGGGCTTTCCTTTCCCTCTGCTGCAACAGCTCCCAAGCACCGTCGTTACCCTGTTCTATAGCGGCCTCCCCAGATACTGTTTCTCCTTGCATGCACGTTCTTTACCTGTTAAGAGGTGTTGTGGTAAATCTGTCTAGTGTTTACAAGGGTATGGAAATGTCCTCACGGTTTACTCCTTTGCTGATTTAAATTCTAAACCCTTTGACTGTAACTGTCTTCCCCTTCGTGAGTGCTGAGGTATTGTTTTCACGGGTCAGCATTGGGATAAATGCTACACTGTTAACTCTGTCTCAATTTTGCAGACGGTTTTCCTACTTTCTTTCGTGGTTGAAGCACTGTTTGATGATAGTCACGCTTTAACATAAATTTTTGGTAAGGGGACTGTCAAGTTTTTTTTCCATTTCATTGATTTAATTCTAATATAAAGAAATCATTTCTAACAGAATTTTGAATGAACTCTTCTTCTACAGGTCGACCCCTTCCTCTGCTTGGCTGTGTAAGATTACAATGGCAGTTCAAGGTTACGGGTAAGCCTGCTTTTTAACCATGGCCGTTCCTCTTTACTTAGTTCATTCGGAACAAAAAGGGTTATGCTGTCATGAACTGCTTCCTTTAGGGTTTTTGTTTAATTACTACTTCGTACTGTGGCTTATTCTTCTAGTTATATAATTACAAGGTTTTTAAACCCTAACTTAATATATATAAGTTGTTAACAGCCTCTTTTGTTTTCAGGTGCTTACAATGTATTACTACAAATTATTTAATTCTTTGTTTACCTGCGATAATATAATCATACTCTGTGAGTGTGGCTCTAAAAGAAATATTTCCATGATCTTGGAAAATTTTCTTAGATTAATAATATAACTGTAAATTATTTATATAATTTGCATTAAATAGATCCACTTGATAAGATGAGAAGACTGTGGCTCTATTTCCTTGATTTAAAATTATGGTGAAGTACTTTGAGTAACTAATAGTTACTCCCTTTAAGTACAGAAATTTATATGTAATCCAGTAGTACTAAAAATTATCTATATTAACCATTCATATTGTTCCTGTACTTAGTATTTTTTTAACTTGCATAATAAGTCTATTTAGTACATAAATATACAGAATATTGTTGTTTTTGTACTCATAGCTACTTAGTTTTTTTTAATTGAGAGTATTGGCATTGTTATTGTATAACTATTGCCTTGCAACTTATAATAAATTGTATTTTATTACAGAAAGTATTGGATCTGTTATGCACAACCCTTTTGCAAAAATCCCACTTACTGGTGATATTATAATAAATTACATTGTTTTAATTTTATAATAATCTATAGGACTAAGCTATAAATGTTGTAATTTATCAACTGTATTTTTTTATTAGTTATGAGCACAAGATAAATTATTATTTATCTTGTGTGTTTTTACATCCTTTATATTCTATAATATTTCTTTTTAAAAAATTAACCAGTTAGCAATTATAAAAACTTATTTATAAAAGAACTTACTCTGTTTACTGCACAATTAGTATTTTACTCAGTAATATTTTTAAGAATTATAATCTACAGTTACATATTCTATTTAAAAATAACTAAATAAAATAGAATATAAGTAAATAACCCATATACACTTATATATGTTCTTTCGTAAGAGAACCCTGCTAAGAACTAGGATACCTATAGAATAAATTTGAAATCTAACTATTCTTTCCTTTCATTAAATTCTGAAATAAAACAGTCATTAAGATTTGAAAGGAAATAAACTATAAATCTATAAAACTCTTAGGTTACTGAGAGTAACTAAAAATCAAGAACTGTACAGATATGCTACTCTCATTCCAAGATAATTCCTCTGCAAAATAACACAGTAAAACTACTCTATAATCTTACTATCATTCTTTCTTATATTACCATCATATTATCCTTTTCTAATTCTACCCCTGTGCTAGAGTACGTTCTGGTGAACCCATATGTGGAAAAACATAGTGGGTCTTTATTTTTCATCTACAGATTCAATCACTGATATACTAAAACATTTACATTATTAAACTATCTAACTCTTTTGTCATATAATATAAGCATAACATTCATCCATTCACACTCATTAAAACAACATAGTTAAGTGACAGAACCTGTTTAAACTGGGACAACAACAGCAATGGGAGACCATTTCTCCCTACCAACTCCTAGAGAGCACTCAAACAATGACTCCTCAGGACCCCCGAGCTTACTCTGGTCTCCCTGGCTGGAACTAGGTGCAGCAATAGTCAGATACCAGTCTTCAAACTCAGCATTAATCCAGAACTTATCAGTCAGTTATCCCAACTAACAAGCTGTAGTAAACCAAGTTACTGCAGCAATCCTCTCAGAACAACTTCCTTACTATTTTTCCCTCTTTCCTCAATGAATTTCCTAAATAACATTCACCTGAATGAATTCTCTCTGGAAAATATCTGAGCAGCCTTAGCTCTCTTCATTGAGTAGTTTTAAAAGATTGTTTAGGTCTTTTTGGGTTAGTTGTGATTTAATGAGCCACCTGCTCTGATCCCACTTTCTTGGGGGATCATGACCCCAAAAATAGGGAAGTTGCCACCTGTAAATTAGGAAGTGTTTGAGGATGCCGCAACTTGTCTTTTTCCCTCCACATAGTTCCATCCACTAGTTTGACCAGTAACCTCTTTTGAATAGCTAGACCATTGCTGTTGTCTCCGCAATTTATTTATTAATAATAAAATATTCTAAATTACATTCCACTTTTTTTGACTCTGCTGAGTCATCAGTTCCTACTTAGCATTAATTTTAACATAATGTCTTAGGAATATAATAAAACAATTAACATTATTTTATAAAATTGGGGTATGTGACATGCACACCCCCTTAAAATGTAACATCGTCCTTGATGTTACTTATTCCTCATCCTCTGCAACCTCCTGGAACAGATTCGGGTATGCTTCCCGCATCTTACTTTCCAGTTCCCAGGTAGATTCTTCAGGACTAAGGTGCTTCCATTGCACCTTCAGGTGTCCAATTGTGCGGTTCCGCAAAGTAATTTTCCTCTTCCTGAGGATACAGTACAGTTCCACCAGAACTTCTCCTTCTAGTTCCACCTGTACAACATTCCAATCAATCACATGAGTAGCATCATGAACATACTTTTTTAGAACAGATATATGGAAAACATTATGCACTTTCAAGTTACCAGGTAACGCTAGCTGGTATGCAACTTGACCAATTCTGGATAAAATTTCAAACGGACCATAGTGACGTGGTGCTAGTTTTGCACAACTCCCAAGTCTTAGGGAGATCTTCTTTGGTCTTACCTTTATAAACACGTGCTCACCTACATGGAACTCTTTGGGAGTTCTTTTCAAATATGCTTGGCTCTTTTGCTGATCCTGTGCTACCTTCAAATTTTCCTGCACTTGTTTCACAATCTATTCCTAACACTAATATATCTACTAGATTATTCCAAGAGATAGGAGTGTTGCATTTATGCCCATATAGAATTTCAAAAGGACTGAACTTAGCTGATGATTGATAGTTTTTATTGTATGCAAATTCTGCTAAATGCAAGTAATCCTCCCACTTACCTGGTTGATCCTTAACATACATTCTTAACAGATATTCCAGCACCTGATTCACTCTTTCTGTCTGCCCATCTGTTTGAGGATGGAAAGAGGTGCTGAAATTCAGTGTTGTATTCAATCCTTTAAACAAGGATTTCCAAAAATTCCCTTTGAATTTAGGATCCCTGTCTGAAATGATAACCTTCGGTACACCATGTAGCTGAAAAATCTGCTTTAAGAATATGTCAGCTATGTTTGCAGCCTCGTAAGTGGTTTTAATAGGAATAAAATGTGCTATTTTACTTAATTTATCTACTACCACCATAATTGAATCATTCTGGTTTTGATTTCTGGGTAATCTAGTAATAAAATCTAAGCTGATTATTTCCCATTTCCAACTAGGAATAGGCAAAGGTTGCAGTAAACCAGATGGATGTTGGTGTTCTATTTTCACTTGTTGATAGTCCAAACATCTAGATATATGCTCAGCTACTTCAGATTTCATATTAGGCCATAAATATTCTTTTCTTAACATGGTGACAGTCTTCTGGTAGCCTGGATGCCCTGAGTAAGGGGTTTTATGAACTTCATGCAGAATCAACAATTTAACCTTAGGCACATTAGGCACATACAGTTTGTCCTTAAACAATAAAAATCCATCTTTATTTAGACTATAACCTTTTATTAAACTTTCTGTAGGTTCTTCTTTAGCTGTAACTTGTAATTTTTGATAAATTTCATCCAATTTTATCCCTTCAGTCAGCTGTTCATTTAAATCAGAAGCGTAAGTGTTAATTGTTGCTGCAAAGTTCAGCCTTGCATTTCTGTTCAAAGCATCAGCCACCTTATTTTCTTTTCCTTTTATGTGTTGAATTTCAAAGTCATATTCACTCAAGAAGGCCAACCACCTCACTTGTCTTGCATTTAAGTTGGGCTGATCTAAAAGGTATTTCAGACCATTATTATCAGTCATTAAAGTAAACTTTCTTCCTATTAAGTGGTGTCGCCACATTTTTAAGGCATGAATAACAGCAGAAATTTCCAAATAATAAGTGGCATAATTCTTTTCATGGATCTTTAACTTCCTAGACTCATAGGCAATGACATGCCCATCTTGAGTCAACACACCGCCTAAACCATCATTACAAGCATCGGTGCATACCAATAAATCCTTATTAGGATCTGATATTCTTAGAATAGGCGCAGTTGTTAGTAAAGTTTTTAATTTCTTAAAAATTTCTTCACATTTTAAGTTCCAATCAAATTTCTTGCCTTTATTTTGCAAGGAAGTGATGGGATTAGCTATTTTTGAAAAGCCTTTGATGAACCTCCGGTAGTAACCGGTAATTCCCATAAATGACCTAACATCTGTTACGTCCTTTGGAAGTGGCCAATCTTCGATTGCCCGAATCTTTTCAAGATCCACTGAAATCCCTTCCTTAGTCACTACGTGACCTAAGTATTGGATTTCATCCTTAAAGAAATCACACTTGCTGAACTTCGCAAAGAGTTGTTGCTCCCACAGCTCTTGTAAAACTATCCGTAAGTGTTCCTTATGTTCCGCTTCATTTTTAGAATAAATCAAGATGTCATCGATAAATATGACAACAAATTTATCTAAATATTTATGCATTATATTATTCATTAGACACATAAAGACAGTTGGGGCATTAGTAATCCGAAATGGCATTACGACAAATTTGTAATGTCCATACCTTCTTCTGAAGGTTGTCTTGAAAATGTCCTCTTCTTTAATTCTTACCTGATGATATCCTGATCTCAGGTCTATCTTTGAGAATACTGTAGCTCCACATAGCTGATCGAACAGATCATCTATACGGGGAAACGGATATCTGTTTTTAATTGTCATCTTATTTAGTTGACGGTAATCTATGCAGAGTCGCATAGTTCCGTCTTTCTTTTTAACAAAGATTACTGGTGCTCCCCAAGGGGATACACTGGTTCGAATATACTTCTTATCTATTAACTCCTTTAACTATGATTTTAGTTCATTAAGTTCTAAAATATTCATACGATACTGAGCTTTTGAGCTAGGTACAGCACCTGGTACAAGCTCAATAGTGAAATCCAGTTCCCTCCTGGGAGGTAATCCTGGAATTTCTTCCGGAAAAATATCAGTAAATTCGTTTAACACAGGAATATCCTCTATTTTTATTTTATATTTTTTAGATTTACTTGCCTCATCTTTAATAGTTACAGCATAGGCTTTGCACCCTTTCCTGACTGCTCTTTTAAGTTGTAGGGCAGAAATCTGCCTGATTACAGTTTTCCTAGGAATACCTTTAACTGTTACTGGCTGTTCGTTATTATTTACGCACGTACAGGTTTTATCAAAATAGTTTCAAACTACCTTGTGTTGTTCTAACCAATCCATACCAATCAGTAATTCATACGAGCCAAGTGGTAGAACATTTAACTTAACAGTAGTTTTAAAATCATTCATAACTAAAGAACACTCTTTGACATAACAGGTTACTTTCCTTTTCGCCCCAGTGGCTAATTGAACTAACCAGGATTTATCAAACTTTTCAACAGTAAAATTACACTTTTATACTATCTGAGGTGAAATGTAACTAAGACTAGCTCCTAGATCTATTAAAATGGTTACAGGGGTTTTGTTAACCATACCTTCTACTTCCACCATGGAAGTCTGATAATCAACTTGGTAGTTCTCCAACGCTGCATTGATTCGGGGCATAGTCCTTGCAAAATCTCCAACAGTCATTTCATCCTGCATAGTGTGAATATTGTTGTTTGGCTTCTTCCGATTTGGCTAGACTGAAGCATAGTGCGGGCCATTGTACTCCCAGCACTTAACAGGCTCCTTTCGTTCGAAATTCTTATTGAAATTTCCATGATTGTTTGAAGCTTCCTTGCCCTTGAAGTTATTGGAATTATTAGGAACACCATTTCTGTTTCCCTGGAAGTTCTTACCATTAGAATGATTTCTATTCTTATTATTCCTGAAATTCTTCTGGGGTACAAACTCCTTTTTCTTGAACTCAGGCTAATTACTGTTCTTTTTAGCCTTCCAATTGGCTATACCTTCTTTCTTTTTGTTCTGTTCAAAACAGAAATTGGCTTTCCTCATGGCTTCTTCCAGAGTTTTAGGGTTATCATACTCAATTCTGTCCTTGATATGATATGGCAGACAGCTGAGAAACCATTGCACTTTAGGTTTCTCATCAACTAAATAAGGTACATACCTCAACAGACTTAAGAATTTATTGTTTAAGTTTTTCATAGTCATGGACCCTAACTTTAACTCGTAAAATTCTTTAGCGCTCTCTTCATAGTATTGCTCAGACAGAAATTTCCTCTTGAAGTACCTTTTAAAGGTACTCCAGTTAACTTCTTTTTCCTTAATCCCCTTGACTCTTTTCATATCTTGCCACCATATATCTTCCTTTCCAGAGAGATTATAGATGGTCATTCTTGCCTTTAGCTGATTTGAATAGTTGTACATCTGAAAATATTTTCTCATCCCGGATAACCAGGACTCTGCTTCCTCCCCTTTTTCAGTTTCTTCGTTGAAGGTTGGGGGCTTTATTTTTTTGAAATCCACGGAAATCTCTTCATATGGTCTGTACTTTTTCTTTCTTTTATACAACTCAGCCTCACTACTGTCACTTGTAGTGTAATAGCTTTGTTGTTCCCTGAATCCTTTAGATGATGAACTGCTTTCAGCTTTAGCCAGTTTCATCTTTTTAGATCCTTTCTGATGGCTAGCTTCTTCAGATTCAGATCTTTTGCTCCTCCCTTCTGTCTAAAATTTTTCCATCAAAATTTGATTTAACTTCTCTTGAGTTTTCAGAATCCTTTCATTGTCCTTTTTGACTGATTCCATTTCAATCTTTAAATCCTTAATAGTCTGCATCAGCTCTGAAGAGTGAGCAACTACCTCTTCTAACATAGGTTGTCTAGACATCTGTCTTGTCTCGATGTTTGGAGACTCCTCCTCAGCATATTCTCCTAGCTTCTCCATACCTACCTGTTAGATTCAGAAAAATAAATTTTCTACTTTTTACATAAAACAATACATACAAGTTAGTACATTATTTTTACTGTTCTGTGGAAATTAGTTGGGACACGTCACGGCCTAGTATTTGAACCATGCTCTGATACCACATGTCAAAACCCCATATTTTCCAAAAAATTTTAAATTTTTCAAATGGATATAATTTTAATAAATGTAGTCACTGAATGTTTGATTAGTTAACTGTATTTGAAAATCAATAATTGCTAGTTATGATTAGTAGTAGAACAGTTCTTTTCAGCTTTACTGATTTTGTTCTTTTTGCGACCATAAGGGGAGACTGTCATGCACGAAATTGGGCTTACTTAGCTTTTGAGCTAATGCAGAAAGTTTCTTCTTTCCTTACAAATTACAGGTAAAGAGATTTGGCTGCTGCAAATAAAATTCTAATGTATTTTAAGTACAAGTTTATTTACAATTCAAAGTTCAGTGAAACATTAGTGGCTAAACATAAATCACTGCTTACTGAGGTAATTTCCACTATCTGTTTTTCTTTTTATCCTTGTAGAGGTAGAATTATAGTTCTTTACATTACTGAACTGTTTGATCTCTATCATAATTGTCAGTGTTAAAAGATCTTTAGAATAAGATTGTTCACAATTAGAAAATGATAATCTGAAGTTTATGTTTAATAAAGTACAAATACTCTTACTTTGTAAAGTGTATAAGAAGGAGATTAATAATCTACTGCTATCAAAATTAAAGTATGCAATGATAAGAATAAACTTATTCTGTCGTACCAGGTCTTATATACATTACACCGATTCATTCAGTTTCCAAGGTTTAACCCTTACTTTGATAAACCCTCTCTTAAATGGTTTCACCCTCATAAATAAAAATTATAATTTAAGAACATTTGATCGAGATGATGTACTCATCGAGTTATTTTGTTGCCAATCCCTCTTGCACGCTTTTATTCAACTTAGATGACTAAGGTAAAAAAATTATAAAGGTGAACATTACAATATCATAGTTACTATGGTTAAATCTACAACCTCTTAAAATGTACCAATAGTATACTCTATACGTACAATACAGATGTTGGTAGAATATTTGTAAAAATAATCTTCTTACTTAACGAAAAGTATAATACTTCCACCCTATAATCATGTATTAACTAATTCTATTAAAATTGTAAAATGTTCAAATTCAAAGTAGTCATTTATCCGAATGATCGGTTCATAACCAAGTCTAAGACAAATTGAGTTAAAGGTCTTTTCTAAGGAGAACTCTAAAAATCTTTACCTTAGACGTTTCAAACTTGTAAATAAAGTGGTGTTATTGTATTTACCACTCTTGACATGGAGTGGTTAAATACTAAAACTTGTTACCAGGTTTTAAGTCTATGGATTACCTATACAATTACATTCTATCTTCTTTACCATAATGGCCTCCTTAACTCTTTGGCATGAACAAATATACTTGGTTAAAAGATAAATCTACCATGATTGCTTAAATACTAGGATAACCAAGTAGATAATTGTATTAAGAGAAATATCGTTATCATTATCTCTTAAGTTATATTTTATAAGGCCTTTGTCATTTGTATGAAAATAATACTTTATGAAAGCCTCATACTATGTAAAGGATACATATGCAAAGAGTATAAGTTATAAAGTAAAGGTGAAGATTTTACTTTGCAAAATAATCATAGGCATAATCACGAGGGTCGTAAGGTTTCTCATGCCTTCGATGATTACTAACAAGATCTTGTTATGATATAAAAAAGTGTAGGTTCCATACTATGTGCATATGAAACTATGGATAAGTTAAATGATTGGGAATCATTTGGAAAAGCTGGAAATCCTGGACTATACAAAAATACCCATAATGCATAAAATATTTACGTGGTAACGTGGCTATTTCTCATCCATGCATTGGTTTGATAAAAGTATGAGGTCAAACCCTAGCTCGCCATTTTCCTGTCGCCTTAGGGCTTTCCTTTCCCTCTGCTACAACAGCTCCCAAGCACTGTCGTTACCCTGTTCTATAGCATCCTCCCCAGTTACTGTTTCTCCTTGCATGCGTGCTCTTTACCTATTAATCGGTGTTGTGGTCACTCCATCTGGTGTTTACGAGGGTATTGAAACGTCCTCATGGTTTACTACTTCGCCGATTTAAAGTCTGAACCCTTTGACTGTAACTGCCTTCCCCTTCGTGAGTGCTGAGGTATTGTTTTCTCAGGTCAGCATTGGGATAACTACTACGCGGTTAACTCTTTCTCCCTTCTGCAGACATTTTTTCTACTTGCCTTTGTTGTTGAAGCACTGTTCGATGATAGTCACACTTTAACATAAATTTTTGGTAAGGGAACTGTCAAGTTTTTATTCCATTTCGTTGATTTAATTCTAATATAAAGAAATCATTTCTAACAGAGTTTTGAATGCACTCTTCTTCTATAGGTCGACCCCTTCCTCTGCTTGGCTACGTAAGATTACAACGACAGTTCAAGGTTACGGGTAAGCCTGGCTTTTAACCATGTCCATTCCTCTTTACTTAGTTCATCCGGAACAAAAAGGGTTATGCTCTCATGAACTGCTTCCTTTAGGGTTTTTGTTTAATTACTACTTCGTACTGTGGCTTATTCTTCTAGTTATAAAAGACCCTTGAGCTGCATGCCGGTGCTCTAGCTCCGGATGTCATTGTATATTAAAACTGTGTTTTTGAAAAATTTGTAGAAGCCGTGGCTTCAGTAATCTTTTACTCAGCTTTTACTGTGTATATCTCAAGTTGAGAGATAACTTGGAATATGAGCTTCGAAACCCTCGATTCCATTCTTCGGTTGATGTTATATACTTATAGGGTTTTTAAACCCTAACTTAATATATATAAGTTGTTAACAGCCTCTTTTGTTTTCAGGTGCTTACAATGTATTACTGCAAATTATTTAATTCTTTGTTTACCTGTAATAATATAATCATACTCTGTGAGTGTGGCTATAAAAGAAATATTTCTGTGATCTTGGAAAATTTTCTTAGATTAATAATATAACTGTAAATTATTTATATAATTTGCATTAAATAGATCCACTTGATAAGACGAGCAGACTGTGGCTCTATTTGCTTGATTTAAAATTATGGTGAAGTAGTTTAAGTAACTAATAGTTACTCCCTTTTAAATACAGAAATTTATATGTAATCCAGTAGTACTAAAAATTATCTATATTAACCATTCATACTGTTCCTGTACTTAGTATTTTTTTAACTTGCATAATAAGTCTATTTAGTACATAAATATACAGAATATTGTTGTTTTTGTACTCATAGCTACTTAGTTATTTTTAATTGAGAGTATTGGTATTGTTATTGTATAGCTATTGCCTTGCAACTTATAATAAATTGTATTTTATTACAAGAAGTATTGTATCTGTTATGCACAGCCCTTTTGTAAAAATCCCACTTACTGGTGATATTATAATATATTACATTGTTTTCATTTTATAATAATCTATAGGACTGAGCTATAAATGTTGTAATTTATCAACTGTATTTTTTATTAGTTATGAGCATAAGATAAATTATTATTTATCTTATGTGTTTTTACATCCTTTATAATCTATAATATTTCTTTTTAAAAAAATAACCAGTTAGCAATTATAAAAACTTATTTATAAAAGAACTTAGTCTGTTTACTGCACAGTTAGTATTTTACTCAGTAATATTTTTAAGAATTATAATCTACAGTTACATATTCTATTTAGAAATAACTAAATAAAACAAAATATAAGTAAATAACCTATATACACTTATATATGTTCTTTCGTAAGAGAACCCTGCTAAGAACTGGGATACGTATAGAATAAATTTGAAATCTAACTATTCTGTCCTTTCATTAAATTCTGAAATAAAACAGTCATTAAGATTTGAAAGGAAATAAACTGTAAATCTATAAAACTCTTAGGTTACTGAGAGTAACTAAAAATCAAGAACTGTATAGATATACTACTCTCATTCCAAGATAATTCCTCTACAAAATAACACAGTAAAACTACTCTATAATCTTACTATCATTCTTTCTTATATTATCGTCATATTATCCTTTTATAATTCTACCCCTGTGCTGGAGTACGGTCTGGTGACCACAGATGTGGAAAAACACAGTGGGTCTTTATTTTTCATCTACAGATTCAATCACTGATATACTGAAACATTTACATTATTAAACTATCTAACTCTTCTGTCATATAATAAAAGCATAACATTCATCCATTCACACTCATTAAAACAACATAGTTAACTGACAGAACCTGTTTAAACTGGGACAACAACAGCAATGGGAGACCATTCCTCCCTACCAACTCCTGGAGAGTGCTCAAACAGCGACTCCTCAGGAACCCCAAGCTGGCTCTGGTCTCCCAGGGTGGAACTAGGTGCAGCAATAGTCAGATACCAGTATTCAAACTCAGCATTAATCCAAAACTTATCAGTCGGTTCTCCCAACTAAAAAGCTGTAATAAACCAAGTTACTACAGCAATCCTCTCAGAACAACTTCCTTACTATTTTTCCCTCTTTCCTCAATGAATTTCCTGAATAACATTCACCTGAATGAATTCTCTCTGGAAAATATCTGAGCAGCCTTAGCTCTCTTCATTGAGTACTTTTAAAAGATTTCCTAGGTCTTTTTGGGTTAGTTGTCATTTAATGAGCCACCTGCTCTAATCCCACTTTCTTGGGGGATCATGATCTCAAATATAGGGAAGTTGCCACCTGCAACTTAGGAAGTGTTTGAGGATGCTACCACTTGTATTTTTCCCTCCACCTAGTTCCATCCACTAGTTTGACCAGTAACCTCTTTTTAACAACTCTCCCATGCTATTGTCTCCACAATTTATTTATTAATAATAAAATATTCTGAATTACATTCCACTTTTGTTGACTCTGCTGAGTCATCAGTTCCTACTTAGCATTAATTTTAACATAATGTCTTAGGAATATAATAAAACAATTAAAATTATTTTATAAAATTGGGGTATGTGACACTGCAGGTATATATACCCCGGTTCTTAGGATCTTCCAATTTTCCCCTGGCAATTTCAATAGCTTCTCCCATCAGGATGGTATCAAAAACCTTAGACGTTTTTATCTAACAGGTGTTCTTCTATTCTCTGACCTCATAGCTCTCGTTCTATATCATCTCTCACCCCCACTACCTCCATTGAGACAATTTTCAAATAGTAATGAGGGAGTATCAAGGGCCTACCTTGTTCTATAGCATGGTCCCCTGGTTGGTCCGGGTTGGTGCTCTGGATGTGACTTGGATATTTTGACAACTTCAAGGTTTCAAAAAGAACAAATTTTTGTAGCTTCATGTGGGTTGTTTTATATATTTTCACCCAATATAACCTCCATGGATCTCCCAGGTGGCTCGTACAATAGATTTACGCCTTGCGATCTCAGACCGTAGAGCTGTGGGGTTCCCATTGCCACACGTGTTCTTACTTTGTGCGTACGTAGCTTAGCCATTGATCAAGATCAATTCCTTTCCTGACCATTGATCTGAGTGGACCCCACCTCTCTTCGCATAGTGAGGTTTTTTTTCCTCCCATGCTACTCGAGATCGCGAAATGAGTCATAGCTGTCGATCTGCCATTGCTCATACTAGCACTATTGATCAAAACGGCCCGTACCACTTTTCGCAATTTTCATTTGCATCTTCTTCGTTGTAAGTTTGGGATGTGAAATGGATCTCAGCTGTAGATCTTCTTCGGCTCCAATCTTGATTGTCGGATGCGTTCGAGCTTTAAGCTATTTCACAAGGCTGAAGAGCGGCTTTCGGTCGGGCAGGTTCACTGTGCAAAATGATATGATGTCGTTGATATTCCTGATGATCATCTTCAGCCGTCGATTGAGACTCCCATTTAACGTGTCCAACATTTCCTCTTAGTTCTGCTTCCCCAACCCATAGACTATCTCGCTGCTGAGCATTACCCTGCGTATGCCATCAGCTCCTTCCGCTGCCTTCCCCACATTTCTCGACGGGTCGGAGAACACGAGTAACAATCATACCCAAAATTTAATTGAGTTTTAACAACCGGCTCCACAAGGGATGTTATCCTCCTAGTGAGGTAACAAAGAACCCCTCGTAGACCAAGTGTAGAAACCATTGAAAATCTCATATTATCTAACTGTCTGAAATAAAAAATAAACTTTAAAAAAATGGTTACCTCTTATAATCTTAGGGCCTTCTCTGCGGGATTCAAATTGTCTGATTCACCACTTGTAATGATTGAAAAGTGAAACTTATTTACACTATGATACAGGGATCCTAGTCCCTTCATTCCAAGTAATGCTTTAGGAACCTTCCATTCACTGTGCCTCCTTCATACTGCGACCCATATAGATACTGTAAAATGAAGTTGTTGTCTCCTCTGTGCGCAGCAATAAGGTATGGGCCTACCCATAAAATGGTCGAACTTCCCGTGCTTCCCTTTATCCTCATGGGGAGCATCCCACTTTAGCACTATGTCATCAACTTGGAAAAAATCATCCTTTATTCTCTTGTCAAAGGTATTCTTCATCTTCTCCTGGTGTATTTGGACCTTATGATAAGCCTTGTCCCTTACTTCATTAAGTTCAATGATCTGGTTGCTCCTTCTTTGAATGGGATTTGGCTCGTCTAATGGATCTCACAATAATTTCATGGCTAGGACACCTAGAGAGGCAGGGAAAAATACTTCCGCTCCATATACTAACTGGAATGGCGACATACTAATGGCCCTTTTGGTGCTGATTCTGTTGACCCACAAGGCATATTTCAATTTGGTGTTCCAAGCTTTGTTGTTATCTTCTAACAAATTCTTAATAATCCTTAGAGGGCTCTTGTTAGAATATTCAGCCAATCCATTCCCTTATGGGTAATAAGTCATGGAGTGATTCAGGCTTATATGGTATTTATGGCAAAAATTGATCATGTTTTTGGATTTAAATGCAGGGGCATTATCAGTCATGATTCACCTCAGGCAGCTGAACCTCGCCAGGATCTTGTTTTCTATGAAATCCATTATCACTTCTTCTATAGCCCTCTAGGAGGGTATGGCCTCGATCCACTTTGTGAAGTAATCAGTGGCAGTCAGAATCCACTTGTGCTATCTAGAGGAGTTTCACTTAATCTCATTAATGAAGTCTAACCCCCATTGCTGGAACAGAGCCTCCACAGATATAGGATTGAGGGGGAGAGACACCACCTTCCTTTTTCCTTCAAAGATTTGACACTGGTAACATCTTGTTGTTTCCTTATAAACATTTTGGAACAATGAAGGCCAATAAAATCCTTCTCTAAGGATTTTGTTTGTGGTGGATTTCTAGGAATGATGTCCTCCACAATATCCTTCATGAAAATCCTTTGCCATGTGTCGAGCTTCGTCCTCCACAAGACAATTTAGAAATATTCCCTTGGGGTATATCTAGTAGAGGTATTGTTCTATGATGCAAAATTTTGTAGCTTTCAGTTTTATGGATCTAGCTTGGGTTTTGCTTAAACCCACAGGGGGTTGTAAATTTTACAATACAAAAACAATGTCAGCATACCAAGGGGATGCAGAGAAAGTTGGCTTCACCTGCACCTTGGCCTCCTCAGAACCAAACTGACAAGCAAGAAAATTCAGCTGCAGAGAGTCACAATGGGAGTCTGCCATCAGTTTTTCCAATACCTGCCCTTTGACCAACTTTGTGGGATTCATTTCTATGTCATACTCCAGGAGTACTACAACCCACTTGGCTCTCTTTCCTTCCGCGTCAAGCTACGTAAGTATGCTCTTCACCACACTGCATGGTACGAAGGCGATGATGTGGGAATGGAGATAGATTCTGAAATCCTTTGAGGTTTTAACCAAGGCGTATGCTTGTTTTTCCATTATGTTGTATCTCAATTCTTCGTCTCTCAATATCTTATTGAAAAATGCTATAGGTTGTTTTTCATCTCGACCATTCTTTTGTAGCAACACTGTCGCTACGGTGTGTTCTAAAGCATAAGAGAATACCAAAAAATCATTTTCAAAGTCTGGGCTGATCAACACAGGAGCTTCTGAGATGGCTTGTTTTATACCTTTGCAATATTTCTTGGCTTCGAATGTCCACTTAATTTCATGATCCTTCCTTAGCATGTTGGTAATGTCCATCAGGATTTTGGCGAAGCTAGGGATCAATCTTCTTAGGAAGTTGACTTGACAGAGGAAGGATTGTATTTCTTTCTTGCTCCTTGGTTCCTCAAATTTCAAGATTACTTTTACTCTGTCTGGATTGATCCTAATCCCTTCCTTTGAGATAATGTGTCCAATAAACTTTCCCTCTTCCAAGGAAAATTTTGACTTTGTGGGGTCCAAGGAAATGCCATACCTTCTGCATTTAATGAAAACTCTTTCCAGGTGCCTGATGTGATCTTTGGCCCACCTGGAATACAAAATAATTTTGTCCATGTATACCACTACAAATTTTTCTTTCTCTTCTACAAAATCAATATCCATGGCATGTTGGAAAGTTGCTTTAGCATTCATTAATCCAAATGGCATCTTTGTGTACATGAAAGTACCCCAAGGTGTGGTGAAAGCGGTTTTTTCTTGGTCTTCAAGTAACACCTTCACCTGGTTGTACCCAGAAAACCAATCCATCATGGGTATTCTTTCTGATCCTACCACCCTCTATAGGATCTGGTACATTTTAGGTAAAGGGTAATCATCTTTCAAAGAGACCTTGTTCAAATTCCTGAAATCCACGCATAGCCGTATCTCCCCATTCTTTTTTCGAATGGGAACCAAATTGGATACCCATTTGGAAAACCTCTGAGTCACTATTATCTTCACATCGAACAACCTTTTCACTTCCTTTTCAATGATGGGCACTAACTTCGGATTGATCCTCCGGAGCTTTTGCCTCAAAGGTTTTCCTCTAGGTTTGATCAGAATGGTGTGGTGGATGATGGAAGTTTCATATTCTTTGAGATCTTCATAGCTCCATGCAAACACATCCATGTAATTCTTCATAAGTTTCACGTACCCATCTTTTTCTTCAGCGGGTAATTTCTTAGACAACTTTACAATCCTTCGGTCTTCTTTAGTGCTGATATTTATATCTTCGACAACATCAGTGGCAGGCTCAACTTTAGGATCTTTGGCTACATCATTTTGGTCAAAAGGAGACTCTAAAGGTATCATGCCCCTGGGAATATGATTTCTTTTCAAATGGACTATATCCTTGCCCCTCAAGGAGTCTTTTAGGTTCCTCGTACCAATGGATTCCTCTCCTTGCCCTTCAACATCTAGGAGGTTTTCAGGGTCGGAGGCACCCTCATCGACGTGAGTATTCACAAACTCACCAGACATCTCCAAGAATCTTTTTATCTACATATCATCTTCAAATACCTCCCAATGTTTGGTGTTATCTAGTATGGACGGTCTGTTTACAATTTCCGCCTTATATCTCTTCTTTCATGCATCTGGAACTTCAAATTTTCTTGCCGTAGTCGCCAGAGTGTCTTCCACCGTGTTCTTGTCTCTAGGAATCACTTGGATTGTGTGTTAGGTGAATAAATTCCTGAACATATCCCATACCTCGTTCTGGTATGCTCTCATTCTCGGATGCTTAGTTTGATAGATATCATCCACTTGATTTACTACGAGCTCTAAGTCCCCAAATATTTGGACCTTTTATGCACCTAAATATTTGTACTCTACTACATTGTTAGAGCATTCAAAAATCAACTTATAAGAGTGAGCTTTGGTATCTTTAATGGGGGAGATAATATACACACCTATTCCAGTAGTCGCTTTAGATACTGAGGCATTGAAATAAATTTTCCATAGTCCTTCATCTTTCTGATTCCCTTCTCTGGCCTCTAGCTCGATGGCCTCTTTTTCATCCTTTCGTGGTTCACCAATTTTGGAGCTACAAGGAGATACATCGTTGAAGAAAATAGAGGACCCCAAGTCCGTGTTGACGGCATAGACATGATGGACGTCGGGTTGAGCCTAACTGCTCACTACGCAAGGAAACCTCTTCTCACTATATAACCTCTTGCTTTTGTTTTGAACATGAATGGTAGCATATGTCATGTCCATTTGCAGGCTTCCCTTCATCTTCAAAGTCCAAGATCTCGACATCAGAATACCAAAATTGGGGGGAATGTCTGCTACGACGATGTCCATGACCACAACTTTAGAGGGGAGCTTATTTAAAGAAACCACCATGTCTTTGATCAATCCCAAACATTTCAACCTTTTAGAATCAAAGGAATACAGATCTTTGTAAGGTCTAGTAATCTCCAACCCCAGGCTTTCCACCACTCCCTTTGGCATCAGATTGTGCAAGGATCCTGAATCCAGCATGGCATTGTGTAACACCATATCATGCATGTTCAAGCTCATGTAAAAGGGGGGAGCCTCCTCATCCTCGCTGTCCACTCTTTCAATATTAGACCCTAGAACAATAGTAGTATTGTCTTTCGTCAGCTCCAATATATCAGGGTGAGATTCCCCTTGATTCACAATCATATGTGTGATTGTGTCTCTATATTCTTGATTCCTCAACAATTCATTAAAAGGAATCGAGATCTTCAGTTTAGCTAGTTCGTTTTGGAGGTCAAACATGGGGAAGGTCTTGCTCGGCTTGATAGGTGCCACTGGTTCCAATATTTTCACATTACTGCTTTCTTTTCCCACATTTATAGGTGACATTAGCCCTTTCTGTTTTTCATTTTCTTTCTTGAGACCGGTATGACTACTAGAAGGCTGGTTTGGGTTTAAACCTCCTTTAAGTACAGCGGTGTCATTAGTAGAGTCACCACCTTTCTTTTGTATGGCCACATCCCTATTCCTCAGCTTGATCTTCCTCACATCATCTATAGCATGCATATACCCTTTATGATATTGATCTAATTCTTCGGTCAGGGTATTTCCATTTATCTGAGTGAACATGTCATGTTCCCTTTATGTCAAGTAAATCTCAGAGTCCACGTCACCGAAATCATGGATGTGATCTTCGGTGGACTCAGCTTCATCTTCTGCAGCCACATAGTTTTCAGGGAAAGGAGGTTTGATTGGCTGCTCTTTAGGGTTTCTCAAGTTCCTCACATCCCTTGGTCTATTGGGTTGGAGTGGGGGAGGGACTCGCCGCCTAAAATTGGTATTCCTTATTTGAGACTTGTTCTGTTCCTAGTTCACCAGCATGGTCTCTACCGTCAGCCTATCCATCAACTTCTCCATGGTTTTGAGCATCAACTCAAATTTTATATCACTATATGAAGAGGTGAAAGTAGAGGGGTGTGCTTCTTCTCTACCCTTCCTCGTATCGATATACGCCCTTGGTTCAATTTTCCCACATGTCATCATATTTGCCTCTACTTCTAGGGCGTCAGTGAACATGGTCAGGAGAGTGTTATACTTTCTTTCTCTTAATAGAAAAGTAAAATCATTGTGAAAGGCATCTACATAATGAAGCTTAGCCGCCCTGGGTGAAGGTTTGATATCGGCAGGTATTGAGTTGTAGACCTGCATGAATTGGCTAGAAAATTCATGGATGGATTCAAAAAATCCCTTCTTGAGATTATTATATTGAGACAAAACCTGCAATGGGCTCTGCTTGTCATCCCATCTTTCAAGAAATATGGTCTGAAAGCCAGCGAAGCTGCAGATAGACCTAGGTGGAAAATATTTATACCATTTCTTGGATTCCCCAAACAAACTCTGAGTGAATAACCGCATCTTGACATATTCATCATCTACCTCCTTCAGGTCAATAAATTCATCAAACTTATCCACATGGTACCTCGCTGAAACATTTCCCTCCCCGTTGTAGTGTGCAATCCTTTGGCCATAATTCATGGGGAGGTCATGCAGGACCAAAGGTAGGGCTAACAGGGTGAATCTAGCAGCAGCCATGGAGGCGGGTCAGCTAAGAATGTACAAGGGATTGGGCACTTGAGTATTTTGCAAGACATAGGCTATCTCTTCAGCTTTGGGTGGGGTTTCTAGATTCAGCCACAAAGAATCAAGCAGATAGGATTGCAATGTATTAGGGTCTACCCCAGCCTTCCTTAGGTCAGACTCAAACTTAGATTTGGTTAGTATTCATTCAGCCCTAACCCCCCACTCGGGTTCAGCTAAGCCGTGCAAGGCCTGAGATGATGAAGTATCAAACAATGGAGAACTTGATCTCTCCTTCTTCCTATTTCTAAGTATTTTTCTGGATTATCCACACTGAGCAAAGTTTCGGTATCATAGTTACTTCTCATGTGGATCTTTCTGGGAGCCAGGTTATCTAGTGTGATACTGGTCGTGGCAGGCTTGTAGTCGCCAGAAAAAATGTACCATCTTTTAGCAACTTCAAGAATTTCTGACTGTCCCCAAAAATCTCGTCTTTATGATCACCGGTATCCTTAGTGGAATCACTTCCCATAATCTTTTAGTGTAGCTTCTAGGGCAAATGATACAACCCTTTTCACATGTAAGAATCTATGTTTGCCCACAGAAACTCTTTATCCTTTGAATCTTTGTTGTTCTTCCCAAGGATGATCTCCAATCTCATCCCTGGAAACGGAGCTAGTTTGTTAGCACTGGAATTGTACCAAAGGTTGCGGAAGGATCGCTCCTAGGTAATAGGAAAACAACTTTCGAAGAGAGAACTGGCCTTTTGCTCTTCTAAGAGAGATCTCTCGCTGAATGTTCACAATGCCAGATATATATACATAAGTAAAACTATAAATTGTCTGTAAAATTGGTCGAAAGAAAACACAGCACCATTGGGTGATGGAGTCAAGATACACAACAAAAATAATTAGAACTTAAATAAAAATGATTTCAACATAGGGGCAAGGTAGCCATTCGATCACAGTCGATTTATAATTGTCTGGTGGAAAGGAAGAACATGAACAGACCATCAACACAGAGCATTGTAAGAAATGAATTCTATATTAAATTTACAAGAAACTTTGGTGAATACTTGAAACAATAGATGAAGCATAGCAAGTATGAATTTTGAGATGTTATACCCGAAGTCTTAGATATTAAAGAAAACAAAATGGAAATGAAAATTGGAATAACATTCACATAAGAAATAAAATAACCGGCTGTAAGTGTGAACAACACATGAATCCCTGTATGAAAAATGCCAATCTCGACTCTGCAATTATATTAAAATTCTCTTGAGAAAAACACACAACAAAATTACAATGGTGTCAACCCTTTCTCCTTCTTCAGGAAGTATATTTATAGTATTCTGGATTTCCTAAACCCACATTCAGGAATCAAAATTTGTTACAACAGGAGGACATCTTCTAATAGCCTCTTAGGTGGAATATTGGATGCGTCTTGTATGAAACGACCAGACAATGAAATGTCGAACGTGGGATTAAAAAGGCACAAGAGTACCCCACACTCCCATCTGGCTGACGATGACTGTACAGAATCCTTTGAGAGGATCGATCGTTGGGATGTGCGTGCAACACCTGGAAAATCTCTTGTGCATTGTCATCGTTACTTCTACTAGTTTGTTTTGATCTTGGTTGACCCATATTGGAAGATGATTCTCCATGCATAGGGACTAGCTAGAGGCGCAAAAACCATGTCATAAGCTTGCGCCTTGAGTTCCATCGCTTCCGGGTATGAGGCTCTGGGGACCTTGGAGCACGTGGCTTTAAAGTAAAACCATTACTCGAAATCATTGCCCAACTTGTCAAAAATGACCTTCCTCAATAATGCTTGTTTCATATCCCTGAATTTGCTGTGATCCAATAAGTAGTTTACTAGACACTCCTTATAATCCTTCTGAGAGAGTAAAGGACCCATCTCTTACCAAAAAAACGGGAACCCCGTATTCATCAATGGTTTGAACAGCTTGACGACCTCTAGAATTTTGTGCTCATTGACCTCTATTTTGTCCCACACTGTCCCCATCATCATGTGTTTATCTATCATCTTTCTAGCTTCCAAGACAACAACGATCCTGTTCTGAAGACCGTAACTATTAGAGGCCTCATCTGACAACAAGCTCAAGAAGGTTATGACACTTTCTGCGGTCTCCAAACATTTTTTGTTCACTTCAGACTCTACTATTTGGACTTGTTTCATGGCTTCACTCATATCAAATTCCAGGTCTTCAATAACATTGAGATAGGGTCAGAACTTGTCAGCCTCTATGATGATCTGGTCCCATATCAAATCCTTAGCACCTTGCAAGGAAATTTTTCCGATCACTTGTTGTCTCAACTTATCATTTTGTTGAGTGAGTTCTTGGCACTTCTCTTGATCCCTTTCTCTACCTTGTTTCTCTTTGACTCTTTCCTTTTCCATTTCCTTGACCCGCTGCTTCAGTTTAAAGAGCTCGGTATGTTTTAGGCCTATCTGGGACATTTCTTTGGAGAGGGACTGGTGTCTACTTCTTTAGTTGTACCCGTGGACTAAATTTCCTTCTCTGTGTTCCTACTCTAAAGCTCACTTTCCTTTGTTTCTACTCTAGCTCTTAACTCTGCCTCGATATTCCTCAAGAGCTGGACATCTGCTTCCCATTTCCTTCCCTTTTCTTCAAGCTTTAGTCGCTTGGCCTTGCAATCAGTAAGCTCGGAATTCAACACTTCCTTCTCCTTTTCGAAGTCATCCAATTCATCCGCTTGAGCGAGTTGGGAGACGGGGATTCTTAACTTCTTTTTCAAATTATTTATCTCTTTATCTCTGTCATCGAGCATTTTCTGGACCAAACTCCCTTTCTGTGTAGATCCCTCCATTTTTATAGATTCCTTCTGTAAGTTCTTGAGTTGGTATTTAAGTGCTTTAATCTCCACTCTTGACTTTCTTAAAAGATTATAAGTTTTCTCTTTACTCTCCTCTGACTTGGACAATTGTATGGTGCTTTAAGTAGTCTAGTATTCAATATGTCTCCAGTCTATTTTTTTAGGTGTATGATGTCAGAAGTGGGAACCTTTGGGAGGCTTACATTGACCTCTGACACCTTGTTCCCTACTGCTAGGGCTACGCTAAGAGTATGAGTGGCCTTATCCCTTACAGTTTTTAGTGCCACATTTGGTCGAGGAAACCGCAAGGATTCACATTATAGTTCTGTTGTCTCCTCAAAGGTTTTATTAGCCCTTTCTCAGTAATACCTCAGCCAATCCTCTTTTGATGCATGCTTGCTCGAAGTCTGTTCATCAAATAGATACTCTTGCATCTACAATTTGGCCGCCTCGGGCTCCACCTATTGTTATACCTTTACTAAATTATTCTTCTTTGCCTGTCCCTTTTTAGACTGCACCAATTGCTGTCCAGGTTCTATTTTTTGCTTCTTGGGTGTGCTAGCAGTGTCCACTTCTTCAGTGTCCATGGGATCTATACTCCCTCTTTTCATCGAACTCGTCGAATAGCTGACCAACGATGAGCATCCCCCTACAATCGCAACTATATTAAACAAATCCTTTTGGGGAGAAACTTTTCAATATAACTGCGATCCAATGCCCTGCTCAGTTCTGGTATCCATTGGGGTAGGATTAGGGAAATCATCCCAATTTTCTTTTTCTCTAGGTCCAAGAACCTTCGTGTGCTCAAAGGGCCACCACTTGAGAGCTTTTCTTCTCTTGGATATAACATGGTGAGGATCATAATTTATTGCTTAGTCTTGGAGAAATTCCATGCCTCTGAGTAAGTTGGAGACCAGGGGCAATGCAGCCCTTTTTCTGATTGTGTATGGTCCTAATTTCCAAGGAAAAACCAAATTCAAACTCTTCTTGAAGTTCAAGAAGTGTTCCTCTTCGACTATAAGTCTTTACTAGAGTAATTCCAAGAAGAAAATCCTTGGGATTAAGAAAGCTGGCAGGATGTATGGCAGATGTACGAAGCCATATAGTCTTATGGTTGTCCCAAAATCTAAGAGGAACCAGTCCCCTATCTTCTTGCTTTTCGACAATTGCAGCGTCTGCCTCATTTCAGGCAACACCCTAGGAAGCCTCTCTTGAAAGAATACTTCATATAGTTCATGCATCAATCGGTTCATGAATTTGCAGGAATCAGTGGCCATTTTAGTAGTGATTGCCAGTTCTGGTACCTGCACGTCTTCCTTATTATAGGCTATGAACATCCTCAACAAAAAGGATTGGAACCTGAATGTTCTGGCATCGTGGAAGTTCACTAACTGAGAATGGATGTTCTCGGCTAAGAACTCATTAAATAGTAAGGTGACAAGACTGACCTGACTATCCAGGAAATTCGGGTTCGCCCGGGCAAGTATATAGGACGAATAAAAGACTCAACAATGACTCTGGGACGTATGTGTTGGTATCTAGACCTAGAAACTGACTGGCCAGGGAAATACACCATTAAGTTTCTTAGTTGAACTGGCTAAGGTCAATAGGGTAATATAGGTCAATGGATTCACCATCAGGCTTAGAATAGGTCTTTAGAAAGGCGTCTTTACTTTCATCAGTAGATTCTCTAAAACATCGTATAATGTATTCTTCTCAATAGTATTGGGCTATATGGACAAATGCGTCAGGGATATCCAGGGTTTTGCGGATGACAAAGGCTTCAATCGACCAATAGATTTTAGACTTAGACCTATCCATAATAACTCCTTCATTGACAGAGAAATTCTCTGCCCACCACTCGACAAATTTAGGGCACTCTAGGGTTTGGTTGACAGAGAAAAAATTAAAGAAAGACTTAAAAACACCACAGATATCTATACCCCGGTTCTTATGATCTTCCAATTTTCCCCTGGCAATTTCGGTAGCTTCTGTTGATGTATATGTAACTTCGGAATGTATTCTTCTATGTATCTTATGTATTGTAACTCGATGTTTATTCCGGGATGTCTCTATTATGTATTTGAGTCATGTGGTCATGCCCCGATGTTCCGATCGGGAGGATTAATAATGTAAACAAGTCATATTAAGTCATTAGGTAAGTCCCCACAGTTTTGGGGCACTTGAGTTATTATACACTAATTAAGGTGTAGGCTCAAGTAGTAATTATTAGGTCAAGCCTACGTGTGAAATGGAAATTCAAGTGAACAGACTAATATAAATAGAGAGTGTGAGTCTCTCTATTTATCACTTGTGAATTACATCACTTTCTCTCTCAAGTGTGGTGCACCTTTGGAGAAGGAAATACTTTGGCTTGACAGAAGACAGAAGGCTGCTGTTGTTGTGGGAGGTCATCTTACTGTTTTGGGTTTCACATCTTGTGGTGATACTATCTTAGAGGAAGTTACAGGGTTTTCTCCATTTATGGTTTCCCCGATCAAAACTCTTTGTGTCTCTTGTCTCATGTGATGTGCTTATGTTATTGATGTGCTTGTTATTCTCTCAGTGAAAATATCCTAACATAATGCTAGCTTAAATGTGATGAAAAACTAACATGGTATCAGAGCTAACCTGAGAAGAAAACATTGTGCAGCTACAGGAACTAGGGATTCCTATTTTGTGGATCTTCCTCCACAGATTTTCAGCAAAAGTATGCTAGGATGACTCTCCATTGAAGGGTGCATCTTTCTGTCGATGCGGAATTCAATTTCAAGCATTTTCAGTTTCGATGTGGAAATTAGGGATTTCTACAGAAGAGGAATTTTTGACTGAGACCAGCATAGGATTGTTCTCCTCATAAAAACTAAAGTTTAGAGACCTGTATCAAGAAATTTGGTTGGGTGAAACTCCAGGAAAGTCAAACCCTAGTTTGACCCTGAGCTAGGAGAAACCCTAAATACTAAAACTGCTAAGTTTTGGTACAGTCACTCTATTCCGAGATTGGCAAAGTCACAGAAGCTGAAAATTGCAAGGGCCGAATATAAAATCCTGATGAATCCTATGTCCAAAAATCAGACTCATATTCACTGTACTGTAGGATATATGATCTCTCCAAGTTAGGGTTCCAGCCTCTTCCAGAATTCATCCCTAAACAGGACATCTGGGAAGATCTACAATATCTTGAGCTACAGAGGTCCAAATGGAATTCCTGAAGATGTTCCAGAAAGGGAATGGACTTTAATTTCTTTGGTCCAAATATAAGACTCAGAATATGAACCAGTGACACGTGGCATTCCGTACAACTTCAATGTTCTAAACAGTCATGTAACAGGTGACCTTGGGAAACGGATCATAAATCCAAAATGGTGAAACAAATTCTAATGAAAATTGTGGTGTTGGATCAGGGACATGCGAGGTTACCTCAGTGAGAAATTTCAGACACAGAGGAGCAGTAATGTCAGAGATATCATAGAAACAGTAATAAGAATTTCTGCAGAAGAAATTGGAAAATTAGGGCTTCCTGTTCTGGGAGCTTCCCTCCACTGTTTTCAGAAAAGGAGTACATTGGACAGCTCCATTTGAAGAGATCTATCTATTTATCCAATCATATATGAAATATTCCAAGTTTTGAAAATTAGGGTTTCTGTGACAAACCCTAGATCAGCGAACTCCGGGACAAGGACGGACACCTCAAATCGGTAAGATCTAATCCTTTGCTATTTCCATTTGAGGTTATCATTTTAATATGATATATCACATCAGCTTGGTGACAAGCTTGCAGAAGTTGACCACTTCCAATCCTGGAAGTATATGATCTCTCTGAAGAAAATGGATTGGACACCTACATGAGTATGGAGGTTCCAGTTTCAGAGGGAGACGAGGTTAGAAGCCTTTCACAAGAAGAACTTGGTCAAAGAAGACATCATGCTCATGTTGCAGAGGATGATGAACCATCCAGAAAGAGATCCAGATATGAAAGTGAAGATTCTTCAAGCAGAGGTGAATATGTTCTAATATCAGCTCTCACAGGTAACATTACTCATGGTAGTGATGATTGTCTTATAGATAGTGGGGCTTCCAAACATATGATGGAATTCAAGGAATCCTAAGTAAGACTATCAGAACATGAATCACCTCACAAGGTGAAACTAGGAGATGACTACCAATATCCAATAATAGGTAGTGGGGAATCTTCATACAAGCTAGACTCTAGTAAGTCTCTAACAATGAAAGAAGTATTGTTTGTGCTGGGATTGAAGAAGAACCTTCTCTCCATTTCAGCATTGATGCAAAAGGAATGCGGGCTGCATTCATAGATGGTCAAGTCATTATATGGCCAAAAGGAAAGAATATCGATGATGTGGTAGTGATTAAAGAACAAGAAGGAGGCTTGTTCAAATTGAAGGGCTATCCAGAACAAGCCTTGATCCATGACATAGTAGATCCAAATGAGCTTTGGCATAGAAGGCTTGCACATGTGCATTACAGAGCACTACCTATTGCAAGCAAAGCTGTTGAAGGTCTTCCAGAATTTCAAGCTATTTGAAGGGAAGAACAAAAATCAGAATATGACCTAAAGAAGAAGTGAAGAATGCAGAAGTGGTGATGGCCACCTTGAATGGCCTCCCAGGATCATGGAATTCATTCATTCAAGGAATGTGTTCCAGAATAAAGTGATTACTTTCAGCAAACTTTGGGAAGAAGAAGAAGCTCTACCCATAAGAAGAGAAGATAAGATGGGAGCATTTGAAGATCCGGCTCTCACCATCCAAAGAAGATCCCTCAAGCAATGAGGAATATGAAGAAATCAAATCTTGAAGAACCTCTTATCCAACTCAGCATTTGGATAAGAAACGATGCGATTATGAATGAAGAAGACGATGAAGCTGAAGGCTCAAGAAGGAGTCTACCCTCGAAACAAATAAAGATAAGTATTCAATTGTCATTTCATGATATTCTTTTGTTATGCATTTGTTTACATTCAGTTATTGTATTATGCATGATAGGATGTTTGCATTAATGACAGTATACTACTAATATGCATGTGATGGGTAAGTATCTCATGGGTCTATAGAAATTCTCCATTGCTACTTATCTAGAATGAAACCTCTTTGCTGACATATTGGATTAGTGCACAATCTCAATGTTGTCCTGGTAGAGATGGAAGGCATCTAGAAAGTTTCAATGAGATATGGATGAATGACGTATTGGCTAAAGTAGTTGCATGATCATATATTTATGCATAAGTGTTTTCCAGTATAAATATTCCTTATGAAATGTTTCTAACCATACAATTGCATTTGACTTGTAGGAAATATCGCATACATAATCGCCTACAAGCAAATAAGAATGAAGACTTGTTCCGAAGAACAAGTGACGATAGTTCAAAGACAGAATAATATGACGAGTGCAGTGACATCATTGATGCAGAACCTTCCAGCCACCAAGAAGAAAGGGAAGATCAGTTCAAGAAGAATGATGTCTGGGCGTAGTATCGAGACCTGAAGAGAAGTTCATAGTTCCATCATGCAGTAGATGGAAACATCGTGGGATACAAAGAAAGATTCGTAGCATGAGGCTTCTCATGAAGAGAAGGCATAGTCTACAAAGAAACATTTACAGCTAATAGAAGTGAAGTCACATGACATGCATAATCATGTGTGCAAATGAAAGAAGGCCTTGTACGAGTTCAGAAGACACCCATGGGATAACACATACATGATGAGCTTCATGAATATATTAACCTTTGCTACAAGGTTGATAGAGGATGACAAGCTCACAGATGGGTGCAAGATGAACTTTTGAAGAAGTTCAAGATAGAGGATCTTAGTATCTAGTGATCCTAGATGGATACTACTTGTCACTCCAGTACAGAATGTTTCAGTGCATAGAGTATGGAAGACAGAGGGAGTATGATGCTCCGCTTCAGAGGGAGTGATTGCAGAAGATCCTGAGGTTCGACATGGTACAATAGGATGGGAATATTACTAATGATTCTAGGCTTTACTGAGAGTAGAGTGGATTCCAACCTTTGATCCAAGGTTGAAGGTGGAATACCAATGATGCTCCTGTTATGTGATGATGCATTACTTTCTAGGTATGGAGGTGTGGCAGAGCTTAGATGGAATATTCCTTGGACAAGGGAAGTATGCAGTAGAGATCCTAAAGAGGTTTGGGATGATGGACTGCAAGGCTATGACCACACCCATGGCATCGAACCTGAAGCTATTGAGTGATGCTTCTTCAGAGACGGTTGATGCTATGATGTATCGTCAGATGATTGGGCAGGCAGTGCCGTCGACAGGAAGAGTACTTCGTGATGTTGCTTCAGTATGGGATCAGGTGTGATCTCTTGGTTTAGTAGGAAGAAATCCTGTGTGGCACTGAGTACATCTGAAGCAGAGTATGTCGCAGCTTGCTCAGCTAGTTGTGAGGCAGTATGGCTATAGAAGCTACTGTCTGATATATTTGATCTCCAGTTGGATGCTACTTGTATACATTGTGACAACCAGAGTTGCATGAAGTTGTCAGAGAATCTAGCGTTCCATGACAAGTCGAAGCATATCAAGATCAAGTATCACTATATCAGGGATATGGTGCAGAGAGGAGCAGTGAAGCTCCTGTATGTTGCGACGGAGGAACAGATAGCTGATTTAATGACGAAGCCATTGGCTAGGATGAAGTTCGAGTACTTCAGAGAGAGTCTTGGTGTTCTCCAGATTGAGGCTTCCTCCCAGAGATAGTGGTGAGACCCATAGCCATTCTGACATGGTGAGAGGATTGGTTCCTTCCATGGTCAGATGTAAGGGCTAAGCCATTCTGTCATGGTGAGAGGATTCAGTTCCTTCCATGTCAGATATGAGTGCTATAGATCCATAGCCATTCTGACGAGCAGGTCAGATGTAAGGGCTGAGCCATTCTGTCATGATGAGAGGATTCAGTTCCTTTCATGTCAGATATGAGTGCTAATTGCCATTCGAGGAATGGAGGCACCTGGTCAGTTACCAGGAACACTCAGTGAGGGACTGAGAGAGCCATTCTGATGAGCAGGTCAGATATAAGGGCTAAGCCATTCTGGTCATGGATAAAGGATTAAGTTCCTCCCATGACAGATGTGAGTGCTGGCCATTCTGTCGAGTAGGACAGATGTAAGGGAAACTGCCACTCTCCGGGAGAGTGGAGGCGCCTGGTCCGTTACCAGGTAGCTCAGTCAGGGAATGGGGGCCATTCTGACGAGGGTGTAGGATTCAGTTCCTACCAGGTCAGATGTGAGTGCACAAATCTTTCTTCATTGTGGAGGAAGTGGTTGCAGCCTGGTTGAAAGTCTTTCATCGCTGTGGCGGATGTGGATCCAGCCTGGGTGAAAGTGCAGAAATCTTTCTTCATTGTGGCGGATGTGGTTCCAGCCTGGGTGAAAAGAACAGAGTTCTTTCATCATTGTGGCGGATGTGGTTCCAGCCTGGGTGAAAAGAACAGAGTTCTTTCATCATTGTGGCGGATGTGGTTCCAGCCTGGTTGAAAGTCTTCCATCATTGTGGAGGATTTGGCTCCAGCCTGGGTGAAGAGAGCAGAGTTCTTTCATCATTGTGGCGGAGGTGGTTCCAGTCTGGGTGGATGTGATGCCATTCTGACGAGTAGGTTAGATATAAGTGCTGGGCCTTTCTGATGTGATTGTAGTTTACTACATGATCAGATGTGAGTTTTGGGCATGCCTTTCTGATGAGCAGGTCAGATGTAAGTGCTGGGCAAAGACCTACATGAGAGTAGGCCTACAACCAGCATGAAAAAGGGCTGGCTCTGTAGAACTTCCTATGACAAGATAGTACACAATTGATGATGACCAAAGGATATCCAGATCGAGATATGATCCAGAGCCAGTTATGATGACTCTGAGAGATCCAGATCGAGTGATGATCCAGATCTAGCAGTGATGATGATCTAGATCCAGTCTAGTGATGAGATCCAGATCGAGTGATGATCCAGATCCAGCAGTGATGATGATCTAGATCGAGAGATGATCCAGATCCAGATGACTTGAAGATGAATATGACTTGAAGACGAAGATGACTTAAAGACGAGGTGATCCAGTTGATGCAGAGAAGAGGACCAGTGCTGAAAATTGTGTTGAAAGAATACCTTCCTAGTTAAGAGGGAGTGTTGATGTATATGTAACTTCGGAATGTATTCTTCTATGTATCTTATGTATTGTAACCTGATGTTTATTCCGGGATGTCTCTATTATGTATTTGAGTCATGTGGTCATGCCCCGATGTTCCGATCGGGAGGATTAATAATGTAAACAAGTCATATTAAGTCATTAGGTAAGTCCCCATGGTTTCGAGGAACTTGAGTTATTATATACTAATTAAGGTGTAGGCTCGAGTAGTAATTTTTAGGTCGAGCCTACGTGTGAAATGGCAACTCAAGTGAACGGACTAATATAAATAGAGAGTGTGAGTCTCTCTATTTATCACTTGTGAATTACATCACTTGCTCTCTCAAGTGTGGTGCACCTTTGAAGAAGGAAATACTTTGGCTTGACAGAAGACAGAAGGCTGCTGTTGTGTTGGGAGGTCATCTTACTGTTTTGGGTTTCACATCTTGTGGTGATACTATCTTAGAGGAAGTTGCGGGGTTTTCTCCATTTATGGTTTCCTTGATCAAAACTCTTTGTGTCTCTTGTCTCATGTGATGTGCTTATGTTATTGCTGTGCTTGTTATTCTCTCAGTGAAAAGATCCTAACATATTGCTAGCTTAAATGTGATGAAAAACTAACAGCTTCTCCCATCAGGATGGTATCAAAAACCTCTTAGTTTGCATCTAACATGTGTTCTTCCATTCTTTGACCTAATACCTCTAGTTCTATATCATTTCTCACCCCCACTACCTCCACTAAAACAATTTTCAAATAATACCGAGGGAGTATCAAGGGCCTACCTTGTTCTATAGCGTGGTCCCTTGGTTGGTGCAGGCTGGCGCTCTGGATGTGACTTGGATATTTTGACAGCTTCGAGGTTTCAGAAAGAACAAATCTTTACAGCTTTGTGTGTGCCTTTTCATATCTTTTCACCCAATATAACCTCTGCGCATCTCTCGGGTGGCTCGTTCCATATATTTACCCTTCACGATCTCAGACTGTAGATCTGTGGGGTTTCCATTGCCATACATGTTCTTACTTTGTGTGTACATAGTTTGTCCATTGATCATAATCAAATCCTTTCCCAACTGTTGATCTGAGCGTACCCCACCTCTCTTCAGGTACTGAGGTTTTGTTTCCTCCCCTGCTACTCTAGATCATGAAATAAATCATAGCCACTGATCTGCCTTTGCTCATACTAGAATCGTTGATCAAAACAACCTGTACCATTTTTTGCAATCCGCATTTACATCTTATTCCTTATAAGTTTGGGATGCAAAATGGCTCTGAGCCGTAGATCTTCTCAGGCTCCAATCTCGATTGTCAAATGCGTCTGAGCTTTAAACTATTTTGCAAGGCTGAAGAGTGGCTTTCGGTCGGGTAGGTTCACTGTGTGAAATGATCTGATGCCATTGATATTCCCTTTGATCATCTTCAGATGTCGATCAAGACTCCCATTTAAAAAATACAACTTTTCCTCTTAGCTCTTCTTCCTTGACCCACAGACTATCTCTCCGCTGAGCATTACCCTGCATATGCCATCAGCTCCTTCCGCTGCCTTCCCCACATTTCTCGACAGGACCGAGAACGCAAGTAACACTCATACCCAAAATTTAATTGAGTGTTAAGAGGGCCTTTTCCTTTAGCTCTGCACCATGATTATTTACAATATATATGTATCATGTATATTTAATGCATCGGGGTCAAAACCAGGGCCTTTTCCTTTAGCTCCTGGTACTGCTCTTAATGCCTTCTGAAGAATCTAGTGGGGATACAAGCTCGTCTTCTCGAAAAATGAAAATAAGGAGACATCATAGGGATCGCTCTCAGGATGAATTTAAGAAGGCTAAAAATCCTACATTTGATAGTGAGGTAAAGGCTAGACAAGAGGCTGAAGCTTGGCTTCTTGGGATAAAGAAGTACTTTCAAGTGCAGTATTATTCAGGAAACATGAAGGTAAGAGTTTCCATATTCCATCTGAATGGAAGAGCATCCATTTGGTGGGAACACTTCAAGCAAGTAAAGAGGATCAATGAAAGGAGACTAAGGTGGAAACAGTTCAAGAAGTATTTCAAGCAAAAATACCTCTCTGACAGGTATTATGATGATAAGATTATGGAATTCCATGAGCTGAGATTGGGACAGCAGACCGTGAATGAAAATGCAAATAAGTTGTTGGAATTATCGAGGTATGTCCGGTACATCAGAGATGAAAAGGTGAAGTTCTAACGGTTTATGAGTGAATTACCTCAGTCTCACAAAGATAGAATTGAATTTTATGAACCTAGAACTCTTGAAGAGGCCATAAGGAAGGCTAAGTATTGCTATGAATAAAGCAAGGGTAAACTTGATTACCATAAGGCATTGAAGGACAAGAAGAATGAGAAGTCTGGCCAAAGAAAGAAAAGTTTCAAACCTTCTAGATTCAGGAATTAGCAGAAGCAGCCATCCCAAGCTATGAGTAATCCAGTTGGAGCGACAGGTGGAAAGCCTAAAGAGCCACAACAGAATAAAGGTCCACTCAAATGTTGGAAATGTGAAAGAACCCACTTGCGCAGATATTGTCCACTCAAGAATGAAAGTGCAAGACCAACTTATAACATGCAAGAAGCAGAAACAATGGGTCAAGTAGCGAGGGCATTCCCTAGAATTTATGCAGAACTAGAGGACCTCCAAGCAGATCACCAGTCAACCGTGGTTGAATTTGCAGGTAAGATTGTTAAACAATCTGTTTCTATTTTGATTGACCCTTGTTCTACTCACAGTTACATCACTCCTAGGGTAGTGGATATTTGTGCTTTTAAGAAGGTAAACCATAGAAAATTTTGGTTAGTTCAGCTAGCCAATGGGACTAAGAGAAAGGTCAGTGAGGTGGTAGAGAAATGTCCATTGGTGATGAATTGATTGATCACTTGTGTAGATTTGAATTTTCTGCTACTTGGTTCCTATGATGTTCTAATCGAAATGGATTGGTTAGAAGCTCACAGAGTGAAGCTTGACTACTACAACAACACTTTGAAATGAATGGATGAAGAAGGAAACCCGGTAGTTGTGAAATGTATTTCAAAGGTGATTTTAGTAAGGCAGGTTTCAGCAATGCAGTTAAAGAAGTTCTGTAGGAAAGTTTTCCAGCTGTATGTAGCTCATATTGTGGAGGCATTGGAGGATGCAAATCCTATGTTGGAAGACTACAAGGTGTTGCAGGAATTTAAGGATGTGTTTCCTGATGAGATTCCAAGGCTTCCTCCAAAGAGGGACATTATTTCACAATTGAACTTGTGCCAGGAGTGGCACCAGTGTCAAAGACACCCTACAGGATGAGTATACTAGAGATTCTAGAGTTGAAGATGCAACTGCAAGAGTTGTTGGAAAAGAAGTATATCCAACCAAGTGTGTCTCCTTGGGGAGCACCAGTTCTGTTTGTAAAGAAGAAAGATGGTACACTCAGGTTATGTATTGATTACAGATAGTTGAACAATGTTACTGTGAAGAATACTATCATTTTCTTAGGATTGATGAGCTCTTTGATGAAATGAGAGGAGAAAAGCTATTTTCTAAGATTGACTTGAGGTCTGGTTACCATCAGGTGAGAATCAAGGATGAAGACATTCATAAGACAACCTTCAGAACAAGGTATGGACATTATGAGTTTGTAGTGGTACCATTTGGTCTCATGAATGTCCAGCTACATTTATGTGCCTTATGAACAGTGTCTTGAGCAAGTATTTGGACAAATTTGTTCTTGTTTTCCTTAATGATATTCTTGTTTATACTAAGAATGAGGAAAAACATGAACAACATTTGAGGTTGACATTGCAATTTCTTAGGGAGCACCAGTTGTATGGAAATCTAAGAAAGTGTGGCATCTATAGAGATAGGATTCAGTATTTGGGTCACATTATCTCATAAGAGGGTACATCTGTGGACCCTGAAAAGATTGAATCCATTATGAATTTGCTTACTCCAAGAAATGTGACAGATGTAAAATATTTTATGGGACTTGCAGGATACTATAGGAGATTTATTGAGGGATTTTCCAAGGTTGCACATGCCATCACTTCCTTGCAAAAAAAGTGGATAAAGTTCGAATGGACATCGAGGTGTGAAGAAAGCTTCTAGAAGTTGATGAATCTTCTCACCGGTGCACTAGTATTGAAAGTTGCAGATCCGGAGAAAGATTTTGTGGTGTGTACCAATGCACATAGATAGGGATAGAGGGCTGGCTTTCTTTTCCACAACCCCTGAATAGCACTGGAAGGGAGGTCATGGCCTAAGGGACTATGTAGCAGAGAAGGGACTGATTTCCTTTTGTTGGGTGTGTGTGGGTGTCCTAGAAGTTAGGATAGTTCTGGTGTAGGTGTCCTTAGCTCTCCAATGAGCTCACCGACTTGGAATTTAGCCTTTCCTGGCACCTAGATGGCCTGATAAACCCAACGGTGTTGGCTTGGCTGATCTGATGTTCACCTGATAAACCCAATTGTGTTGGCTTAGCTGAACTGTATATCCCTAAAAAAAAAATTATCCTTGGCTATGTGTAAGCCTGCTAGTTCCTTATTCCTTGGGGAATCATGCCTGACTTGGGGGTGGCAGAGTTGCTGATAGGTTAAAGAGCACGTGGGCCTATGGTTGGGTGGAATGTTGCAGCGATGTAGTTGGTTGCGGGACAATTCTTATAATATAAGTATTCTTGTCTATTTTAATTTTGCAGTTATGTTTACTTTTAATGAATTATGATGAACATGTATATGAATTAATGTTGTTTTGCTTCCACTGAATATATGTATGATTATGCATCTTAGTATGTTTTATGTTTTTAACCATTTTGCTTCAGTATTACATGTATGCACATGTTTATGGGGCTATTTTTTTGGATGTTTGATGTATGGCAACATCCTCTTCGCCGGTCGGAGGGTCGGGGACGTTACACATTAATTACCCATGTGCTTCAGAGCTCCTCTCTCAACACAAAACATTAATAAACCTTAATTACCCATGTGTTCGAGAGCTCCTCGCTCAACACAAAACATCTCATCAATCATGTGCTTCGGGGTCCATTCCCAACACAAACAAGCATATATATATATATATATATATATATCATCAACAATTGGCTTACGCCCAATATATAAAATAAATCATCATGTTCATATGCAATGGGATATTCGACCCAATATATCAAAATAAAATATTAAGTCAACATCATAATCAATAGGAACATTCCTATAAGTGTTAGGTCCAAAATTTGGGATATTACATCCCTCCCCACTTAGAACAACACCATATTTGGTGTTCTATGGACTCTGAATGATACCATGAAATAAGGCGGGGTAAGCCATTCTCATGGTGGATTCATTCTCCCAATTATCCTAATCAACGTCAAAGTGCTTCCATTGCACTTTCAGCTGCACTACGGTGCTCTTTCGAAGCTGCACNGGGAAGCCATTCTCATGGTGGATTCATTCTCCCAATTATCCTAATCAACGTCAAAGTGCTTCCATTGCACTTTCAGCTGCACTACGGTGCTCTTTCGAAGCTGCACCTCTCTCTTGTCCAATATATGAATAGGCTCAGGGGAAAACCCCCCTTCAGGTTCCACCTATAATAAGGAGGAATCGACTACATGTTTAGTATCATAAACATATTTATTGAACAAATATGCATGGAAAACATTATGGACTCTTACATGTGCGGGTAATGCTCGTTCATATTCCACTAGCTCATTCTTGGCCACTATTTCAAAATGTCCACAAAATCTAGGTGATAACTTACCACACCTACCCAAGCTCAACAAGCTTCATTTGGATTTTACTTTCAAGTAAACATGATCTCATATTTGAATGGATTTATCTTTTATTTTCCAATCCGCGTAACTTTTCTGGTGGTCTTGTGCTTCTTAAGGCCTAACCTATGGTCTAAATGATACCTAACATACTTGTGCATTGGGGGTTTGACTTTGGGTTAGTGCACCCAATGCAGGGACTATACCTTTCATGATACATTGTAAGAACATTAGTGTGGCGAGTTATAACATATGGTTTGGACTTTATGTGATGGGCTTTAACACTTGCATGAGGAAGGAGACCAACGTTAATGAGATGAATGCAAACTATGGAATTGTGGGTTTTGGGTCGATAATGGTCACTAGGATGGCACCATTAATGCTCCTTGGGTTTTTGGGAAACCCAAGATTAGGGCTTGGCTCCATGATTCATTTGGTCATTTTGCTTGGTCTATGGATGGTCTAGTATTGGCTCTACGCTGAAGATGGAGGCGACCCCTGGTTACGAAGTTAGGCTTCGTGGGTTTCATGACTGTGTTTTATGTTTTTTTTGTGCCTCCTTATGTTTCATACTTCTCATCCTCGTCATTTTTTTTTGTGTTTGCAGGTGACAGGGTAAGCGAGGAGTGGGATGGCTCAGAGCTTTGCTCTTAGCTCAAGGATGATGACAATGTGGCCATGGTAATCCTATTACACAAGTGTAAGCTCATCCCCTCTTGGCATTGTGGGTAGGAGTGGGTTATCACGTTGTTGTTTGGGTTTTTCTATGGGATTTTGATGCACCTTTGAGCCTGTTTATGCAAGGTTTGGGTTTCTAAATTTGATGGTGATGTTAGCAGTGAATTGGGAAAACTTGGGAGTTTTAGTAGACTACATTTGTTTATGTAAATTGTATTTTTAATTTGGGGGTTTCCAGCCTATGCAGCACCATTTATTACAATGGTTCCATACCCCTACGCACGACTGTGTAAACTTCGATTTACAAACTTTGATGGTGACTGTGTAAATAAATTTATACTGGGTTCATGTCTTTGGCAATTGTTAATGGAATGGAATGTGTGTAAATTCTTTTGCTGCAATAGGCATTTATTAAGCTTGGATTTCATAAGGCATTTTCCTGCATCGATGCTCTGTGTAATTTCTTGTACTTAGTTCTTAGCAGTAATACTTGACAGTGTATCGGTTGGTGGCCATGCCGTGCATGGCATGCGCCCTTCCCATGGTTGCTGCAATAGATTGGTTGGTTGCGATTCTTACTGCCTCATTTTATTAATAAGTATGTGGAAAGTGGAAGAGCCATGGGTAAAACCCACGATGGATATCGTCCTTGTAGGTTGACTTTTAATGGATTGTGTGTTTAGTTATTTGTGCTCGTGGCCGTGCTTACAGTGTGGGTGCAAAACTTAGGGTCTTGCGACCTTGCTGTAGTGAATGTATTTTCTTATTAAATCCCACATACTGTCTGTATATAGCATGGTCATGATTATTGTAAAGAATGACTCCACAAGTTTCGAATCATGGTCGTGGTTGATGTAAGGAGTATGTAATTAAATGGAGGGTTACTTTTTGGGGCTTAGATTCCCAAAGGATTTGATTCCTACCCTCCCTTGTATATTTACTTGACCTAGGTCGATATTTTTGATATAGTTTAAATAAAGAAACGATTCCTGTATATCATTCTAATTTATAGAGTTTTTAATATGGAATGAATGTATGGTTAATTTAATGATTATTGCGTATGTATTTACATTGGTATTTTAATTAAAATGAAGGTCATCGTGGTTATGTAGCGACTAGCAATGATAGTCTACAGGATCGTTCTTGTGACCTTAATGTAATCACTGAGTTCTGTATTTAATGATTATGATTTTAGTTTGGTTAATTGTTATATTATGGCTGTGACCAATATTAAATGGGATTATTTGATTTTTATGACATATGTTTGATTATGTGGATTTATATATTAGGATTGTGAATTTTAAATAGTGAAAAGAGATTTGATCTTGGACCAAAGAATGGTCAGGATACTTATTCTTTTCATTGTTTATGATGATGTTATTTTTAATGGAGTGATTTAGTAATTTAGCTTGCATTTAAATATGCAGACTTTGGAAGGTCATTACTGGTTTATTTATCTTAGAAGTATTTATAGTGTGTACTTAGTTGATTAGATTCATAATTCTATTTAATTCTATTGATGTATATGTATATTTATATATATGTGTGAATTTCGTTTGTAGATAATATCTTAGATTATCTAGGTTTTAAGTTTATATATATATATATATAGTAATTTACCTTTGAAGTAGTTTATTTAAATCTAAGACATGTCTTTGCTGACAAATGGAATATGTCAGTAGAGTATAAAGAACAAAAGAGAAGATAAGTAATAGATCTGAAATAATACCTAGTTTGTACTTAACCCAGCCACAATAGTAAAACTAATACATGAATTTAAAACTAGGCTATAGAACCCTTGGTAAATAGTTATAAATGAATTAAAGTTGCAGAAGTAAACTGATAAATAAACCCTCAATAAATATCGTCTAGAAAATCACTTACAACATAGGGTTAGTATTTAAAAATGCAAACCCTACAAGATTTTAAACAGAGAAATAAATACATAGGGCTAGGAGATATAGGGAAATCATTTGCCTATAACATAGCCAGCATGTATTATCAAAAAATGGATTAGGTAGTCTAGGGATTCATACCTGTAACTTGAAGCTCTTTTAATGGTTGAACCTGCACACTCAAATAACCAGCATTAACAATTCAAAGGAAGACTTGACCTCTATTTTGATGACCAAATCACTTGGGAACTACCATGTTCCACCCAACCATGACCCAAAACCATTCATGGTTTTACTATGGATCCCCCCGAGTTGGATTCCAACATGGAAGTAGCTTAGAGCTCCTAAGGTAGGGTTTCCTATATGGTATATCAGGTCTCGATCAATTCTCCTTTTTCCTTCTAGGAAAATGTTCTCCAAGAATTTACTTCAGAGCAAAACAGGAAGAAAATGACTCCTGCAAATGATAGATCAACACCCCAAGCCTTTCTTTGTCTTGAGACTTTATAGACAGACTTTTAAGTCAAAGGGATAGTTAAATCAAGAAACCTTGGTTTCTTGATTTAACCCTTTTTAATTACTTTGGGTAATTTTTAATATTTTAACTTAGGAACTTTCAACTAGTCCCTAATTAGACTTTTGTAGGTTTTGGAATATTTATTATCTTTAAATAATAAATAATAATCAATGGAGCTTTTCTTTATATACATCCCATGTATAAAATACATAATAATATAACATTTGTATTTTGGAATCATATACCATGATCCCTAGACTTAATGAGAGTTCTTTATTAAGGTCAAATAGGTAGATGGTTAGGTCTACTAGGATAGGCAACTCTAAACATCCTTGCATGTTGGATTTCCCTCGTATAACATGGTAGTTGTTGAGTACTTGATGAGAATACAGAAATTCAAATTTTCATTTAATCACTTATAAATAAGTCTGATGAGATTAATATTTTTCTCAAGTCGTTTTCATTCGGAAGTTATTAAATTCTTTTCAGTAACTCCTAGCACTTACTAGATCCCATACTCAATACTTTAACATGGAGTTACAAACTTAGTGGAATTCTAGATCTCTTTGCTCAACATTAATGCTACGATGTGCTTGTATCCTACACCTAGGGATACAATGGTCAAGGATCCGATGCTCTAGAGCTTATGCTCAACATCAACATGGAAGGGTCTAGGGATTATTCCCAACGCTTCCAAATCTTATCTTTTGATGTGTTCCAGAGCTTTTTGTTGAACACAAATGCAAGTACTCATGTGCTCCATATCTCCTCACTCAACACAAAACATTAATTACCCATGTGCTTGAGAGCTCCTCGCTCAACAAAAAACATTAATCACCGATGTTCTCCATAGCTCCTTACTCAACACAAAACATCTCATTAATCAAGTGCTTTAGAGTCCACCCCCAACACAAAGAAGCATATCTATATATATATATACATATATATATATATATATATATATATATATA
>LPNX010264806.1:263293-277019 GCA_001517045.1 Pseudotsuga menziesii
AATATCAAGTCAACATCATAATAAATATGCAAATGCCTATAAGTGTTAGGTCCAAAATTCAGGATATTACAGTATATACTCATATTCATGGTGGTATTTGATGTATGGATGACGCACAATAAATGCTTATGATACATGATATTTATTGGTACATTAGTCTATGAAAAGCACTTGCAAGAATACAGTTAATGGTATATATTTCATGGAGAAAAGTTATTTGGATAGTTATAGGATTCAATACCTTTTTTTTTAACATTTTGATTTCATTATCTTGATTTATAGGTAAGTAATTAACAATTTGTAAGACCTTACTACCATGGCATTAGATTAGGGTAAAGTGTAAAATGTGAGGAAGATGAATTAAACTAATGAGAACTTGAGATGTTAGTATTCTAATGTAGGTATTTACAATTATGTGATTTCACACTTTAGAGAAACTAGCATGGTTGACTTGTTGGGTATAGTAAAAGCAAAAAATTTACCCCCATTATCTCATATTTTACATTGAGGAATTTCGGGTCTATGGCAAATGGTATCAGAGGTCAAGTTGCAACACTTGGGCCTTTATGGATGAAACACAACTTAGAAGGTACAAGTTGGACAAAATAATGATTGGGTAGTTACACTGTAACATAAAGCAATAAGGAAAATATCGGGGAATACTTTCCCTCTCGTACTACAAGTCATTTCTATTCTAAGGGATGAACTGTAAGTATATCACTAATCCATGTTGAGCTGACTAATGTGACCATTAGAATGCAAATTAAAGCAAGTAAAAAATAAGATGATTACTTATTTTATATATGTCTTTCTCCTTGTCATGATGAATGCACAATAAATTTTGAAATTCATTTAGTAGGAGATGCAATGACGAAGGCAAACAAACCTTACAACTTTTGTGTTATAGGAAGTAAATGACGGGTGCAAAGTTCCTTAGAGAAATCTATGGATGGCAAAGGATTATGCTCAAACTAGAGGGACCAATTGGTCATATAAAACAATATAAGTACCATTCAGGTTTTGAGTCTAAACATTATTTCAATAAGGATAAATTTGTCAAAAAATACCTTAAAATAGTGTTAAAAGCATACACTACAACAAAAACTGGATTTAGCGTCGAATTTAGCACCGGATTTTAGTGTAATTTTTTCCCAATTGTTGTGAACAATATGGTGCTAAACCTGGTGTTATTGTACATTTTTGTAAAATGCCATCTATTGCATCTTTTTTTCCGTCCTTTTTAACATCCATTTTTGCATCCATTTTTGTGCCCAATTTTTTGCATCTTTTGTTACGCCTTTATTTTTTCCCAATTTTGCAACTTCTATTGCATCTTTTTTTGCTTCCTTTGTTACATCCTTGTTTGCACCTAGTTTCACGCTCAGTTTTGCATCCAATTTTGCTCCTAGTTTTCCATCGAGTCTTGCACCCAATTTTGCACCATGTTTTGCATAAAATTCTGTGTCAAATTCTGCATCTAACGTTGCATCTAGGATTGCATCCAATTTTCATCCCAATGTTGCGTATAGTTTTGCATCCAATTTTACTTATAATTTTGCATCCCCATTTTTGTCTAATTTTGTATCTTGTTTTATGTCTTTTTTTGTATCCATGTTTGTGTCTAATGTTTCATCTCATTTTACGTCGTATTTTGCATCTAGGTTTGCACCTAGTGTTGCATCCTGGTTGATGTCTTTTTTTGCATCTATGTTTGAGCCCAATGTTGCACCCAGTGTTGCGCCTAGTTTTGCAGCCATGTTTGTATCTAATATTGCATCTAGTTTTGTGTCCAATGTTGCATCCCATCTTGCATTCAATATTACATCTAGTTTTACATCCAATGTTTTGTCTCATCTTGCATCCAATATTGTGTCTCATTTTAAGTTTTTGTTTGCGCCAAGTGTTCCTTCCAGTTTTGCACCTGGTGTTACACCTAGTTTTATGTCCATCGATACACCATATTTTGTGCTCAATTTAATGTCCAATTTTACGTCTAGTTAGGAGTCCACTTTTGCATCTACTGTTGCGTATAGTTTTGGACCTAGTATTGCATCTAGTTTTGAGTCATTAATTGTGTCTAGTGTTGACTCTCTTTTTCATCCAATTTTGCATTGTGTGACATCCATTTTTGTGTCCATATTTGCGTCTAACATAAGGTCGACTTTTGCATCCACTTTTGTGTTTGGTGTGACGTCCACTTTTACATCTTGTTTTGCATTTAGTGCTACATCTAATATTGCATCCATCTTGCACTACTACATTTTTTACCTTCATAAATACATTCCAATATCATTAGGGCATGGAGGAATTGAACCACCAACCTCCTGCTTGTAAAACAGGCGCTCTTCCATTGAGCTAACACCCTTTAAGAATCAGGAAGAGGAGCAATATTAACACATATATTTTATCATTTGTAATTCTAATAAAAGACAATAAGATCCAAAGACATTCAAGCTTAAAATCCAATTTAATTTTTCAGCACTACAACAAAAACTGGATTTAGCGTCGAATTTAGCACCGAATTTTAGTGTAATTTTTTCTCAATTGTGGTGAACAATCTGGCGCTATTGTACATTTTCATAAAACACTATCTATTGCATCTTTTTTTTAGTCCTTTTTAACATCCATTTTTGTGTCCATTTTTGCGCCCAATTTTTTGCATCTTTTGTTACGCCTTTATTTCCACCCAATTTTGCAACTTCTATTGCATCTTTTTTTGTGTCCTTTGTTACATCCTTGTTTGCACCCAGTTTCACGCTTAGTTTTGCATCCAATGTTGCGTATTATTTTTATCCTAGTTCTTCATCGAGTCTTGCACCCAATTTTGCACCATGGTTTGCATAAAATTATGTGTCCAATTCTGCATCTAACGTTGCATCTAGATTTGCATCCAATTTTCGGCCCAATGTTGCGTCTAGTTTTGCATCCAATTTTACTTATAATGTTGCATCCCCATTTGCATCTAATTTTGTATCTTGTTTTATGTATTTTTTTGTATCCATGTTTGTGCCTAATGTTTCTTCTTGTTTTATGTCATATTTTACATCTAGGTTTGCACGTAGTTTGGCATCCTGGTTGATGTCTTTTTTTGCATCTATGTTCGAGCCCAATGTTGCACCTAGTGTTGCACCTAGTGTTGTGCTGATTTTTGCATCCATGTTTGTATCTAATATTGCATCTATTTTTGTGTCCAATGTTGCATCCCATATTGAATCCAATAGTACGTCTAGTTTTACATCCAATGTTTTGTCCCATCTTGCATCCAATATTATGTCTCATTTTAAGTTTTTGTTTGCGCCAAGTGTTCCTTCCATTTTTACACCTGGTGTTATGCCTAGTTTTATGTCCATCGATACACCATATTTTGTACTCAATTTAATGTCCAATTTTACATCTAGTTAGGAGTCCACTTTTGCATCTACTGTTGCGTCTAGTTTTGGACCTAGTATTGCATCTAGTTTTGAGTCATTAATTGTGTCTAGTGTTGAGTCTCTTTTTTCATCCAATTTTGCATTTAGTATGACATCCATTTTTGTGTCCATATTTTTGTCTGACATAAGGTCGAATTTTGCATCCGCTTTTGTGTTTAGTGTGACGTCCACGTTTACATATTGTTTTGCATTTAGTGTTGCATCTAACATTGCATCCATCTTGCACTACTACATTTTTTACCTTTAGAAATATATTCCAATATCATTAGGGAATGGAGGAATCGAACCACCAACCTCCTGCTTGTAAAGCAGGTGCTCTTCCATTGAGCTAGGACCCTTTAAGAATCGGGAAGAGGAGAAATATTAACACATAGATTTCATCATTTGTAATTCTAATAAAAGACAATAAGAATTACAAATTGGATTTTGTTTCCTGAGCATGGTAGATTTTTGTGCTTATTAGTGTGGTTGAAAAAACAAATTGGATTTATCCTTGAAAGTAATGGTCTTCCATATTATAAGCGTCTCTTACAAAATAATTTTGTATTAAGCCATGCGAATATGCATGTGTTCTTTATTCTATGCATTTTATCTAATTCTAGATCTGTAGGCAAAGAAATACAACAAACTATCCAACATCTATAAGAAACATCCAACATCCTCTAGACACACTTTGTATGAGCATGAGCATTGTAAAAGAAAGGGATCAAAAGTCTGTGCAACTCCAGACAGATGATCATAACAATGCCCATTAGAAGGAAACTCATGAACCCCTAACATGGGTAGACATGACAAGAACACTAATAATCTAAATAGAAGTAATAGTAAAATATCTATGGCATACCATTGATATTTAACATCTTTTTTGTACTTATCCCAAATGCTTTGTTGTGACTCACTCTTAGGGATGACCTCCACAGCAGTCAATATTTCTCCTTCCACTTCCTTCCTTGTAAGAAGAAGCTTTTGCACTTTTGACAGCTCTGAAAAATTGACATCAATTTGTTAGATAACACAATATCAAAAAAGTCAAAATGAATTCTATTAAACATTATCATCAGTTGGAAATTTTAGGAAAACATATTCTTGGATAACCATATGAGTAGTAAAAATGAAAATTATCAAAGTAAAATGTAGTTGTGCTATGCAAACAAAAGGCATGTTCTTTAACAAATAATTCCCTAGCTTAGTATAAATAATAATTGTTATCGAGGGGGTCCAACATGCCACTTTAAGGCCCAACTTGTTAATGACTAATAGGCTGTCATCCTAACAACTGACATCAAAAACAATGTAATAGCATTTTAATTGCTTCCTTTCCACCGAACCTTGAAATTTAGAGGATTCAATGAAAATATCCGATCCCATGTAGTGAACGTTTATCCCATGTAGTGTTGTACTTCTTAAAATCAACAAGGTTCACTATTTTAACTTACCATTCAGTGCTCAAATAACTACACTAAATTTGTTTTAATGGAGTGGTACTAATATTCACATAATCACTTGAGAATATATGGAAGCATTATAAAAGTTTACCCAACAACAAAGCAAGTAAACAACAAAAAAGAGGACTGTCACACAAAAAAGAGGTAAATTTCACTATATTTTCATCATTTTAATATTGTAGAGCAGAGAAAGAAAGACATACGAATGACTAGATCATGGCAATAAATGCATGGAATTTATTTTAAAATTAGGAAAAGTGTTGTTAGAAAACCATTAATACAACAAGTCTCAGACTACTATAGGAATTTGGACAACCAACAAAGAAGGAAGCTTAATGTCAGAGTTACAAGTTGTTTGCAAGCCGTTTTCAAGCATTTTGCAGCAAACAAACTTTGAGGAGTAGGGTGGCTAGGCAAGACCAATATGCCTTCCCGATTTTAAAAAACCCCTATTTTCCCTATACATTGCATGTATCCATTTTTTCATTTACATTTTTTATACGCCTTAATATTTCTACCTAGTATATTGACATGATACCCCACATCCATTCTACAATGCACCTTGTTTCTTTCGATGTATATTGTGGATGCACATTACTTCACCCACAATGATCAACATCATAGAGATCACATTCATTTCCTAAATTAACACTAGTTTGTCACTCTTCCTTTGACCCTTTTCCTCTCAACAATGGATAGTCACATCAAGGTTCTACATGATGTCTAAAACATGGCTAAGCACTCACTACTTGACACTACTTGACTATTCTTCAAAATGAAGAGAAAAAACACCAAAGGCTTGATAAAAATCAGAGTATATCTACATAAATATTGTTAAATTCAATTGACAAATAGAGATATGTTTTTACCTTTTTCCTCTCAACAATGGATAGTCACATCAAGGTTCTACATGATGTCCAAAACAAGTTCAGAAAACCAAATAACTAACTACATTTTCTAACCATTTGTCTCACATTTTTAACCAAATAACTAACTACATTTCTAACCATTTGAAAACCAACTTCAAGATAATTGTTTAAGCATACATCATTTGCAATTTTGTTGATTATTTTATGGGAATGTCATGCTACATAACGTTACACAACAAAACACTTTCAACATCTCCCCATGCTAGGTTGTAAGCACCTCCCTACTCTTAGTGCAATAAACAGGTTTCGTCAAATATTAATACAAAATAAACTAGTAAAAGGGTAAAGTATTATTGTTAACTACTAACAAGAAGATTATACCTCAGTATGAAGTTCATGAGGAAACATTGCAAGTATTGAAGCATTATCCATATCAATAGGTTGTCCATCAAAGAGATGAGCCTAAAGCAATCTCTGTGCTCGTTGTTGTGCAAGGACCTCTGCTTGTATATCTGGAGGAAGGGAAACAAGGACTTCTGGATCAATCTCCTCAGTAGCTGGTGGCTGATTAATTGTAGGTTGTGCTACTTGATTCTACTGGGAAGCAAGCACCTCTATTATTAACTCTTCAGGAAGAGCCGCTAGGAATGTAGGATCAATAGAATTAGATCCTGCCACCGTAGTATTTTGTTGTTTCTCACTGGGAGTATGAGCAGGCACATTTTAAATTATCTCCCTATCAATTTATGGTTGGGCTTGTTCTCTATTACTATTTTCATCTTGCACACCTTCCATATTTCCTGATGCATCAATCTGTCCGAGGTTTCCAGTTCCATCGGCACTTTCAATTTCTACTTCCAAGCTACGGAGGCTTTCACCTAATGTAGCACCACTACCACTACTATCTTGGCTTAGAGCTTCAACATCACGCATGACTCGCTCATTGCTCTCATATTGCATCTCAAGGTCATCGTGATCAGCACCTATAGTCTGATTTCCTTGCTCCAAAGAAGCCTATTGCAAAGGTTGAGTTGAAATAGTGTTGGTATTATTGGCACTATTATATTCAATATGGGATTTCTCATGTTCCTTAGTTCTCTGTATATCATTTTCCTGTGATTGTAGATTTTTTGTCATTCCAATACCATCTTCTACAGCTTGTGAAGCAATAGATTCACCTTTTAAATGTGTTATGGTGGTATGGATTGCTCATGTTCCTTAGTTCTCTGTATATCATTTTCCTGTGATTGTATATTTTTTGTCATTCCAGTAACATCTTCTGCAGCTTGTGAAGCGATAGATTCACCTTTTAAATGTGATCTGGTGGTATCATGGGCCTGATCTGTTGCAGTATCATCAAATGGATGAGCTCTCTGTAATTGAGAAACAACCTAATCCTCAATCCCCAATGTTATGGTAGTGCCACTCATTTCTCTAATCTGTTGACTATCATTAGCCCAGCTACTCAAACGATTTCCTGGCCATCCACTTCGAAGTGTTTGGAAAATTGAATCCAAATGGGATGGAGCTAAAGTAATTTCAATATTACTCTCAGTGGCAACCCTATCATTCTCTGCAATCATAGTCCCCATGATTGACAGCTCTCTCCCACAGCTTGTAAAGGTAGAACAATGGCATGTTGGCTCACAAAGATGTCAAGAGTGCAATTTAAATGCCACATAGTTTCTTACAAGTTATTTCTTCTTTAGTCATTTTCTGCATTTCTTTTTGTAAATATTTTTTCTAAAAAAATAGGATGTATTTTTTGAAAAAATAAGGTAGGGAATGTTAATTTGCATTTGCAGCCTGTTCCATTACATTCAGAGGCAGAACATGGAACACGCCAAGGTGTTGATGATAGAGAGAGTAAATGAAATCTAGATGGTCTTCCAAATGGAAGATATCACACATACATTTCATTCCTCAATTGCTCCCATTTACTCATAAAGTTTTGCAATTATAACACTAGGGAATTCAATGGATTCCATAAATAGTAGCAAGATTCGAATACGATTTAGTATGGAAAAAATGCATAACGAGAAAATATAGTACAGATCCAATACAGAAGTATACATCTCATAGATACGAATAAAATCCATTTTTTTCCACATTTTAGAATAATTTCATCCTCAGGAATGCACAATAAATCAGCAAAAATATCATTCCTTGAAAATTTGGTTATTTAGTTTTATATTTATAGGCCTTTTTAGGTTTTTGTTAATGTTTTTGGGGTTTGGAGGCCTTTTTTGGTTTAGGGGTGGGTAGGTATCAAAGACATTAGGTATACCGTATAGTATCAAAGACAGTAAAAGTACATTGACCATACCATAGACATACTGTATTGAGACTTCACCAAATTTCTTACTTCTACCGAATTTCCATATAACAAAAGGCAATACAACTGAATCTTGCTACCATGAATATGCATTTATGCTGGTTTGAGCAAGCATCTTCCTGAAAAAAACATGTTGAAGTATGAAGACCACAACTAGACACTAGCATTGGACCATGAACATATTGCTTTCCATTACAGGTTACTGGTTATATTTCAGGCACTAGCACTGGCACTTAACTTGTCACACTATGATCTCTAAGTAGAGGAGTTAATGATCTCTTTATGGTACTTCAACTTTATCTTATTTTCTTATTCTCAAAATTAAGGAAACAATATGTTTACAGTGTTTCTCCATTTAATGTTTCTAATGATGCATGTACTGTCATTTCTCTATTTCCTAAGATTTTGAATGTGTTGATTCTGAAACTTGTACCCATTTTAGACACATTACCCATTTCCCTGTTTTAGGTGTAACATAGATTACAACTTGAAAAAGGTTGAAGTTCCTCTACCACAATTCTACTCCTTAAGGTTGAAGTACTAGAACTTCCTCTGCTACAAGACACTAATCATCTACCCTACTAGAAAATGCAAGATACAAATTGGAAACATTGAGACTTTATGCTAAGACAACTTGGTAATGGCCTTATTTGCATCTAGGTTGTTGAGATCATTATGTGAGCAGCTCATTTTTGTGATGTTTAATGTTTGTGTTCACCTTTAGTCCTCCTTGAGGCCTACCTGTACTATAGGACCTCTTCTTAGAATGAAAATTGAAAACAAATATAATCGGGAATTTGATCAAAGATGTTGGGTTTTTAGGACCTCGTTTCTATGGTTGAATAACTCAGCTATAAAATTTCCTAGTTCATTTCGGTTTTCATGGGATAGCCTAGAGAATTTTAAATGCAAATGCTTTTGTATTTCTTTCTGGTGGGTTCGGGGCTATATAGGATGAAATGTTTTCCATCCTCTATGGCTTGAGTTATGCAAATTGTCCCTGGGCAGTTTTCCTTGGGGTAATCTAACCTTTGAATTGTATTTTCATTGGGAATTCAAGGTGCTCAAAGTCTACAGTTTGCTTTTGTCCTTTTATATTTATAGGCACTGTAAAATGTTACTGTTTCATGCAAGTTTGTGAGTACAAATTTTCTGTAAAATAGAATTTTGAACTAGTTTTATAGCCGCTTACAAGATAGATAGGCAAGATTATTTGGAATAAATGGGATGTATAACAAGGCCAAAGGGATTACGTCAATCCCCAAAAAACTAATAATTGAAGACTTCAGTGACTAACTAGATCTTAGACTAATATAAGCTCCAAACTGATTTCTCATATTTTCCCTTTTATATCAAAATTCTCAATAGTTGTCAACTGGGTTGAAATGCATATGAGGTTCATCATTACAAGGCTTAGGGATATTTTCATCAAGTGCTAATAGACTGAGGCAAGAACAGAAAAGACACAGGAGATGCATTGGTTGTTTCTAACAAGCTACTCAATGGAGACAAGTCAGTTAAGTTTAAAGTTGGTCATGTATAAAAGAATGAGGCAGAGACTACTTAGGATTGGAACCTTACATTAGATACATACTTCCTTTCTCCAATTGCTAAAAAGGTTTCATCATCAAACAACTCTGAGAGTTTGCCTCAAGTGCTAAAATATTAAGGAAAGAAAAAAAAAGTCACAAGAGAATCAAATACATTGGAATTTGGGTCATATAGCTTCAAGTACACACCTAGGACTTGCACTTGCACTCAAAGTCACCCAGGACTTGCACTTGGCCTCATCGAAGCTCACTTGGGGGGCTCTGAACCTAGGTCTCCACGTTAATACAAGCCTGATTACCTTGCTGCTTGCCACTAGACCACACTCCTGTGGACCCCTTTGTCCAATTACTAAAAAGGTTCATCATTACAAGGCTTAGGGATATTTTCATCAAGTGCTAACAGACTAAGGCAAGAACAGAAAATACACAGGAGATGCATTGATTGTTTGTGATAAGGAGATCAGAAATAGGATACTCAGTGGAGACAAGTCAGTTAAGTTTAAAGTTGGTCATGTACAGAAAAATAAGGTTGAGACTACTCAGGATTGGAACCTTACATCAGATGCATACTTCCTTTCTCTAATTGCTAAAAAGGTTTCATCATCAAACAACTTTGAGATTCTGCCTCAAGTGCTAAAAGATTAAGCAAAGAACAAAAAAGTCATAGGAGAATCAAATACATTGGAATTTGGGTCATATAGCTTCAAGTACAGATGCAAAAGGTTTTTAATAGAAACCACTTGTCACCTATAGAATACAAACTTAACACGCACCAAGGTTACTTAGAATCTCCCGCTCCATGCCAGGTGTTACCCCCCATTTTGCATGGGTGTCCACACATGAATTTTTTCACATGCTTCAGCAAGGAGTGACATGTTGATGGATATTTGGGTGGCCTATGTTCTTCGATGTTAGATCCTTGCTTCTATGTGATGGTGCCCTACTGATTGATGATGTTCTAGCATTGATATATCTTCACACTAGTAGCCATGGAATGTTGTTTTTGTTTGATGCTTTAATATCAATATATTCTCACCTGGATGATTGTCTTGAAGTTATATCTCGATGAATTTCTTCTTGTACATATTTGCTTATGCGACATTGATAGAGTGCCCTATCCTTTTGAGCTGATATGGTATTTTGGATTACATACACTCAAAATTATTGAAAGGCATGGCTGGTTTTCATGGTGTATTGTTGTTTGAGGGATGATTTGGATTGCTTATGGTGTATTGGTGTTTGAGGGATGATTTGGACGGCACCCTTGTCCCTGAGCATTTGGATAACTTATGTGGATATGATGACATTGTAAGCCTCTTTCTAGAGTTTAGGATGTAATTCAAGTATGTATTCTGGAACCCTAATACATCACTCATACTAGCATAATAGAGTTGACTGTTGGTTTGAAGATAGCAGTCTGGGCAGGAAATACTAAATGTGGCACATTGTAGAGAGGACATTAAGGGCAGCAGCTACAAGGATGTTTTTAGGTTTTGCTCGATAAAATTTTGGACAAAATAGCAGTGACAGAGCAGACTGATGATGCCTTTTCAGACATGTATATAAGTTTTCTATTCCTTGGATTTATGGAAGACTCAAATCCTACAAATACCCATCCACAGCATGAATTATTACATTTCTGGAGGCCTGTAAACTAGTAGTAGATTGGTAGCAAAACAAGGATGTTTTTAGCAGTAAATATGGGTAGGAAGAGCACTAAATCTGACTGCAAATTTGTCCTAGTAGATCTGTTTGGTTTTGAACAGCCCTATTGCTTCTTGCCACATTGAAGAATGCAAGCAACATCATTGAGATGGCTCATGGGACTTGGAGGTCAAACCATTCATACATGGAAAGAAATTAAACAAGATTGTCAAGAAGCAATGATTGTCTAAATAATTTCAACATTAGAATATTGATTCATTACTGGAAGAGAATGAAACGACTACAGGAAACAAGATTTGGTACTACTGAGATCAAAGCGACATAACTACAGGAACTCAAAATTTTTCTAATCACATAGTGTGGAAAAGATTCACTCTAAATACCAAAATATGCTATTGAGTGCTGCCTTTGCAAGTAAAACTTTGTCGGAAGACAAGTCACATGATGATCATTTAGTGATCTAGGACTAATATTTTTTAGGGTTCATATTTGCGAAGATAAAATCAGTCTTGTCCATATTGCTTAAGTCAAATTTAGAGTACTCAAAACAACAAAGGTTCAGGAATTAACTATTTAGTATTTCTAGCTGGAATATTACCAAAGGACAATCCCATGAAACAAAAGTTGTGGAGTTAATAGATGCCGAAGGTTATGTGAAATACTGGGTCTATATTTTTATATTTTATAGTTATCTACTTGTGTTGATAATAGTATAACTCCTATACCATGCTCAACCCAACTGCTTCAACAAAAATATTTTACAATAACAACCAAGAGGGGTTATAACCCAGTTGGAAATCTCAGAAGCACAGTTGGAAATCTCAGAAGCGTAATGGTTATAGAACCTATGGTAGTATTGGAATCAAGTATTTTGTAGGAACAATCTATCCAGTTTTACCCATGGAAACACGAGTTATATAAATTACCACGCACATTTGGGCATGAATCTGACCTGATTTATTCCCATACAGTGTTGTATTTCCAGTTCTTGGTGTCATCCAACAACGTAGATATAAAAGAGCACTAAGTTGGGGTGGAAGGGGCATAGGTCGCAAGAGCTATTGACGAAAACCAATGGATGTCAAACTCTTTATTATTTTATGGAACATTAGGAAACGATTGCCACATGAAACATGTAATTTTAAAAGATCTCTTATGAAATGGAAATTGTTACACTTGATATGATACTATGTTGAAATACTCACTGAATAATAGATGCAGATTGTTTTTCTTTCAATTTGCATAAATAACTAGGAGAAACTGAATGTTGAATTGGCAGTGAACTCACTTTCGTGGTGCATTGCTGAAATTTAAAGGGTGCCTCGACAAGGTTATGTCCTTCCAATATTTCATCCTTCTCGCTCCTAATGGTTTCCTACATGATGGTTTGTACAAATTAATGTGTGTATATGTTGTTTTAATAGAATAAGCCAGTTTTAAGGCATGGGAATCATTAAAAACAAACAGAATATAAAAACTCATGGTTGATCTAAAGAATCAAAATAAGTAGAAGAATGTAAGGTTTTTAAAGCTCAAAGTAAAACCCCATCAAAAATATTTTAATGGCTTAAATACAGTTTGTCCAACAAACAAACTCACTGGAATGTGAAACAAAAAAAGAGAGGAAAGAAATAAAATAATAAGAAAACCATAGTTTTCATCAATGTTTTTTCTCTACAAGGAAGTATTGAAAACAACTCAAAAATGGAGATAGAAAATTCACATGGAGTCTAAGCCACATCTATAGAACATCGTGTGGACTGAACCTTAAAAAACCTAACATTTTAAAGTACTGGAACAAATATCGGAAGATAAAAACCAAAGAGACCGTAACATGAAAACCTAATACAAAATCACAATATGTAATGCCCCATATTAATTAATGATTATTAGTAAGTGCTTTTAATTAATATAAACAAAAAAATATATATATAATTATTAAGGTTAATTATTAAAGATTTATTATTTAGTTATTAATAAATAATAATTAACAAAATTATTATTGTCATTACCTTGCCGCTCAGTATAAAACTTAGGTAAACCATTTCTAGGGCATTTGGTTAGATGGAATAAACACGTACTGTTCAATAAAATAACACATGTCAAACCAAAAAGGGGAACTACAGTGCCCAAGAATAAAAATAAGATAAATTAATGAAAGGGGCGGTGGAGGAAGGGGCGGTGGAAGAAGGAAGGCGGTGGGGGAAGGAGGTATAAGGGAAATTTTTACGGAGGAACAAGAGAGGAAATTTTTTTACGGAAGAACGGGGTGAAGAAAATTTTTACGAAAGAATAGAGAGGAAGAAGGGAGAAATTTTGAGGATTACTCCAGGCAGATTTGTACTCTAAGCAAAAGGAGGCTGCTGTCCATTTTATTGGTACGTGGGCTCGGGGGCTAGGAAACCCGTCGGTTTCCTAGGGCCAGCAATCC
>LPNX010264818.1:8945-96400 GCA_001517045.1 Pseudotsuga menziesii
TGTATTTTTCCCTGATAACTGCGTACATATGCGGGTTTGACCCCTATAACCGTGTACATCGGGATGTGTGCATAGTCCAAATCCTTTTGAATTTTTCCTTGACAAGTATCTGACTCATTTGACTCCTGGCCTTCCATATGCCTTGAGATCGCTCGGATTCGACCCTTCATTATCCCTTGTGAAGCTATATAAGGAACCCCTTGGTACATTGAAGGCATATAGAGAGATTGAAAGCAACGAAACTATAGTCCATTGTTGCCGGAATTTATGCTTGAGTCTCCATCCCTTTGTCCCTTTGGAGCACTGTTGTGTTCTTCCCAAGCTTGCCCTTTGTTAGTGAGCTTGCTATTGTGAGATGGAGGATTGAGGTGGTGGAGGCCCAAGTGGGGGATTCAGTTTCTCCAGTTCCCAGACATGTCGTCAAAGGTTGTATCTATCTTGTAATCTCTAATTTATATTAATAAGAACTATATTTCCTTGTCCAATGATGTGTATTTGATTGAATATTGTATCCATTGGAATATGTCAAATGCTTTTACATTATTGATTATATATGCTAGAATGCCACGTCCCCATGCCTCCGACCAACGAAGAGAACGCGACTACAAGCTTCAAACACACGGGCTAAGAGCCCCATGAACCAATGCATACTTAAATTTTGCATAACAGAATGCTGAGAATGAAATGCATTGCAGTATATCATGCACACATGTAATTTAATCATCATACACAGCTGAAAACCAACAGCATTCATACATACATGCATGTATTCATTTAACATGTTCATCAATTTCATTAACAGAAATTAAGATTGTAGAAGTATAATTGGACAAGATCACTTATCTTATGATGAAATCGATCCACAACCAGCTACATCGCTGCAATGTTCCACCCAACCATAGGCCAGCGTGCTCCTTAATCTCTCAGCAGTGCTTCCACCCCCGAGCTGGGCATCATTCTCCAAGGAATAAGGGAACTAGTAGGCTTACACATAGCTAGGGATATACAAAACACACAGCCAAGCCAACAGAGTTGAGTTTATCAGGCCATCAAGGAGTTGGAGAAGGCAAATTGCTAAGCTGGTGAGCTCATTACAGAGCCAAGAACACCTACACTAGAACTAGCCTGACCTCTAAGACACCCAAACACACCCAACACAAGGAATCAATCTCTTCTCTGCTACACAGTCCCTCGGGCCCTGCATTCCCTTCCAGTGCTATTCAGGGGTGATGGAGAAGAAGGCTAGCCCTCTAGCTCTGTCTATGTGGTTTCCAGCCACCAGGTTTATTAAGCAAATCTAAGCCAACATCCCTGCTACTCTCACAGTCCAGAGACCAACCTTTGCACTCAAGCAATTAAGTCAGCTGTCACAGCTTAAACAGAGAAAATGAATTCTGAGTCATTCTTGGCCCTATCATGGCCAAAATGACTCTTAGGAAAGTTTACAACAGTCCCCAACATGTAAGAAAGACCACAACGGCCACAGCCAACAATGTGGAAAAACACGGCCCATCCTGGGCAACGAGATCACCAAGAACACATATACAGACCACGCTGGGGAAGAAATTACAGTTTCCCAGCCTGTGGGTGAGCATGAGCAACAATGCAGAACCCACAATCCACCCATGAGTAAAGGATACAGCCGCACTATTCACCAATTCGTGGAGGAAAATGGCATGGGTGAAACCAAGAAGACTCCTATGCGTGAGAACAATGAGCAGACCATTGGAAGTGCGTGAAGGTGAGCAACGATAAGAGGACGTGAAATTGTAGTGCGTGAGCCTTCAGCACCGTCGTGGAGCCAAGAAAATTTCTGCGTGAGCCAAAACTGCCCAGAGCCTGTGCGTGAGGAGAAACAGACAAAATCGTGGGGAGAATGGAATTGCCTACATGAGTGAAGTCAACTATGGGTAGAGTGTGCATGTGGGTGAGGACTGACAGTCCTGCCACACCCATTCCTAGAAAATAACTACCTCAACTGCTAGCAGATATTCTTAATGAAGGTGGTTGGAAATAAGACAAGGGAAGAAGACACATGGGTTTTCCCTCATTGGCCAAGGTTTAACAATTTCCCCACCCTTATCCTTGTGAAAATCATGCCCCTTTCTCATTTTAGTTTCCGCAATCGTAGCTGGTCGGGTTCATTTTAATTATAGATGCACATTTACATGATGACCAACATAATATATGCCGCATGCCCCGATATACTATCGGTGACAAATTTAAATCCCAAAACATAGCATAACCGATCAATGGTGGGGCCTTGGCCTTTAGCTCCACACCATGATCATTTACAATTTATACATCATATACATCTAATGTAACGGGGTCAAAACCGGGACATTACATAGAATAGATCTAACACCATGATATATAGTACGCTTGTATTGTTTACTTGTTGTTGAGGAAGTATTATATCAATTCAAGCTGAAGATTGGAAAGCTCAATGGGGATCTACATCAACCATCAAGAATAAGGTATGACGTCTGATCCTTTAGTGTTAGACATTTTATTTCTATTGCATATTGGGAAAGATTGATTTCTGGAGTCAAAGCTGTCTGTTGTGGTACCCCAAGCCATAGGAATAAGGATCGAAATGACGGGTGTTGTCTTGTCCATGCAATTAATACCACCGACGGGTCTAGCCAAATTACTGTTGCTTCAAATATTATCACCTTCATTATAAATTCAGAGACCATTCATCCAGAAGGGTTACTTTTGCAATTTTTGAGAGTATAGAGCAATTTGTAAGAGTTTTCCCTATGAAGAGATACTGCAGTTACAGAGTGCTGGTTTTCCCCAATTTCACAGCCATTGCCAGTTCAGAGTATTGCACCAAGTGTTTTATGTCCGAGACAAAACCTTTAGAAGACATTGTGCAAAGATTACAGCGTGGTGGCCTTGTGTCTGCTATGATGACACCACCCAAGGTTGTGAAAGTAGGTACATCACAGGTCAGACAGCCGCCAAGGATGAGGAGTCAAGCTCAGATAGTAGAAGAATCTATCCCAGAGCCGGAGGAAGAAGTTCATATGGCAACAAATTACATCGTGCCACGAGTTGAGGACGCACCAGAGGTAACCATTCCCAAGGGTGCTAAGTTTCCTGTTCCCCTTCCGTCGATTGATTCTCGTGTCAAGGAAGATGGAGATATGTTAGGATATGCCCCTGTTCTCAAATTTATAGACTATAACCTTGGATATAGTAATACATATCCTCAGTTTCGGCCGGACTGGTACCTCATGATTTAGAGGAACCCAAGGACCGACGCAGATGAGTTTGTTCCTATGGAACATGTCCCGATTCTTGAGCAGTCAGGCCTACTCAATTTGTTGAGAATACCACATTTTGGATGAGGTGCAGAGGTTAATGCCGTGGTGCACATGCTACTTTCTTGTGTACATGGAGGTTACCTTTGGCTAGGTAACAGGATTGATCCGAACATCGATCTGATACACTTCATCACCGGGCTGTCCAAGACTAGTAAGGACCCTCAGACACATATATCAATTAAGAGCAACGATTCCAAGCTATCAGAAACCTTAGTTAACAAGTATAAGCTACAGAGAGGAGGTCAGGCTTATGACCTCACAGCACTAGCAGATGATACACTCAGATTTACAGCAAGTTTTCTTGCAGGCAGACTGTTAACCAAGGTTCTCCCAAAGGAAGTCACAGGATCAGTAATTCACCTTGCCATACAAGTCGCGGAAGGTGAACAATTTAATTGGTGTTTATTCTTATTAAATATTTGTCTTCAAGATTGTTTGACAGCACAGGATGAGTCGAACCACCCCTTCCATTTTTTGTGGCTGCTCATATTATGTGCATTCATCGAATGGAAAGAGCCACCCCATACCCAGTTTCTACAGCTACAAAGCAGCGAGCCCAGAGGCGCGCGCTATGCAAAATTATGGGAGAGCACCAGCCCAGCCAAGAAAAAGATCAATATGATAGTATTCTATGAATACTATAAAATATTGAAGAGAGTCATCCAGGAGACACCGCAGATCAGCACAGAGATTGTGGACATGTATGATAATCGACTTGATTTCATGGCAGACAGCCATACAATTTACCTAAGGCCAAAAGGGTCTAGAACGGATAACTGGGCAAATGGTTCATTCAGGATGACAGCACAGGATATAGAAGATGTCATCAAAGACTTTGATGAAGAGTGGAAGAAGGCATTAGAAGATGCCACAGCACTACCACCAGGTACTGCACAAACAGACCCATCGGACAAAGGAAAAGACAAAGTGGCGTCCCAAACAAAAGATACAGCAAAAGTGCCACCACTGACACAAAAGAGAAAATATGCAGAAGAGGTGCCACCAAGGGCACCAAAGAAGAAGAAAAAAACAAAAGCCTCAAAGGAACCTATGGAGAATGCCATGAAGGAGGATGACTATGAACTCATTACAACAAGATTGCAGGATGCGATGCGGGACTCATTTCAGGTGATGCAGACATCACAGGACAAGCTTCAGAGCACAATTGATCAGTGGTTTTCAGAGTTAAAAGCACTAACAAAGAAGACTGCCATAATACAGATTCCACCAGTCCAGGCGATGACAGGAGAAATTTCAACACCATCGACTTCCCACGAGGAAGTCTTGGCAAAGGATCGCATCAATACAATGCTGATACCGTTAGGGAGCATTCAACTCCCTACTTCGATGATCGATGTATAGATACAAGTTAGAAAACTTGTCGAGGTCAATTTGTCCCAGTTCCCTGTTGATCAATTACAGATGATCCAGCAATAGATAGTCACAAAACTCAGGGATAGAGAGCTTGCGACTTATAAACAGAACACTCAACTGAGGAAACAGAATGCAGAGCTCACCGTAGGCTTTCACAAAAAAACAGAAGAGTTAAGAGTACATGAAGAAAGAGAACAGGATCTCAGTCTGGTCCTGTAGAACATCGCATTAGAGTTACCCCAGTGTAACATAGAGTTCGCCTTACCTCTAACGTAGAAGGTAAGAAGAATTGCAGACAGAGTAAAGCATCTGGAAGAAACAGTGGTCAAGATGGAGGAAGACCACAGAGTACAGATTGCCGAGCTTGAGGCTCGAGCACCAGGGACACCTCAGGAAGAAAAGGAAGCAAGGGCAAAGGCCTTTAGACTCACTTCAAAATAGATGAAGAGTCACATAGATGACGCATAGTCATTACTAGCTGATGCGATGAAGACATGGTCGGAGCTAGATGAGCTCCCAGATAGACTGGAATTGTAGCAGAGTCTCCAGAACATAGATAAGACCACAGCAGCAATAAAGGAAGAAGTGAAGAGCTTAGGAGCTCTTGCAAATATGAAGAAGACGACAGAGATGAACCGTTTGCAACAGGAAGCATAGCGGTTAAGAGAAAAAGAGATACAATTTAATAACCTACTTCAACCATATCAAGAAGAAATCGCAGAGCTGGTCGATGCGGTTGAGTAGAAGGTTAAGGAATTCACTACAAGCAAAAGTGATATTGATGATGCAGAAGACTCCAGCATTAGTCAAGCTATGCTTGAAATGGCACAAGAGTGTGTCGAAGCAATGAACAACGAAGTCGCAGGACTTCGAGAGAGATTCGCAAGGACTTCGCAGGAAGCCAAGGAGAAGCTATAGCAAGAGAAACTAGCTGTTAGTGGCTCAGGGACGAGCCACAAGTAAGTGTTAGGGGACTATTGGAGCAGGGCCCCGCAGCTACAGGAAAAGCTGCTATATCAGAAGAATAAGTCAAAGGAAATAGTACCCAAGCGGCCGAGAAGAGAGAGCTCAACCACTGCACTTAAGGCAGCGGCGAAGACAAGAGGGCTCAGCTACCCTCATAAAGGAAAAGGAGCCATGGGCCGAGGTATTGAAGACAAAGGACAGAAGAGGACTGTAAAGGAAGCGGCACCCATACCCATGATCAACATCGGAAAGTGTGGAATACTGCAGGAAGCTGTGGTGTGACGGTAAGCGGCAGCCCATGGTATAGATGCATCGACTGTCACAGTTAGGGTTTTTGGGTTACTGTTGGGAAAGGCCCACAGTGTTCTAACAAGGCGAGACCTTCGGGCTACCTATATAAGCTTGTATTTTGTATTGTAAAAGGTTAGATGGTTGGGTAGATATTTAGACAATTAGCTAGCTAGTCAGTTGTATTGTAAGACATTGAGAGAGAGTCGAGCTCTGGTTCTGTTATTCAATCTGTAGTTATCTTACTATAACCAGTAGCTGGCTCCTTGAGCATGAATGTAACAATCCGCAAGGATTGAGAGAGAGAGGAAGAGTATATTGTAAGAAGGCAATATAAGAAGAAGAAGAGATCTAAGAGAGAAGGGCTCCTGGTTGTGTGTGTGGAGTTTCCCAGAATATCTCAAGCTGCATAGTAGGTTGCAGCGGAACTGTGTTTAGTCTCTCAAGATATAATATAAAAACTAGTTCCTGTGGACATAGATTCCCCCCTGGAAGTGAACCATGTAAAACCCGTGTGTTGTGCGACTGTTCATGTGATTGTGTTTTACCTGTTTGCTATCTGTTATCTATTACATGAACGTTGCTTATCAGTTGATGAATGTATGTATGTTATGCTTCAGTTTATAGCACATAGAAGGTTAACCATAAGTTGAATGTATCAAGTAGCCTGTATATGAGTTTATCAATGCTTGATTCATGATAGTTAACAGTTACAGCGTTAAGTGACTCCGGTATATGAGTTCCACGAGTTCAGTGTAGTTGATGTTGGCGTGTTAAAATGTAGAGGTCTGAGTGAAGTGGTTTAACACTCTGGTGAAGGTTAACAGAGTTATTAGACCCAGAAGGGAGGTCACAGGACCTTGAGAGTTGATACGCGTATTGAGCCTCATTATAGGATGTATTACAGAGTAGAAAGGCGATATCGCATCGTCTGGGGAGCTGCGGTGTGAGATATCGCAGGGAAGGAGCTCAGTAGAAAAGTAAGTTTGTGCATCGCCATAGAAGCTGCAATGCGATAAGAGTCTGCTCCCTATTAGCGCCAACCAGAAGGAGAGATCGTCCTTGCAGAGAGATCCCACTGGCTAAGGAGAGTCACGAGACCCTAGGATGCTACAGAACCCAGTTGAAGACACCTGAGTCTTCAGCCACCCCATCTAAGATCACTTCAGGTGAGACTTCAGGCCGCTCTACGGTCTGTCACTGAAAGGGCCAGTGAGCTAGGGGTTTTTTTAGTACAGTAAAGTAAAACCCGGGTCTACCTAGTCAGAGCCAACAACATTCCAGACCAGAATACAGTTGTGTGTAAGAGTGCATAAATTGGGTGGAAATTGTCATTTTAGAAGTGGTGTGATTTTCACATCCGAGGACAGAATGGAGCATGTGGATAGGCATTGGAAAGCTTATCCAACAGGGAACAAGGGAGAATCACCAGATTTTGAATGTAGAGTAGAAAATTATTTTGTTACTGTCAATATGAACAAATACGAAAATTGCATGCCTATAGGTAGCAAAGACCATGAAGCTGAACCAGCTGTTATGTGGAAGAGGAGCTCCATGCAAAGATGAGGAACTTGAAAAGGGAAATTTTCTTAACCCCTGTCTTACTAATTATATTATATTTTATAAGTTTTCTACATAAAATGTATGGGGATATGCCTTGCATGCATAGGATATTACATATTGGTAAGAGTAGTGGGAATTATACATTTACAATGAACCACTAATGGTAAATATTGTATTGGTGTTAGTACTGGTAGAAAAACCAATGACAACATGAGCATGGCTGAATATGTTGCTGATGTTGATGAAGGTGACCAGCAACCTTATGGAGAAAGGAATAAGGAAAAAAATACAGGATCAAAAGTTGGCAAGTGGATTCTGCAATCTCCTGCAAGGGACCAACTGATCCGGTGGATTATTCATCTTCAAAATTACACTGATCCAATATGGTACATGGTTCAAAGAACATAACATATGCTAAACATAGTGCGTGACTAGCCTTAAGGGGCCGCGTGGTTCGACATAGCATCGCGCAACTTGTATGGGCCGCGCAGTTTGTGTAGCTTGCATGGGCCGCGTAGCTTGCGCAGTGATAGTATGAGCTGCAACATTGGTCCCATATGTTGCGATGCTGCGACATTGGTCCCATATGCTATGATGCTGTGACATTGGTCCCATATGCTGCGATGCTGCAACATTGGTCCCATATGCTACGATGCTGCAACATTGGTTACATGCTGCAACCTGTATATATATATATATCAGTTGCTGCGATGTTTGTGGAGTTGGTGGTGACATCAAACGGTTACGTTACATGTGGCATAGCCCGGTTGCAGGATTATTGCAACATGTTGTGAATCAACACATGTGCGTGGAGTTAGTTGCAACGTTTCGGGGATATGGAATGTCGTGGTAACATAACGCTTGTGCAGCGATTTGGAGGAATTGCATGGTTCAGTTTTAGCATATGGTTGTAACAATAATAAAGAAGATAACAGATGTGATGATAAAGACGAATCAAAACCCGTTACTTATGCTCGGACTGAACGTTAAATAGAGGATTTACGGCCACATTAAGGGGGGAGATTCAGTTTGTGTTAGAGCACAGAGCTTCATTTTTCTGGTATGAGAAACTTGGGGAGTTGCTGTGAAGTGCCTAGATGTTGTTTCTTTTCGAAGTCGACAGTCTCTGTTATAATTTAGCTTTCTTTTCCTTTTGAAGGCTAATTGTAATTTCCAGAAGAGAGGTCTTAAAGACTTTGTACAAGATTCTTTTTACAGTTGCTGAAGTTGATTCCAGAACCATTTTGTACCATCTTAAAGAGATTAATTGGATCGGTACCCATTGGGGAGGGACCCGAAGACGTAGCCCAGTGGAGGGGGTGAAATCCGTTATCAACTTTTGTTTGTGACTCTCTGATTCTGTGTTTCTTCTATTTCCTGCTTATCGGTTTTTGCTTTTCATTTTCTGTTCTAAGCATTTAATGTCTGTTAATGTTGTTTCATGGATTAAGCAAACTGATTAGTTACATTCATTAAAAATTTTAATGCACATAAGTTGAGATCCGATGGATCATATTATGGTATCAGAGCAGGTTAACTACTGGTGCAAGTTTGTGAATGCTTACCAAGTTCAAGTTAAAGCATGGTGAAGGAGAATTAATTGAAGGAGATCCTGATATTGGCTCAAGGAGAACATTCTCAAGAACCATGTCTTCTCCACGAGGGGAAGAAGAAGGACATATAGAATGAGAAAAACCTGTTATTTTAGAAACTGAGTTTTTGGAGGCTTTTATGAGCATGAAACCCATGATGGAAATTCTACTCGATGAACGAGCAGAAAGGAAGAAGAAAGAAGAAGGATCTTCATCCAAATATGCCAAAGTGAAGAAGGAAGAAAAGGGTAAAGGAGTAGGAGGTGATGGTGATCCTCCTGAAACTAACCAAGATTTCTCTTCTTCCCATACTTCTCATTCAAATAATGCAAGTCCTAATATTCCTTATTTCAAATTGGATGTGAAATTTGAATTACCTATTTATAATGGATATTTAGATGCTGAGAAGTTAGACAATTGGATCAAGCAGCTTGAAGTATATTGTAGGGTGTAGGGCATTACTGATGACCCTTCCAGGATTCAATTGGCCACTTTGAGAATGAGTGGAATGGCTCTTACTTGGTGGGAGAGCAAGATTCAGCAAGATCTTCAAAAGAATGGTAAAATTATTTCAGTTTGGAATGAATTCATTGAAGTATTAAGGAAGCAATTTTATCCTTTAGGTCATATGCAACAATTAATAATGAGCTGGCAAAATTTTAGACAAGGGAAAGGACAAAGCATTCAAGAATATACTCATGAATTTAGAAAGAGGGCTATTGCATTGAATGTTGCATTGGATACGCAAGAAACTCTTCTTAAATATATTGGTGGCATGCATTCTTATTTGCAACATACCTTGTTGATGTTTAACCCCAGTACTTTGGATGATGTATGTGTCCAAGCTACACAATTAGAAGCTAGGGGTAAGCATGCTAATGATACTTTTGTGAAGAAATCATTTAAATTTGACAGCAAATCGAAAGGTAAAGATCAGGGGAAAAAGAAGATGGCTATTGTTAAGAAAGAGGGTGAAAAGCCTACATGTTTGCATTGTCAGAAGGGACATGATGTCTCTAAGTGTTGGAAACTTCATCCGGAGTTAAGGCCAAAGAAGTACGGAGGAAACAAAGATAATGGCAAAGCAAAAGCTACTGCAGCAGTTATTCAAGACTTGGGATCCAACTCGGGTGATGAAACAAGGGTTACAGTTGTCGAAATCCAGGGTAAGAATAAAAGTATCTCACTTCCCATTGATGCAAGATCAAGTTCTAGTGCAAGTACAAATCTACCATCTACTTCTAAGAAAAATGATAAAAATAGAAGTGCACTGTTTCATGTTCGTGTCATTGCAAATCACACAAAGATTGATACATTGTTTTATAGTGGTTCACAAGTAAATTTGATATCAGAAGAAGTGGTTAAGAAATTGCATTTAGTTACTATGCCTCATGAAAAACCCTATCCTCTTGGTTGGGTTACTAATGATACACGGTTACAAGTTACAAAAAAATGTGTATTGAAGTTTGTAATTACTGAAAAGTTCATGGATGAGGTAGAACTAGATGTAGTACCACTTGACATTTGTGGAATTGTACTTGGGAGGCCATATTTGTATGACCGGAAAGCAGTCTTTTATAGAGAGCAGAATAAGTATCATCTTTTTAAAAATGCTGTAGAGTATATTGTATGAGCACATAAGACAAAAACCAATCTAGCCATAGTCTCTGCAGGACAAATGAAGAGGTTGGTAAATGCTAGTAAGAACTTTGTGTTAATAATGGTTAAGGTGAAAAATGATGAGGTCTCTAAATCTTTTGAAGGATGTGACCCTAAACATAAATCTGAACTGATTGAAATCATTTTGGAGTATGATGATTTGTTTCAAGATCCGAAGGGGTTACCACCAAAAAGAGAGATTCAGCATGAGATACATTTGCAGCAAGATGTGCCACTCCCGAACATAGCTATGTACTGGATGTCTGTAATGTAGAATGAGGAAATCAAGAAGCAGGTTCAAGAGCTGATTGAGAAGGGGGTCGTCCGGCCAAGTACTTCTCCTTATGGCTCTCCTATAGTCTTGGTTCCAAAGAAGGATGGGTCTTGGAGGATGTGCATCGACTATAGGGCCCTTAACAAAATCACCATAAAAAACAGGTATCCTCTTCCTTGCATTGATGATTTGCTTGATCAATTGAAACATGCAACTTACTTTACAAAATTGGATCTGCGTAGTGGGTATCATCAAATCCGTGTTGCTGAAAATGATGCCTAGAAAACAACGTTTAAAACAAAATAGGGCTTGTATGAATGGCTTGTGATGCCTTTCAGGCTCTGTAACGCACCTACTACTTTTATGTGAGTCATGAATGATGTTTTTCATTCATTCATTGATGATTTTGTAATAGTATATCTGGATGATATCCTTGTGTTTAGCAAAACCTGGGAAGAGCATATTGTACATGTGAAGAAAGTTTTAGATGTACTGAGGAAGGAGAAGCTTTATGTAAAAATATCTAAATGTGAATTTGCTAAAACTTCTTTAGTATATCTGGGCCACCTGCAAGTGAACCCAGCCAAGGTTGCTGTCATTGTAAACTAGCCACAGCCTAACACCGTTACTGAAATTAGAAGTTTTCTGGGTGCGGTTCAGTATTGGAGGAAATTCATTTCTAGGTTTTCTTCCATTGCTGCTCCATTACATGCGTTGACAAGCGTCAAATAAATTTTCCAGTGGGGAGGCAAGCATCAGAGAGCCTTCAACACTTTGAAGGAAAGGATTAGCACAGCACCAGTTTTGACGTTGCCAGATTTGCAGCAGCCATTTGAGATCGAAACCGATGTCAGCGGGTTTTCCATGGGAGTCGTTTTGATGCAAGGGAGGAAGCTAGTCTGTTACCATTCAGAAATGTTCTCTACTATGGTAAGTAACTATCCGAATTATGACAAAGAATTGTATGCTTTAGTACAAAGTGTGAAGAAGTGGAAGCATTATATCATGGGAAAAGAAACAGTCATACATACTGATCATCAGCCACTTCAATATTTACAATCTCAAACTAAAATACAACAAAGTAGGCATTTAAGATGGATGGGATTCTTACAATAGTTTCATCTCATAATTAAGTACAAGAAGGGAATTCATAATAAGGTAGCAGACATGTTATCAAGGCCTCCTACAAATGCTTCAATCATTCTTCGAAACAGTTCATTAACACATGAAAGTTATATTGAACAGTATGCAGAAGATAAAGATTTTAATAAAGTATATGCATCATTAATACATGGTAAATAGGAAGAGAACTATTATGTGCATAATCAACTCTTGTATCATCTTAGTAAACTCTGTATTCCAGAGAAAGAGAGAGTGCATGTGATTCGAGAAGCACATAGTTCATTGATTGCAGGACATTTTGGTGTAAGTAAAACATTGTTTGTATTACAGAATCACTATTATTGGCCTCAGATGTAGGAAACTGTAGCTAAATACATAAGAGGTTGTGTTATGTGTGCAATGAGTAAGCCTAGCAATAGGAAATTGGGTTTGTACACACCTCTTCCAGTTTCTTCTCATCCCTAGGAAAGCATTTCTATGGACTTTGTGGGAGGACTACCTATGTCTAGGAAAGGTCATGATTACCTATATGTTGTTGTGGACAGATTCAGAAAAATGTGTATCTTAATGCCATGTAACAAACAGATCACTGCTGAACAAACAACTCATTGATTCATTCAAAATGTTTGGGTACATTTTGGGTTACCCGTGTCAATTGTATCTAATCGGGATTCCCGGTTCTTGGGACAATTCTGGTTAATTTTATGGGAGCTTATGGATACCAAACTTAGGAAAAGTACATCTTTTCATCCAAAGACCGATGGGAAAACAGAGGTAGTAAATAGAACAGTGGTTCAGTTGCTTAGAGGATATTGTAGTAAACATCCTAAACTTTGGGATGAGCAGTTGCAGTATATACAACATGCTTACAATCATGCAATTCATTCTTCCATGAAAAGATCTCCTTTTGAAACTTGTTTTGGTTATTTGCCAAAAACACCGATGGACTTCTCTTTTGGAAAAGATGCAGTGGATGGACATCATGATGCAGATAAAGCTCTAAGATTCATCCAGAGAATCCAAGTAGTGCAACAGGCAGTTCAGGAACAGTTGGAGAAGAGCCAGGCAAAGCACAAATCCAGGCATGACAAGCATCGAGTTGATCATCAATTTTAGGTTGGTGACAGAGTTTGGTTACATATCACCAAAGAAAGAATGAAAGGTGAAGGTAAAAATCTTAAGCCTATCAGGTATGGTCCTTTTGAGATCTTGGAAAAGATCGGTGCAAATGATTTTCTCTTGAAGTTACCTCCATACATGAAAATCTATTTAGTTGTCAATGTTGAGAATCTTAAATTGTATGAGCCTCCTATGATCATGGATGAGGAAACTAACATACGGATTCCTTCAGTTGATGATATGGCACCTAAATACATGAAAGAGTTACAGGATGATGTTATTCTTGACAGAAATGTAAGGAATTCACGAAGGGGGAATGTTGAGTACCTTCGAGTGGGGCTTAAAGGAAGGAATCCTAGCAAAGCAAGATGGATGGAGATTGGAAAAGTGAGGGAGCTATACCCTCACTTACTTGCAGAGTGATTCAAGATTTTGGTGGTCCAAAAGCTCTCCAATGGGGAGGAATGATCCGTTGGATTATTCATCTTCAAAATTACACTGATCCAATATGGTACATGGTTCAAAGAACATAGCATATGCTAAACATAGTGCACAACTAGCCTTAAGTGGCCGCACGGTTCGACATAGCATCACGCAGCTTGTATGGGCCGCGTAGTTTGCACAACTTGTATGGGCCACGCAATTTGCACATCTTGCATGGGCCGCGCAGCTTGCGCAGTGATAGTATGAGCTGCGACATTGGTACCATATGCTACGATGCTGCGACTTTGGTCCCATATGCTGCAATGTTGCGACATTGGTCCCATATGTTGTGATGTTGCGACATTGGTCCCATATGTTGTGATGCTACAACATTGGTCCCATATGCTGCGATGCTACGACATTGGTCCCATATGCTGCGATGCTATGACATTGGTTACATGCTGCGATGCTGCAACCTGTATATATATATATCGTTTGCTGCAACGTTTGTGGAGTTGGTGGTGACATCAAATAGTTACGTTACATGTGGCATAGCTCGGTTGCAGGATTATTGCAACGTGTTGTGAATCAACACATGTGCATGGAGTTAGTTGCAACGTTTTGGGGATATGGAACGTCGTGGTAACATAACGCTTGTGCAGCGATTTGGAGAAATTGCATGGTTCAGTTTTAGCATATGGTTGTAATGATAATAAAGAAGATAATAGCTGTGATGATAAAGACAAATCAAAACCCATTACTTATGCTCGGACTGAACATTAAATAGAGGATTTACAGCCACATTAAGGGGGGAGATTCAGTTTTTGTTAGAGCACAGAGCTTCATTTTTTTGGTATGAGAAACTTGGGGAGTTGCTGTGAAGTGCGCAGATGCTGTTTCTTTTCGAAGTCGATAGTCTTTGTTATAATTTAGCTTTCTTTTCCTTTTGAAGGCTAATTGTAATTTCCAGAAGAGAGGTCTTAAAGACTTTGTACAGCATTCTGTTTACAGTTGTTGAAGTTGATTCCAGAACCATTTTGTACCATCTTAAAGAGATTAATTGGATCAGTACCCATTAGGGAGGGACCCGGAGACGTAGCCCAGTGGAGGGGGTGAACTCCGTTATCAAATTCTATTTGTGACTCTCTGATTCTGTGTTTCTTTTATTGCCTGCTTATCGGTTTTTGCTTTTCATTTTCTGTTCTAAGCATTTAATGTCTATTACTGCTGTTTCATGGATTAAGCAAACTGATTAGTCACATTCATTAAAAATTTTAATGCACATAAGTTTACATCCGACGGATCACTAACTAAACTGGTAATGTCAAGGGTGTAAGTAGGATCCATGCAGGTAATGGTTTAATTATGACAATTGCATGGAGTATTGAAGGAAAGAGGTCTCACACCCTATGGCTATTTATAAGTTTACCCTACATTCATATAGAAATTTATCATGCCCGTATATGTTGTTATGAGCTTAGTAACCCAAAGAAAGTGAGCACTGGTGGTCTTGATTATGGTAGGGCATCCTATATGAGGTAGTCACGATTAGGCCATAGTATGATTGAATGCATAGTATTCTTGAATACAAGGTAGCATTGAGTGGATATGCATTAAGAGATTTATAAATCTTGCAGTTATGCATTGAATGGATGCATATGAAAATCCTGTGTAAATGTTGTAGATATGCATACATAAGTATGGGTGCAAATGTTGCGATGCATTGCATGAATGCATCGAGATAGTGCATGTGTTATTATGACTAACAAATGGCTGAAATGGTGAATTGATGATAATTCTAGAATCCTTTCAAGAGTTGTTATGAATGCAGGATGGTAAGTGCATGAAGAGGGTAGTCATGATTGATTGGCTGCCGAAAATTCTCTATGGAAGGGCAAGGTGGTACAAATAATACGCCTGTGAAGTAAGGAGTATCTAAACATTTCCTTTAATTTGCATAAATGATGTGACTATACCTTGCAATTTTAGTATGATAATTATTCATGTGAAGTAAATGAGTTTTGGTAATATTGATGTGATTAACAACTGGAAGTATTTGAATTCTATAGTTCTAAAAATGCTTCAGTGATTGTTGCAGCAATGAAAAAGTTATATGCATTAAGACTTACCAAGTGTTTGGCTGATTGAAGTTCAGGTTTCAGGTAGATTTTTTGGGGCATGGCAATGAGGGTAAGACCATGACAAAGGCCGAAATCTAAGATCCAAACCTCATGAGAAGAGTCTCATGGTTGTGAAAATAGTTGTGTGCAGAATGGGTTGTCAATTTGAACTTGTAAATTTCAGATTTGAGAAATTGCTGACAACTACTAATCACTATTGGCTTGCATAGAATTGTGTCAAGAGGACATGTTCTAAGTGGATGTTCATGTTATGCTAGCAAGCATAAAATTATAATGGGCATAGTGGTGCCACTTACAAGATACCAACAAATTAGGATCACCTCATTGCTAAGCAAATCAATTTCTGTAGTAGACAGAGTTGCAAATTCACATTGAATTTAATTACTAATGACATTGCTTAGTTATGGAACAATCAAATTTGGATTGTATTAGTAGATAATGATTGACTGTTTGGATACTTGATGAATGTGCCAGGGGTACACATTACCGGAAGACCATGTGTGATGGCCTGCAAGAGCCAAAATTCATGGGGAGGTTTTCCCCTATCTTGGAAATGGGTTTCGGGTGAAACTCCATTGGACATTTTGGAAATGTCCCATCTGCACTACATGTTTGGTAAGCTACATGAGTGAGATGGTATAGATTGTGTTGGTAAGACATGTGTGGGGTATGGAATGTAAAATGGAGTTGGGATGGAAAACTGAGGGACTGTCAACTCAGAGAAGGGAGCCCCCATTCCTCGTTAACGAAGGAATACTGCATCTGCAAATGGCTAAGTGTTCTGTGACCCTAGCTAAGAATATGCATGTCAAATTGTTAAATCAATATGTAGAGCATGTTTTGATTTTATTTCCATTATGATAGATTGCTTGAGTATGAATAGGGACTACAGGGCTCACATTAGAAAGGGGTACACACTTTCTCGATGTCGAGTCATGAAAGGGTTTTCAATATTGACTACACCCTAGGGAGTGGACGCACTCCTGGTGTTTCAATACTTGATAGTGAATGATATGAGATATGATTATAGTTTTAGAGCAATAACACTGATGAGTTTGCTTATATTGCTTGTGTTGGCAGGATAAACAGATGCAGTCTGGTGTTTCACGGTAAAGGGAAATGGTCGTGGTAAAGTTTCCTTCCCAGTCAGCGTGAAGGTGTACTAGAAGGAGATGTTGGGCTGTTATATGCCTGGGGATCCATAGTAGATCCTGGACCTGGAAATGGTCATGGTGAAGTTTCCTTCACATTCGGCATGAAGGTGTACTGGAAGGAGATGTTGGGATGTTATATGCCTAGGGATCCATAGTAGATCCTGAACCTAGAAATAGTTGTGGTAAAGTTCCAAGCCCAGTCGGCATGAAGGTGTATTGGCTAGACATTAATTATTTGATGTTGTGGAGCAGCCTGCATGCTGACCTAACATCCACATGCATAGGGAATCCCAAGGCTTGCTGATTGAAGCAGGACCCTATGGACCAGAGAGGAAACAAACAATACATATAAGTATTGGATTATCTTGTAGTTTCTTGCTTATGAATATACATGTGTATATGATTTCGTTATGATATTCTAAGCTCCTTTTTAAGAGATAAAAACTGATGAGAATAAACTAAACATGTGAATCTATTCAATGTTTGAATATAGGTATCGCTGGGAGCGAGGACTATGAGGGCATCCTAGGGGTGCATGTGGGCATGTGATTGTCCTAATGAGCTAGAAATGAGCAATAATGAAAAATGTGCTAGTGGGACTGTGAAGGTCCTAGCAGCCGAGAGTTGTAGACAAACCATGTGGAGAGACTCCATGGTTGAGAGGTATGGAATAGACTGGAGACACTAAGTGTCATGGCCAAGAAGGGTTGGTCCAGCATTCACGGTGAAGTGAAATTGACTAAGAGCATGAAAACCATAGTGGTGGTGTGGGTTCCAGAATGGAACAAGACAAAGAGGGGGAAAATTCTTGCTGCTCTCTCTTTCCTTTTTATTATTATTATTATTATTATTATTATATATATATATACACTTATGCATTTATGAAAACAGAATATTGTTGAATGCATGTATGGCTGAAAATAGAATGTGTTTATTTGCTTAAAATAAATTGTGAATGCTGAAATAGTTAATTCCCTGCCCAAGAATGGACATGAATGAGCTCATGTGCCTGTTGGGAAGGCATGAAAAGTATGAAAGTCTCATTGATAAGACTTGGACTTCCATGCCACTTGGGCAATTAATTGACCGATTTTAATGCCTATATTATGCTTGGTCTAACAGAATTACAATGATGCATTTCACAAGTGAGAAAAGTGAAGTCCAGTCGTGCACATTGATCATGGAAGTAGACCAAAAGCTATTGGACTTCGCTAGAATTCTCCTTCAAACAATTTCCAAGACCCAAGAAAATCTTGGAGAGATGCTCAAGATACAGAAAAGGTAGAATGAGATGAACCACCATATTTTACAAGACTCTATTTGTTTGCAAAAGGAGGTAAAAAACCTTCTGGAGCAATCCGTAAGGGAAAGAAAAGTGGATCAATGATGGGGCATTAGTTCAATTGGTCCATTAAGAAACGTTCCAAGCATGAAGACTCAAAGGAAATTGACAAGGTAAAGATGAAGCAGCCAGTGAAATGTTGGAAATGCGGAGGACATCATTACCTTTGGGACTACCCAACCAGGAAACATCAAAAGGTTAGCCACCATAAAGTTCCTAGACTTGAAGATGAGCCGAAAGTTGAGAAACAGCAAGAGAAACTCATGGAAGCCAAGGGGCTTGGTCCTGAAAGTTCAAAGTAAATAATTGAACGTGGGACAAATCTGCAAAATTTTGAAATTTTGGATGTGTAAATTGTATATGTATTCCTAAGTATTGGAACATCGAGGATGGTGTTATTCCAAGGGGGAGGGGATTGTAATACCCCGATTTTGACCCTGTTTGCATTAAAAGGTACATGATGTATATATTGCAATTAATCGTGGTGTGGAGCTAAAGGAAAAAGGCCCACCATCGATTTGGTTGTGTTATGTTTCGGCGATTGGGATCGTTTCCGATGGTATATCATGCTATCTGGCACATTATAGTTTTGGCATCATGTAAATATGCACTTTAATTAAAATGAACCTGCAACCAGCTACGACGGTGCAACAATAATGAAAAGGGAATGATTTTCCTAAGGATAAGGGGGGGGATTATTAAACCTTGGGCCTATGGGGAAAAGCCATGTGTCAGCTGTTGAACCCATTTGGTTGTCACCCACCCTTTTTGTCTTACTCACCTTTCCTTGTCTTATCATCCAACTACCACATTAAACCCCTGATGTTAGTTGGGGCAGTTATTGTTGGGTAGTGGTGGGTGTGGCAGGACTGTCAGTCCTTTAATCCCACATGCCCACTCCACCAGCAAACTCTTCATCTTCACATCGCATGGGCAGATAAGCAACATTCCCACTCTCCGCTCTCCCATGATTCCATTCTTCAAGGGATGATTCCATTCTCCATGGTCTGGCTCATCCTCCCTTCATGCACAGGGCGGGGAATGGTTCTCCTCACGCACAGGTCAGGGGAAGGGGGGATTATGTTCTCACGCAATGAGATGGAAGAGTAGCCTAAGAGGCAGGATTTCTGTTGTGTGTGCAGGATTTCTGTGTATGTTTTTCCCCTGTCCAGGCTGAGAATTGTATCTTCTCCTCCATTTCGGGCTGTGTTTTCTTCTCCTGTTGCTTCAGTGTTGGGATTGGGGATATTTCTTTCCCCACAACTTGTTTGTTGTGGTTTTAGCTACATTTTGAGTAGCTATGGGTTCTTATTGGTTTTTTTTGGCCACGTTAAGGTGAAGAATGACTCAGGAACTGAAATTCCCTTTTCTTCACAGTACTATGAACTGCTTGTTTTATTGTGAGTATGCAATGGTTGGTCTTTGGACTATGTGGAGTGGGATTGAAGGCTGGGAATGCTTGAGAAATCTGGTGTTTGGGAGCTACACAGATAGAGTTAGATGGCTAGCTTCCTTCTCCACAACCCCTGAATAGAACTGGAAGGCGAGTTAGGGCCTGAGGGACTGTGAAGTAGAGAAGGGACTGATTCCTGGTGTTGGGTGTGTGTGGGTGTCTTAGAAGTCAGGCTAGCTCTTGTGTAGGCATCATTATCTCTTCAACAAGACCATCGGCTTAGCCTTCCATTCTTCCCAGCTCCCTGATGGCCTGATAACCCAACTATGTTGACTTGGTTGATTGTGTACCTTTGCCTATGTGTGTGAGCCTACTTGTTCCTTGTTCCTTGGGGAAATCATGCCCAGCTTGGGGGTGGCAGTGTTGCTGAGAGATTAAGGAGCATGCTAGACTATGGCTGGGTGGAACGTTGCAGCGACGTAACTGGTTGCGGGACGAGTTCTTTACAAGATAAGTATTTGTGACTATCTTCATCTCTGCAATTATTTGATGTTTACTGAATTATGGTGAACATGTTAAATGCTGGAATGTATGGTTTGCTTCCACTGTATGATAATCATGTATGCATGTTTTTACTTCCAAGCATTTTACTTCAGTTATATGTATGCACATGTTCATGGGGCTCGTTTCCTGATTGGTTAATGGCATGGTAGCATCCTCTTCACCGATCAGAGGGTCGGGGACGTTACATTTTTAAAGAGTTTCATGATGTTTTCACTTGGTCATACGACAAAGTTCCAGGAATAGACCCTCATATTATCAAACATGAGATCAAAACTCATCCTAATGTTAGAACTGTTCAAAAACATTTACGCATGATGAATACCCGCAAGGTGCCCACCATTAAGGTTGAGATAAAGAAGCTACTCAAGGTTGGTTTTATCTATCTAGTTCCCTTGACTGAATGGGTACCCAATTCTTTTTCACTTGATAACAATCAAGGAACCATTCAGGTATGTACTGACTTTATAGACCTAAAGAAGGCATGTTCTAAAGATAACTTCCCCACACCATTCATAGACCAGATTTTGGATGAGTGTGCAGGAAGTGAGGTGTTTTCGTTCATGGATGGTTTTTTGGGATACAATCATATCCAAATCAATCTTGAGGACCAACATAAGATGACTTTTATTTTTCCTTGGGGGTAATTTTGCATACCGAAAAATTCCTTTTGGACTTTAAAACACCGGAGCTACATTTCATCGGGAAATCACCTTTTCTTTTCATGACTTGAAGCATATTATCGAAGTCTATTTGGACGATTTAGATGCTCACTATCATTTGAGAGTGGATCATCCAGACCATTTGTTCTTGGTTTTCAAGAGATTTCTCCATTACCAAATTTGGTTGAACCCTCAGAAGTGCATATTTTTCATGAAAGTGGGTCGATTATTCATATTTATCATTTCTAAAGATGGGATTAGGGTCAATCCTCTTAAGGTTGAAGAAATGCTTCGGCTGTCTGTCGCGCACACAATTAGGAACCTTCAAAGTCTCTAAGGGATGGCTAACTTCTTACGTATATTTTTTTTCAACTTTTCCAATTTGACCAAGGGTTTTATTGTCATGTCCCCATTCCAATAGGTCTACTAATTGGCAATGTTTCACCCACCTACTAGTTCCCTAGGTTGGGGGAAGAGGCATTAAATATTGAAATAAGGGATCTATGGGACCCAATAGAACCTTATTTTATTAGTTACAGATTAATTTGGGTCATACAAATAATAAATATGGAGAAAATAAAGTGGCATTGCTTCATAAGGACATTTGGAGGTCCATGGGGGCCTTGGGTGGCTAGATTCCTCCTTACACATGTCATGAATTAACCACAAATTAAAATTTATGAGTGATGGAATGTTATTGGAAGGTGAAGAGTCATCAAATTACATATCATGATCCCAAGGATTTGAATGGGTAAGGAGGGGTAACTCCCCATAGAAGAGGAAGATTTTAGGAAGAAACTAGGTGCCATGTGGAGCTAGATTCACTACGCTTTATGACAACACTGGTGGAAGATTATATGACTAGTCATACCTTATTGCATACTTTATTTCAAACCTATGACAACCTGATATTTCAGGGTTAAAAATATCCTCCAATAGGGTGCACTTGGGACTAGGTGTTAGCCATTCGAATTTGGTGGAAGATGAAGGGTTGAGGAGAAGGCCAAGTGGCATGGAGGTTACTAAGCATCAAGGATGAGGTGGAGGAAGCCTATGGGAATGAAATTATACCTTAGAGGATATTAGGAGGGTTATAAAAATATGTCATGAGGAATGGAAATTGATTTTTATCATTTGTGAATTTGTATTTGGCATTTGGAGAGCATTAGCTTGTCCATTGCACAGTGAATGCACACTTACCCTGCTAGTGATCCAATTTCGAGAGAGTGATATTCTCATAAAATTTGGCCATGGGAGAGGCCAGTTATAACTCTCATTTGTAGCTTCATGGAGTTTTTTTATTCATATAGGAGGATTCTATTGTTCGTGGCCCATCTCTCCTCATATTCTCTCAATTTCCACTTCCATATTTCCATGTTTTTCTATAAAGGCCCACTTGTGTGAATGGTGGTTGTGCCCCATTGAGTTAAATTGATGCCAAATCATGGGTAAATTATATATGGCTCTATAATATGTCTCTCATATTATCTGTAAGTCGAAATCAGAAGAAATACATATGCAAATGCCCACATTTCCAAGCTTTATTGTGATGATTTTCCCTTTCAATGGATATTGTATATCTGATGTATATTGTGACTTGTTTCAATTTCATATGTTTTTATTGAGCTATTGAACCATTATATGCACCATTTATGATTCGAAGTTGAGCTCTTATGTGTCATTTCCCTTAAGCAAATATCACTGAAAATGCATTTGAATATGAAGATTTAATCCTATGTTGAAGAATTATTAACCACACCAAATTAAAGAAAATTAAGTCTAACTATAGTACCCATACTCTATTCTGAAATTTGGGAGGGTTTCATACTATTTGAAGAGCCATTTTTTCCCACACCATAGGGGGAATAGCATCATAAATTGGTAGTAGTTTTTCATTTTTTCCATCATTCCCAAATCAACTTGTATATCTCTATGACCTATCATAAAACTATCAGAGAGTTGATTGAATATTCCTAATACTCTCCACATCAGTCCCTACCAAATTTGAGACCCTCTTGAGCCATTTGAATCCCCCAGAGTCAAAACTAGTCAAGACAATTTTTCCAAAATTATTCCTTTGTTAGGAATTTTTGAATTGGGACATTACAAGTGGTATCAGAGAATGATATTGGAACCTGATAGAGATATATATTCATGTTTCCTTATTCTGACCTCCCTCCATTAGAAAATTAAACTGAAAACCTTTACAGTGAAAGGGAATAAGGTGGTAAAGTTAGTTCTTTTTACAAGGAGATTAAGGAAAAACTAGAACTAAGAGATATGTGACCTCCCTCCATTAGAAACTTAAACTAAAGACCTTTACAGTGAAAGGGAATAAAGTGGTAAAGTTATTTATTTTTACAAGGAGATTAAGGAAAAACTAGAGCTAAGAGATATGTGACCTCCTTTTATTAGAAACTTAAACTAAAGACCTTTACAGTGAAAGGGAATAAGGTGGTAAAGTTAGTTCTTTTTACAAGGAGATTAAGAAAAAACTAGAACTAAGAGATATGGATTAAAAATATAGTAATGAGTACCTTAATACATTCATTAAATCGTCCCTTTAAGGGATGTACAAACACTTTATGCAAGGGTTCAAATTGTTGGCTAGCTAACTTGGGGGCAAGTCAACACCAGGGAGTAGTAGTAGTTCACCTCATGATGAGAAGAAGACCAATGGAGAAACCATTTTTTCGAATACTAGACCTCATAACATACCTCATGAGTTCAAAAATCAGAATGGACCTGCAATACCTAAGTTTTTAGAGTCCAAATAAGGCCCTTACACCACCTATGATGTTCGAGAAGCAACAAGTAAGTGATGAATGTAGGAAATTCCTACCTTTTGATCAATTCATTAGAGCTTCTCTTTAGTTCAAGTAAGGAGGAAATGGGAATAGGGAATCTAATATTAACCATGAATTTAAATACACCATGGTAAAATTAACCATTCCTTCGTTTGATGGTTCCTCACAAATGTCTTCTAGTGCTTGGTTGCAAAAATTAAGTGTATATTTCCAATTAAACCCTATGGTTGAAGATGATGCATTGAAAATGGTCATTCTTCATCTTGAAGGGGAATCTAGTGATTGGTGTTTCCATGGTATTAGAACCTTGGTACATGATCATATTTTATCTTATGAGGGTTTCTCCAATGCATTGATGGAGATATTTGAGAGGAAATACCCTAAACTTCCTATGAAAGAACTAGCACAGTTGAAACATGTAGGAATTCCTGAAGCATATATGTTATAATTTGAAAAGATTTCAGTAATGGTTTCTGATGTATCTATGGCTAGGATGGTTTTATTGTTTAATGAAGGATTGACAAAAAATTTGAGAGGGCTAGTGAAATCCCACAAGCCAGCCACATTGAAGGATGCCATGAATTTAAAAAGGGATTTGCAGAATGTATTTCCAAGAACCAAATACCATCCCAAGACAAATGTCCATTCCAAGTTCAAGGAAGGTAAGAAACCATGGAAAAATGACTCCTATACCAAATAAAATAAATGAGGACCAAGCAAATAAGAGCTTGTAATAAAGAAGCTATGTTTTGCATGTCAACAACCTTGGGTCCTAGGACATAGATGTGCCAAGGGGAAGGAACAATACATTGAAGTGTTTTCTAAAGATGATGAAGAGGAGGAGGATGAGGAAGAAGCAAAAATTATAGCCCAAGAATAATTGTATCAAACAGCAGAAGAAGAAGAACCCACTCCTGATACAGGAAAAATTGCAGCACTCTCGGGTCTACCTATATTCCACACCTTAAGGCTCAAGGACAGTATACAAGGATAAAAGGTCATGGTTCTAGTGGATGGTGGAGCCACTCAAATATTCATAGAAGCAGACTTGGTGGAGAGTTTAAAGTTACAAGCTAAAACTTTTGATGGTTTCATAGTCATCATTCCAGGTAACAATTCAATGGACTGGACTAAATGGATTCCAAAGCTTCAAGTTACTCAAGGAAATCATACTATCACTAACAATTTTTATGTAGTGAATGTGTCTGATACAAATTTGTTTTTGGGAGTACAATGGTTTTATTCTTTAGGTGATCATATAGTGAATTATCAAGTCCCTGAAATAAGGTGCAAAAATTTAGAAGGGAAACCCATCGTGTTGAGTGGAATGCACACTTACCAAATTAAGTGGTGTCATGTTACAACATGAAGACTATCTTGAGGCATGGAGATATAGAATGGGATGATGAATGTTCAATTACATCTCCTAAATCTCACTTGAAAATTTCCAAGCACCCTAAGGAGATAGAGAAACTATTGAGTAAGTGTGAGAAGGTTTTTGGAGACCTTCCCCTAGGAACACCACCATATAGAGGTGTTGAGCATATCATTGAGATAGAGATAGGAACCAAACCTATCAAAATGAATGCCTATAAGAACCCCGAAAGGATTCAAGATGAGATTGAAGAGGCCATTAAATAAATCTTGGAGTTGGGTCTCATAAGGCCTAGTTCTAGCCCGTTTTCTTCTTCAGTTGTTATGGTAAAAAAGAAAAATGGAACCTTGAGAAGGTGCATTGATTTCAGAGAATTAAACAAGAAGAATTTAAAGAATAAATACCCCATCCCAAGTATTGATGAGCTCATGGATGAGATCCATGGGGAAAATTTCTTCTTAAAGATTGACCTTAGATATGGTTATCATCAAATTCGAATGAGAGAAGAAGACATACCAAAGACTATTTTCAGATGCCGCTATGGTCACTTTGAGTTTGTTTACATGCCCTTTGTCTTGACAAATGCACCTTCCACATTCCAATCATGAATGAACAACATCTTCCACAAGCAACTTCATAAGTTTGTACTAGTTTTCTTTGATTACATTCTTATTTACAGTAAAACTTGGAAGGAACATTTGCATCATCTAGAGGAGGTATTAAAAATTCTGCATGATAAATCTTTGTTTTCTAAGCCTTGAAAATGTGAGTTTGGTTTGACAGAGATCTTGTATATTGTACATATCATTGTTCAATATGGTGTGAATGTGGATATGGTGAAAATAAGAGCCATTTTAGAGTGGCCTCGTCCCAAAAGTGTCACTAAATTAAGAGGATTTATTGGAATTTACACCTGCTATAGAAAGTTTGTGAAGAGGTTCTCCCAACACACTTCACCTCTGACTGATTTGAAAAATAAAGATTCTTTCAAATGGAATGAAGGGGATAAAAAATATTTCCAAATAATGAAGGAGGTAATAAGAAACTGTCCTATTCTAGCCTTGCCTAATTTTTCTTATCCACTTGTCTTGGAATGTGATGCATCAGGAGAAGGCATTGGATCAATCCTAAAACAAGGAAAACACCCAATATATTTTGAGAGTAGGAAGATACAGCCACATGAAAACATTTACTCCATTTATAATAAATAAATTATATCCATCCTACATGCTTTGATCAAGTTTACACAATACTTGGTGGGATACAAATCTATGGTCAAAATTGACCATAACATTTTAATGTACTTCCTCACTCAAAAGTATTAATCTACATAGTAATCTAGGGACTCAAGCACAGTCTCATAAAAGATTAATAACAATAAGACATGAAAATGGTGTAATTATGCTACAAAATGAGTAGCCACTCTGTATATTCACACAAAGAATGAGTAATACAATACAATGATCATGCTGTAAGCATGAATGACAAAGTAATTCAAATTCCCAAGGAGGTCATTCGAATTGAATGAGTGAGTCTAGCTTAACTAAATGTAAGCCATAGTCAACACTCCAGTTAACCACTGATCAAAACCTTAATTGACTCAACTGATCCCTAACTGAAGTCAGAGTACAATAAATGACTAAGACTAACTGAAAGTAGGTCAAACACATGTCACAACAAGCCAACCAACAAGTGGTAGCACTTCAATGAATCCAATGAACCTCGATGAGGTTAACTGAAGTGTAACTGAACATCAGAAGTGGTTGGAGGCACCTCTGTTGCCTCCAGTTCATTAAATAATCAATTTAATGATGGATTGTGCCTTCACTGCTCTGTTTAACTGATTATAACCATCAGTTAGCAATATGGGGAATTAATGACACTCAAATCACCCCCAGAGTGCTCCAGTTAGCCTCCCCGAATGTAGGAGAAGGATAAGTTATCCTCCTTGAATGAAGGTAGGCATGGGTGTGATCTAGTTGATGCCATCTAGTGCTCCTTTGATGTCAATTAAGTCAATAATACTTAGGATAGTGGTTTAACTAGGCCAAATTGACCAAAAAGAGTGTGTATGGTGGTAAATGTCTCCAACACCCCCCCTTAAGCTATACTTAGGAGGAGTTAGAAAACATAAAATGCATAAAAATGATAGGGCCATGGAAACTAAGGCCATAGGTCACCCTGTACATTTTTGAAACTGAAACAATGCTAAAAACAAACTTAGTGAGGAAAAGAGGGAAAACATAGTGGGAACCCCCCCCCCCTCAAGCTGAACACTGATAGTAGTCTAATCACCCTGATGAACTCACCCCCAATAGCTAATGGAGGTAAGTGAACTTCTTTTCTAAAAATATATTGGTGAAGATGTCTACAATCTGCTCATCAGTCGGGCAATATTGCAGAATGATGGTCCTGTCATGCACTAGCTCCCTGATATAGTGCATGTGGATCTCTACATGCTTGGTCCTCTACCTGGTAAATGGATCTGTGGATATATTAATAGCACTTTTATTTTCACAAAAGAGGACAATGGACAAAGTACTACCAATATCAAACTCTGAAAAAATGCTTTGCAACCAAACTGCTTGGATGCAAGCATTCATCGCTCCTCGATACTCGGACTCTGCTGAAGATAATGCTTAGCCTAATTTTTGATAGAACAGAAAATGGGGCCACCACCAAACATGAATACATATCTGGAAGTATACTTCTGATCAATAGAATCACCCACCCAATCGAAATCTTTGTATCCAAAAGCTCTAGCTTGGAGTCTGCAGCATAGTGAATGTCGTAGGTCCTAGTTCCCTGAATATACTGGAGGATCCTCTTGGCTTCCTTCCAATGAATATCATGAGGCTGCTGCATGTATATTGATACATCATTCATGGCATAATAGATATCAAGCTGAGAATGTGTCAAGTACAACAAGCTACCAATCAGCTATCAATAGATAGCGCAGTCCATGGGAGGTGTGCTTTTTCCTTCTTCAAGGCTGATCCCTTAAAGGAAAGGGAATGGTGCAGGCCTACATTCAGCCATTTTAAACTTGAATAACAGGTATGATATGTATTTGTACTTATTTACCATTATCCCATCATAATTTTTCTCAATTTCGAGCCCCAAAAAGTGTTTTAGGAGCCCCAAATCACTCATTTCAAAGGCATTGTGGAGAGCAGTTTTGATGGCTGAAATGGAAGCAACTTTGCTAACTGTGATCAGTAAGTAATCAACATATAAAATAATAATAATCAAATTACCATCAGACTACTATAAATACACATTTTTATCTGATCTACACCTTTGGAAGTTTTGCGAGAGAAGGAAGGCATCCATCTTGGAATACCACTCTCTTGGGGCCTATTTTAACCCGTATAGTGACTTCTTTAGCTTGCAAACCAAAGATGGATCAGAGATTTATCACTTAGGATGATTTATGTATATCTCCTCATGAATATATCCATGCATAAATTCTTACTTAACATCCATATGATGCACTTCCCAGTGCTTAGATGCCAAAGTTTCCAAAACTAGGCGGATGGAGTCCATTTTTGCAACCAGTGTAAAAGTCTCATGGTAGTCCACACCTTGGACCTGAGAGAAAAAAATTTCCACCATCCTTGCCTTATATTTTCAGGTGCTTCCATCAGCAGCAACCTTGGTCCGAAACACCCACTTCTATTGAACCAATTTCCTTCCCGGAGGAAGAGAAACTAACTCCCAAGTAGTGTTTTTTCTGAATAGAATTCATCTCTTCATCCATGGCAACTTGCCATCTTGGATCCTTTTGAGCATGGTGGTAGGATTTTGGATATGAACTAATCATCAAATAGCAATTTTTGGATATAAAATTATCAGGACAAGAGAGCGCAATACCTGCTCTTTGGAAATCAAACCAGGTTCTCCTTGGATCATACGGATTTCCAATGTTATCTCCTGCGGAGGAGAATGTCTGTCGGGCATGTGGAAAGATGATTTTGTACTTCAGGTTCTGATTCAGCATCTGATTTTTGCTGCAGACTGATATCAGAAATCATAGGATCCAAATCAGGGTCATCACCCCCAATTTCATCATCCAAATATTCAGTAGAATAGGAAGGAAATTTAGCAGTTTTCTCCTTCACTAGTTCCACCTCCTGAAGAGGCTAATCGAACTTGACACTTCTCTTGATGATGATCTGTTTTGTTTTGATATATAGTAGCTTGAAACCTTTTGATTCATCAGGATACCCAATAAACATACATTCTATTCTTTGCGGTTTCAAAGCCCTTCTTTTATCAAGTGGAATTCGGGCCCATGCAGTGGACCCAAACACCCGCAAGTTCGACACATCTGGCTTGTGCCTGAAGTATGCTTCGAAATGGGTATTCCATTTCACAGATGAGTGTGGAACCATATTATTAATGTATTCTACAGCATGCATGGCTTCAGCTCACAAAATTGCATCCAACTTCTTTGATTCCAACATACAGGTGGTCATCTCCTTGAGAGACCGATTCTTCCTTTCCGCTACTCCGTTCTGTTGGGGAGTGTATGGAATTGAATGTTGGACCTGAATACCACTTTGGGTGCATATGTGCAGAAACTCATTACTAATATACTCCCCACCATTATCAGATCTCAATATCTTGATCTTAATCCCAGAGGCATTCTCAATCAAGGCCTTCAATTCAGATAATTTTTCACATACTTCAGACTTCTTTTTGAGAAAGAAGACCCGTGTGTACCTTGAAAAATCATCAATAAAAGTCAGAAAATACCTTGATCCATTCATGGATGTGATAGGCACCAGACCCCTGATATCATTATGTATCAGCCCCAATATGCATGTAGCTCAGTATGCCTTCCCTCAATCGAACTTGTTATCAGGGTGTTTTCCAACCACACAGACCTTGCAATTTCCAGTGGTTGCCTTGATGACTGGGAGGCCTTCAACCATGGATTTTTTATGTAATTGCTGCAAATATTTGAAATTTAAATGGCCAAACCTTTCATGCCACATCCTACTAACTTCATTTCCATGAGTTAGCAGAGCGGTGGGCTTTGCATCCGCGACAAAGTGGGAGAACTCATAGGCTTTTGCATGATGGTTTGCAAGGCCTTTAGCAATGAGTTTCCAGGATGCAAGCTCCTTTATCTCAACATCATTTGGGATGAAAGAAACTCTCTTAGGCACTCCTATATGTGTCATATGATAGACACTAAGGATATTTGATGCCAGAGACGGTACATACAAAACATTTGAAAAATAGCCATTTTCAAGATCAACCGTACCTTGTCCTTCTAAAATGATGGTGGAGTCGTCTCCCATGTGGATGGGGATAGATTTAATGGTCTCCAAGGATGAAAAGGAGTCTCTTTTAGCCATCATGTTGTTCGAATATCCATAATCAATCAAGAGTTCTTTGTACTTCAAAGTGCTTTCCATGAGGGCATGACCTTTTTCATGTTGTGGTTCCCGATCTTGCTAATCTCTTCTTCGAAAGATTTCCACAATATTGATGTGATTTCTCTCAAGGAAAGACATAGCGTCATCAAGATTCTTCTTCATGCAGGCATGTTCAGGTTGGAAGCCCTTCCCATAGTATGAACACTTGATTTTTTCCTTTCCATGATGTGATTTTCCTTTGTTCTTCTTTGAGCCGGAAGACTCTTCATGCTGTTGGTTTTCAACTTTAGGCTTAGCATCTTTGAATTTAGTTTTTGGGTTCTTCTACTACTTTCCTTTACCCTTCAGATCTTTGGGCCCCGAGACATGGAGGGCTTGATCACGGGAGGATTTGATGATCCCCATCTAGACAAGCTTATCATGTTCACTTGTTAGGGACTCAATAAAGGCATTGAGTGTAGGCATATTCCATCTAGGGGTTGTAAGATTCCCCCCACAGAATGTAGAGACAAAAATTGAATAATCAGCTCCAATTTTGGAGAGTATGGTGAGGATGAGCTGATCATCCTCTTTCTCCACTTTGCATTGCTTCAATAGTAAGACAATGTGCTTGAACTTTGTGAAAAAATAATTCAAGGTCTCGAAATTGGAGGGCTGGAGAGACATCAATTCATTTTTGAGCTGGTAAACTCTCAAATAATCCTAATTTCCATAAAGGGCTTCCAATTTGTCCCAAATTTATTTTGGAGTCTTCAATCCAGAAAGATGGAAAAAAAGATCTCGAGAAATAGAGAGGCACAAGAATCTGAATGCTTCATCCTTCTTGTTCAAGAATCTAGATTTGTCTATTGCATAATCAGGATCTTCTTCAGTGTCCATGGTGACCCTATAGAGTCCTCTGGAGTGTAGTTGGATCTCCATGTCTCCTTTCCATGAGTGGAAATTGAATGGAGTCAAAATATCTACGAAAGAATCCATCTGAATCTGCTGGAGCAAATGCTTTCACCTGTCAAAAACCTGAAAATCACAACAAAAGGGGAAATGTAAGGTCGGACAGCCTGCACATTTTAGGCTTTCATCACACCCAGCATAGTCAAGCAAGCAAGCTTGATCAACAAGTTCTTTACTTGGGGTATTAAGTGGTAAGCCTTGGCTTTTGGTGCAGTGCTGGAATTTTGAGCTTTTGCTCAATTTTTCATGCAAGATCTATCAAAAACCTTGTTTTTGAGAGATCTGAGCTTCATCCCACCATGAGATCTAATACCATATTAATCAACATAGTAATTATCTAGGGACTCAAGCATAGTCTCATAAAATATTAATAACAATAAGACATGAAAATGGTGTAATTGTGCTACAAAATGAGTAGTTGCTCTGTATATTCACACAAAGAATGAGTAATACAATACAATGATCATGCTCCAAGCATGAATGAAAAAGCAGTTCGAATTCCCAAGGAGGTCATTCGAATTGAATGAGTGATTCCAGCTTAACTGAATGTAAGCCATAGTCAACACTCCAGTTAACCACTGATCAAAACCCTAATTGACTCAACTGAGCCCTAACTAAAGTTGAAGTGCAATAAATGACTGATTCTAACTGAAAGTAGGTCAAACACATGTCACAACAAGCCAACCAACAAGTGGTATCACTTCAATGACTCCAATGAACCCCAATGAGGTTAACTGAAGTGTAACTGAACATTAGAAGTGGTTGGAGGTGCCTCTGTTGACTCCAGTTCATTAAATAATCAATAAATAATCAATTTAATGATGGAGGGAGCCTTCACTACTCTATTTAACTTATTGTAACCATCAATTAGCAATATGGGGCATTAATGACACTCAGATCACCCCCAGAGTGTTCCAGTTAGCCTCCCTAAATGTAGGAGAAGGCTAAGTTAGCCTCCTTGACTGAAAGTAGGCATGGGTGTGATTTAGGTGATGTCATTTAGTGCTCCTCTGATGTCAATTAAGTCAATACTACTTAGGATAGTCATTTAATTAGGCCAAATTGACCAAAAAGAGTGTGTATGGTGGTAAATGTCTCCATCAAAAAGGATTTAAATGAAAGGAAGAAAAAGTGGGTGAGTATGATTCAATAATTTGACTTTGATATTGAATATGTGAAGGGTAAAATAATGTTGTATCTTATGCCTTATCTAAAAGACCTTCTATTTCTCTGATGGATGTAGCATAAAATTGGAAAGCCGCATTAGAAGTAGAGTATGCCAAGGATAAATTTTCTTGCATAATTTTTGATGGAACTAACCATGATAATAGGTATAAGGTGTTGGAATGAATCATCTACTACAAAGGTATAATGTATTTGGTCCCTAATTCAAATTTGAAGGAGGAAATTTCAAAGAAATATCATGATTCTCCTCTTGCAAGTTAACCTGGGTTCTTCAAAACATACCAAATGCTAAGGGAAAGATTTGCATGGAAAGGGTTGAAGGATGATGTTCTAAAGTATTTTAATGAATGCCCCACATGCCAGAAAAATAAATTGGAGCACACTCATCTAGCTGGTCTATTACATCCCTTTCCTGTTCCAGCACAAAAATGGGAGAACATTTCCATGGATGTCATCACTGGTTTTCCCAAAGTATTTGGTAGGGATTGCATATTTGTGGTGGTGGATAGACTCACTAAATTTTCTCATTTATCTGTTGTTACTACCACTTTCACTGCTGTACAAGTGGCTGAATTATTTTTTGAATAATTTTTCATATTGTATGGGCCTCCTAAGAGTATTGTCAGTGACAGAGATAACATGTTTTTTTAGTGCATTTTGGCAAGTACTCTTCAAAATGGTGGGGAAATATTTGTCACCTAGTACAAGATATGATCCCCAAGATGGCCAAACAGAGAGGGTGAATCAATGGTTGGATGGATACTTGAGGAACTATGTTAGTGGGAAAAAAAAGCATGGATAAAATGGTTGCATTTGGGTGAGTTTTGTTACAATAATACTTTCCATATGTCCATTGGCATGTCTCCTTTTAAAGCACTTTATGGTTATGATGAATCCACTTTTTTCGACCACATTTTTTATGATAGTAGATCTCCAAAGGATAAGGATTGGATTGAATAAAGTAAAGAAATTTTTAAATTTTTGAGAGATAACTTACAGGTTGCTCGAAATCAGCATAAAAAATATGCAGATCAACATATAATGGAGAGACAATTCCAAGTGAAAGACTTTATGTAATTGAGGTTGAAACCCTACAAACAAACCACCATAAAAGCTAAAGGTTCATAAAATCTCAAACCAATATTTTATGGTCTCTACAAGGTGATTGAAAAAGTTTGATAAGCGGCCTATCAATTGGAGCTTCCCATGGGAAGAAAAATTTATAATGTATTTCATGTGTCTTGCCTAAAGAAGGTTATAGGGCAGAACATTTCAGTTTCATATACTTTGCTACCTTTGGATGATGAAGGACAACTTGTTCTCATTCCAAACAAAATATTGAGAACAAGGGAGAGAAGTATACAAAGAAGAATAATAAAATAATATTTGGTACAATGGAATGGTTTTCCTAGTGAGGAATCCACTTGCGAACATGAGGAAATTTTGCAGCATCCAAACATGGCATTGCTTGAGGGAAAGCAATATTCGGTGGGGAGGAGGCATTAAATATTGTAATAAGGGAGATATGGGACCCAAGAGAAACTTATTTTGTCATTTACACATTAATTTGGGTCATACAAATAATAAATATGGAGAAAATAAAGTGGCATTGCTTCATAAGGACATTTGGTGGTCCATGAGGGCATTGGGTGGCTAGATTCCTCCTTACACATGTCATGACTTGACCCCAAATTAGAAATTACAAGTGATGGAATGTTATTGGAAGGTGAAGATTCATCAAATGCCATATCATGATCCCAAGGATTTTAATGGGTGAGGAGGATTAACTCCCCATAGAAGAGGAAGAGTCTAGGAAGAAACTAGGTGCCATGTGGAGCTAGATTCCCTACGCTTTATGACAACAATGACAGAATATTCTATGACAAGTCAGACCTGATTGAAGACCTGATTGTAGAACTATGACAACCTAAAATATTAGGGATAAAAATATCCTCCAAGAGGGATCAGTGGGGACTAGGTGTAATCCATTCGAATTTGGTCGAAGACGAAGGGTTGAGGAGAAGGCCAAGTGGCATGAAGGTTACTAAACATCAAGGATGAGGTGGGGGAATCCTAAGGGAATTAATTTGACCTTGGAGGACCTTAGGAGGATTATAAAAATATTTCATGAGGAATGGAAATGGATTTTGATTATTTGTGAATTTATCTTTGGCATTTGGAGAGCATTAGCTTGTCCATTGCACGGTGAGTGCACACTTACCCTGCTGGTGAGCCAATTTTGAGAGAGTGATATTATCATCCAAGTTGGACATGGGAGAATTAATTAAGACCTATAATTGGGATATTCATGGGTTTTTTTCTGAATATATCAGGCTTCTACTATTCGTGACCCGTCTCTCCTCCCATTCTCTCAATTTCCACTTCCATATTTCCATGTTTTTCTATGTAGGCGCACTTGTGTGAATGGTGGTTGTGCCCCATTGAGTTTAGTTCATGCCCAAGAATGGTTAAATAATTCATGGATCTGTAATATGTCTTTTTTATTCTCTGTATGTCAAAATTAGAAGAAATACATATGCAAATGTCCACATTTTCAAGCTTTATTGTGACTAGTTTCCATGTGATGATTTTCCCTTTCAATGGAGATTGTATATCTTGTGTATATTGTGAATTGGATAAATGTTATATAATTTTAGTGAGATATTGAAATGATTTCAATGGTATATATTCATATTTCTCTATTCTAAGCCATTATATGCACCATTTATGAGTCGAACTTGAGCTTTTATGTGTCATTTCCCTTAAGCAAATATCACTGAAATTATGCATTCGAATATGAAGATTTAATCCTTTGTTGCAGAACTCTTAACCAAAAAAAATGAAAGTAAATGAAGTCTAATTATAGTCCCCATACTCTGTTCTTAAATTTTGGAGGTTTCATAGGATTTGGATAGCCATTTCTTCCCACACCCTAGGGGGAATTGCATCATAAATTGCTAGTAGTTTTTCCCTTTTTTCCATTATGCCCAAATAAATTTGTAGATGTATATGACCTATCATAAAACTATCATAGATTCAATTGAATATTCTTGATACTCTCTACATTATTACCTACCAAATTAGAGACCCTCTTGATCCATTCGAATCACTCAGAGTCAAAACTAGTCAAGACAATTTTTCCAAAATTCTTCCTTTGTTGGGAATTTTTGAATTGGGACATTACATTTATGTTCATTTTGAAGAATTATACTTTGTTCATGTGGGATGATAGATCCTAGGATTCCTTTGATTCTCTTAATAAATCCTTAGCATTGACCCCCGTGTTGATTCCAACCGACTATAGTCACGAATTTTTATTATATGTAGCTGCATCTCTATAATACCCTGCTTGCATTAAAAATACATGATACACATATTGTAAATAATCTTGGTGTGGAGCTAAAGGCCAAGGCCCCACCATCGATTTGGTTATCTTGTGTTTCTATTTTGGGAATGGTCACCGAAGGTATATCAGGATGTACGAGATATAGTTAATTGTTGCATCATGTAAACATGCATTTTAATTAAATAACCCAACCAGCTATGTTCGTGGAAACTAAATTGAGAAGGGGCATGATTCTGAAGGATAAGGAAGGGGGGGATGTTGAAATTTGAGTCATGGGGAAGAGACATGTGTCACCTCTCTCTTTTACTCCCACCACCTTGGTTTTTTGTTAGTTAGTTGGGACAGCGAATTGGTTGGCAAAAAGACCACGCCTACGCCTGCTCACTCTCTCTCCACGACACATTTGTTGGCCTGTCCACTACCCCAATCGTGAGCCTGTTCAGTTCCTTCATGCGAGGGATTTAAAGGAATCCACATTCCATTGTTGGGGGTTTTCCTTCTCTCTTAGGATTGCTAGTCGGTGGGTTTTCTTCCCCATTCACGCAGAAGATAGTTCTCCTCTGCCTCACGAATTCAAGCGCTAGTTGATTGTTTCTCTCCTCTGATCATGTAGAGAGTGTGAATTTTTCCACCATTGGAATATTTATTAATGTTCTATTCTTCCCATTGTTGAAATTGTGTTTGTAATCACATCCATAGTTCTGTGGGTTGTGTTCTGTCTCTCACGCAGAGTTGGAAGTTGGAACCCGTTCCATTCCCGATCTGTACAAGTTTTCCCAGCGACTGCAGTGATATTTTTACGCTGTGTCCTCAGATTTGATCATGGGCTATCATTGCCACAATTTGTTTGGCTGTGTCTTTCCTTTTTATGGTGGTATTGGTTGAAGAATGCTGTGAATACCTGCATTCTGTTCAAATGTGCTTTTTCCCTGTAAAAGCTGAATAGCTGTTCGACTGCTCGCATGCAGTGGTTTTGTCCTCGGACTACATTGGAGTGGTGAATGAGGGCCTAAGGTGCTTGATAAAACTGGTGGGTTGAGAATCACATAGACAAAGCCGCTGAGCTGGCATTCTTCTCCACAACCCCTGAATATCACTAGAAGGGAGATCAGGGTTTGAGGGACTGTGTTGCAGAGAAAGGACTGATTTCCTTGTGTTGGGTGTGTGTGGGTGTTCTAGAAGCCAGTCTGGTTCTAGTGTTAGTGCACCAGCTTAGCATTAGCCTTTCCCAATGCCTCGATGGCCTGATAAACCCAAATTTGTTGGCTTGGATAATCTGCTATTCGCCTGATAAACCCAAGTGTGTTGGCTTGGCTGTACTATGTACCTTAGTGGTGTTGTTATCCTTGGCTACATGTAAGCCTGTTAGTTCCTTGTTCCTTAGGGAATCATGCCCAGCTTGGGGGTGGCAGTGTTTCTGAGAGAGTAAGTATCACGCGGGCCTATGGTTGGTGGAACGTTGTAGCGATGTAGCTAGTTGCAGAACAAGTTCTCTATAAGATATGTACTCTTGCCTAACTTGTGTCTGCAATTATATATTTACCATTGATGAATGATGATATACATGTTAAATGCTGATATATATATGCATGAATGCTGATTGATATGTTTTTCTTCTGTTGTGTATATGAATGATTATGCTTCATAAAATGTTTTATGTTTTAAGTATCATGCTTCAGCACTATATGTATGTATGTTCATGTTCATGGGGCTAGATGCCTGGATGACTTGACGTATAGTAGCGTCCTCTTCGTCTGTCGAAGGGTCAGGGACGTTACAGTGTGTTATCAGAGCTCTAGTTGCAACGTGGGCCTGAATGGGCCATGACAGATCAAATAGTAGAGGCAGGTTGCCTTTTTCCCAGTAGCAATCAGAAAATTGTGACAGGAAAACTCAGAAAATTTTCTAAGTGCCAGAACTATCGGCCCATCAGAAGACTCAGTGACAATATCTTCTGATGCAACGAGAACTTAGTGGGAAGGCCACCCAATGGACGAAAATTGGAAAAACTTTGAAAATTTTCCTAAATCCGACCATCGGCGATTGGCGAAAGATAGTTGTTCTCATCGCTAATGGTTAGATGGGGAAACTATCGATGAACATCGATAAGAGTTAGTTGAATGGGTTGCCACCATTGTAGCTGTTGTGGGGACTAAAACGTCGATGTGACAGTGCTAGTGTTTCCTACCATTGATAGAAGAAGAAAATTTCAAAATTTTGTTAAGTGTGGAAATCATCGACGAAAACTAGTTGATTGAGCATAGAGCCTGCGGCCGCCGACATTGGGGAATTTGGAAAATTTGACGAAGTGACAAGACCGTCGGTGATCGGTGATGATTAGTTGATTGCATCACTGACACACAGCTGATCATGTTGCCGATGTGGCGAAAGTTGGCGACACAGCGGAAGGAATTAGTGGAACAAAGAGCCGTCGTTGCAGAATCCTAGTCCACTAAACCTTCGACAGTTACTGATTCCACTTGTCAATGCCAGGGTGGTTATTTGTTGATTTGGCGATATAAGGGAAGATGGAGCCGATGAAATCAGTGGAAGATAAAGGAATATCCCGCTGATAAATAGTTAATTAAATCAGTGACATAGAAAAATTTTCAAATTTTTTCTAAGTCATGGAACCATCAGCCATTGGCGATGGTTAGTTGATCCGACCGTCGATGGTGCATAAGTTTTGAAATTTCCTGATTGTTGACTTCATCGGCCATCGAAGCATGTTAGTGATATTCATCGTCGATGAACAGCAAGGGATTGTAGACCCACCATCGCAGATAGCGGGAGGACTATCCTTTCAACGGATAGAGCCTCCGACCACTGACGCAGTAAAGAAAGTTTAAAATTTTTCCAAGTGATGAAAACATTGGTCATCAGAAGAATATAGTGGTTTTTGCACCCACTGTTGCAGAATCCTAGGGCACTAGTCTTCTGACGAAAAGAGTTCTGACTACCGATGTCGATCGGGTTATGCCTCAGTTTGCCGATCGGAAGTCTTTAGCAGTTGGGCCAGCGATTGAAAAAAGATCGAAGATGATAACCCGTAGTTGCGGATGCTGAATGAGATATTTCACTTACGAATAGGAGATAGTTGAGCCGATTAAAGTGGCGAAAAGGAAGACTGAAGAGAAAAATTGAAAATTTTGAAAATTTTTCTAAGTCCCCAAATCATCGGCCATCAATGACGGTTAGCTGATCACATCACCGATACTCAGAGGATGCGGTCACCGATGAGCTATGCCAAGTGAAGTTTGTTCAACATCTGTTGTTGCGGAGATCGAAGAGACTAACCACCCGACGAGGAGTGCCTCCGAGCGCTGATGCCGTGGCTTTTAGAGGCTCCGACCGCCGACAAAGTCAAGAGTTGCGGAATATTTAGTTTGATTGTGGACCGCCATTATGGAAGGCTTGATGATTAGCCATCCTATGCGTAGGGCACCCGACCATCGACGCAACAATTTAACCCATGCTATTGTCGACGAAATTCAGAACGATAGATGATTAAGGACTGATACGACGAAAGGGAATAGACCAATGAATCATCGACACACCAGGGCGTTAGCAGGGAAGAGACCTGACTTGAGTAGTAAGAAGGCATCAGAAAATTGTTAATGATAAGATCGTTGATTGAAAGCTCAGTTGGTTCTCCCATGAAAATGGTAGGAAGATCATTTTTTGAATTTGCAGCTGTTCAGACGACTATGCAACCTATGCACATTTGTTTTTCTCACCGATACAGAGCGGTAGTTTAGTCATTTTACCTATCGAAACACCGGAAAGGAATAAACAATAGACTACCGATGAACAGACAATTTCTTCACTGATGCAGATCAAAAGTGCAGTTGTTTTGACCACTGCAATGTTGGAGATTTAGTTGGGAGGAGGTCCGATTGGACCTAAGAAGATTTGGGTTTTTCAGAAGAATTTCTCGGTGATTTTTCGAGCAGTTTTTTACTGCCTTTCAGTTGATTTTTAACAAATTTCAATAGACTGTCCGTGGTCATAGAGCTGAATATGAAATAGGGAAAATTCTGTGTTTTAGCATAATTGTTGTTTTATGAAATTTCCAGAAGAAAAAGGTAAGCAATTTGATTTATATTAATGTATGCATCTAACAGTTTGCTACTAACACATTTGTAGAACCATAGATAATTTCCAAGAGCAGTACTCCAGAAAGAATAGTGCGGTAAAGAAAGAGGTGGTTCAGTCATGAGAACCCATGATGGGTATGATGATCGGGATTCTTGCGAGTGAGCAGAAGATGGCATGGGAGAAAATTTCCATAATGGAAATGAGGACATAGAGTCTAATGGAAGGAGATTCCAGGGGACACCATCTGAGGTTGAAGCCACCATGAGAAGCTTGGTTAAATCCCAGGAAGAGCAGCATTAGTTGAATGCTTCCATATTGCATAGTTTGACAAATTTATAGAAAAAAGATATATTTTGGACAAGGTACATCAAGACCAGAAGGTAGTAAGAGTAGCACTAGGAGAAGACGAAGGACTCCCAATGGATCATCTGACTCTGAAGAATCCAATGGAGATACAAGTTCATCTTCTCATAAAAGAAAAATAAGGCACCATAGGGATCACTCTCGAGATGAATTTAGGAAAGCTAAACCTCCTACATTTGATGGTGAGATAAAGACGGGACAAGAAGCTGAAGATTGGCTTCTTGGGATCAAGAAGTACTTTCAAGTGCAGGATTATTCAGGAAACATGAAGGCATGAGTTTCCATATTCAATCTGAATGGATGAGCATCCATTTGGTGGGAACACTTCAAGAAAGTAAAGAAGATCAGTGAAAGGAAAATGAAGTGGAAACAGTTCAAGAAGTATTTCAAGCAGAAATACCTCTCTGACAGGTATTATGATGATAAGATTAAGGAATTCCATGAGTTGAGATTGGGACAACAGACCATGGATGAATATGCAAATAAATTCTTGGAATTGTTGAGGTATGTTCGATACATCAGAGATGAAAAAGTGAAGATCCAGTGGTTTCTAAGTGGATTGCCTCAAGCCTACAAAGATAGAATTCAGTTCTATGAGCCAAGAACTCTCGAAGAAGCAATAAGAAAGGATAAATATTGTTATGAGCAAAGAAAAGGTAAACCTAATTACCATAAGGCATGGAAGGACAAGAAAAATGAAAATTTTGACCAAAGAAAGAAAGGTTTCAAACCTTCTAGATTCAGGAATCAGCAAAAGCAGCTATCCCAAGCTGCAAATAATCCCGTTGGAGTGACAGGTGGAAATCCTAAAGAGCCACAATAGAATAAAGGTCCACTCAAATGTTGGAAATGCAAAGGACCTCACTTGCGCAGATATTGTCCCCTCAAGAATGAAAGTGCAAGGCTATCCTATAACATTCAGGGAGCAAAAACAGTGGGTCAAGTAGCAAGGGAAGTCCCTAGAATTTATGCAACACTAGAGGACCACCAGGCAGATCATCAGTCAACTGTGGTTGAAGTTGCAGGTAATATTGTTGAACAATATGTTTCTATTTTGATTGACCCTAGTTCTACTCACAATTATATCACTCCTAGGGTAGTGGAGATTTGTGCTTTTAAGAAGGTAAAGCATAGAAAATCTTGGTTAGTTCATCTAGCCACCGAGACTAAGAGAAAAGTTAGTGACATGGTAGAGAAATTCCCATTGGTCATGAATGGATTGAACACTTGTGTAGATCTGAATGTTCTGCTGCTTGGTTCCAATGATGTTCTCATTGGAATGGATTGGTTAGAAGCTCACAGAGTGAAGCTTGACTGCTATAAAAAGACTTTTGAACGCACAGATGAAGAAGAAAACCCAGTAGTTGTGAAGGGTATTCCAAAGGTAATTTCAGTAAGGCAGGTTTCAGCAATGTAGTTGAAGAAGTTCTGTAGGAAAGGCTGCCAGCTGTATGCAACTCATATTCTAGAACCAATAGGAGATGAAACTTCTAGGTTGGAGGACTATCAGGTGTTACATAAATTCAAGGATGTATTCCCTGATGAGATTCTATGACTTCCTCCAAAGAGGGACATTGATTTCACCATTGAACTTGTGCCAGGAGAAGCACCAGTGTCTAATACACCCTACAGGATGAGTACACCGGAGATGCTAGAATTGAAGATGCAACTACAAGAGTTGTTGGAAAAGAAGTATATCCGATTGAGGGTGTCTCCTTGGGGAGCACTGGTTCTGTTTGTGAAAAATAAATATGGTACACTCAGATTATGTATTGATTACAGATAGTTGAACAAGGTTACTGTGAAGAATAAATATCCTTTGCCTAGGATTGATGACCTCTTTGATCAAATGAGAGGAGCAAAGGTATTTTCCAAGATTGACTTGAGGTCTAGTTACCATCAAGTAAGAATCAAGGATGAAGACATTCATAAGACAAACATTAGGACAAGGTATGGACATTATGAGTTTGTAGTGGTACCATTTGGTCTCACAAATGCACCAGCTATATTTATGTTCCTTATGAACAGTGTCTTCGGTAAGTACTTGGACAAGTTTGTTCTTATTTTCCTTGATGAAATTCTTGTTTATTCTAAGAATGAGGAAGAGCATGAAGAGCATTTGAGACTGACATTGCAAGTGCTCAGGGAACATCATCTATATGCAAAACTAAGCAAGTGTGACTTCTACAGGGATAGAATTCAGTATTTGGGTCACATTATCTCAAAAGAGGGTATATCATTAGACCCTGAAAAGATTGAAGCCATTATGAATTGGCCTACTCCAAGAAATGTGACGGATGTAAGATCTTTTATGGGACTTGTAGGATACTACAGGAGATTCATTGAAGGATTTTCCAAGGTTTCGCATGCCATCACTTCTTTGCAAAAGAAGGGGATAAAGTTTGAATGGACTTCAAAGTGTAAAGAAAGCTTCCAGCTGTTGAAGAATCTTCTCACCAGTGCACCAGTGTTGAAGGTTGCAGATCCCGAGAAAGATTTTGTGGTATGTACCAATGCATGCAGACAAAATCTTGGAGGATTCCTTATGCAGGACAACCAAGTGATATGTTATGAGTTGAGAAAGCTGAAGGAGAATGAGAAGAACTATGCCACTTATGATCTAGAGCTTGGAGCCATAGTACATGCTCTCAAGATGTGGAGACATTGCTTGATGGGTAGAAGATTTGAACTCAAAATAGATCAATGTGAACTGAAGTATTTGTTTGATCATCCTACTCTAAATTCTAGGCAAGCAAGATGGCTAGAATTTTTATGTGAGTTTGATTTTGAAATCAAGCGCATAAAAGGAAAAGAAAATAAGGTAGCTGATGCACTCAGCATGAAGGTACAGGAAATGCATGTAGCATCTCTTAGTATTTTCCAATCAGAATTGAGGCAGTAAATTGTTAATCATGTTGCCGGAGATGAATTATATGAGCAAGTAAAATACAAATTGTAGCAGCAAAGTATTGAGAAGAAGTATGAGGGATATAAATTGGAAGAAGATGGACTTCTCACTTTTAAGGGTGGATTTTATATTCTGAATGTAGCAGATTTGAGGAGAGTTGTTATGGATGAAATTCATTAAGCTCCGTATTCTGGTCACCCAGGATATCAGAAGACAATTTCTACAGCTAGAAGACAGTACTTTTTGGCAGGTATGAAAAAGTACATGGTTGAATACATTTCAAGGTGCATGAAATGTCAATAGATAAAGGTTGAGCATCAACATCTAGCAGGTTTGTTGCATCCTTTGCCAGTTCCGGAATGGAAATGGGAAGTTATTTCCATGGATTTTATTACAAGATTGCTGATGACTTGGAGACAACATGATTCCATCATGGTTGTAGTAGACAAGTTGACAAAGGCAGCACATTTTATACCAGTGAAGTCTACGCATAAGACTTATGACATTGCCAAGATCTTCATGAAGGATATTTTCAAATTGCATGGATTGCCGAAGGTAATAGTCTCTGACAGAGATGTCAAGTTCACTTCCAATTTTTGGAAAGGATTGTTTGTAGATTTCGGTACAAAGCTAAACTTCAGCACTGCATACCATCCTCAAACATATGGGTAGACAGAAAGAGTTAACCAGGTGCTTGAAGATATGCTTCGCATGTATGTGATGGACAAACCAACCAAGTGGGAAGATTACTTACACTTGGTAGAGGTTGCTTGCAACAATGGACAGCAGGCATCCTTAGGGATGAGTCCATATGAAGCTTTGTATGGAAGAAGGTGTAGGGCACTAGTGACTTGGGACAACCTGGTGAACAGAGTTGTGCTTGGACCAAAATTGTTCAGGGAAATGGAGCAAGAGGTTGTAAATATTAGACAGAATCTGAAGGCAACACAGGACAGATAGAAAAGCTATGTAGATAAGCATAGGGTGAACAAAGAGTTCAGTGTTTGGGATCATGTTTACCTCAGATTGAAAGCAAAGAAAAGTTCCTTGACGCTTGGAAGTTGTGCCAAGCTGTCACCTAGATATTGTGGGTCATTTGAAGTGCTTGAAAGAATAGGGCCTGTTGCATATAGACTTGCATTGCCTACTAGTACTAGAGCGCATAATGTTTTTCATGTTTCTTTGCTTAAGAAATACGAACATGATCCTAACCATGTGATAAATTGGGATGTGATTCAGGTGGAACTTGAGGGAGAGTTCCAAATCGAGCCAATGTGCATCCTCGACAGGAAGGTCACAATGCTCCAGAACTGAGCCATAGGGTAGGTAAAGGTGCAATGGGAGCATTACAGACCTGAAGAAGCTATGTGGGAGTTGGAGGATGCCATGCGATTGGCACATCCATTTTTGTTCAATCCCGTGAAACACTAAGGCAGTACCAGTGTAGCATTTTGTTCAAATTTTGTAAAAGCGCTGAGGACAGTGCTATTGAAGGGGGAGGGGAACGTAATACCCCATTTTTAACCCCGCTTGTATTAAAAATACATGATACACATATTGTAAATAATCTTGGTGCAGAGCTAAAGGCCAAGGCCCCACCATTGATTTGGTTATGTTGTGTTTTTGTTTTGGGAATGGTCACCAAAGGTATATCGGGATGTAGAGCATATAATTAATTGTGGCATCATGTAAACACTCATTTTTATTAAATAACCCAACCAGCTATGCTTGCAGCAACTAAATTGAGAAGGGGAATGATTTCGAAGGATAAGGAAGGGGGGATGTTGAACTTTGAGTCATGGGGAAGAGCCATGTGTCACTTCTCTCTTTTACTCCCACCACCTTGGTTTTCTGTGGTTTAGTTGCGACAATGAATTGGTTGGCAAAAATACCACACCCATGCCTGCTCACTCTCTCTCCATGACGCGTCTATTGGCCTGTCCACTTCCCCGATAGTGAGCCTGTTTAGTTCCTTTGCGCGAGGGAGTTAAAGGAATCCAAATTCCATTGTTGGGGGTCCGCCTTCTCTCTCAAGATTACTAGTTAGTGGGTTTTCTTCCCCGTTCACATAGAAGATAGTTCTCCTCTACCTCACAAATTCAAGGGCTGGTGGATTGTTTCTCTCCTCTGATCACACAGAGAGTGTGTCTTTTTTCACCATTGGTAGATTTCTTAATGTTCTGTTCTTCCCATCATTGAAATTGTGTTTGTAATCACATCCATAGTTGTGTGGGTTGTGTTCTATCTCTCACGCAAAGTTGGAAGTATGAACCTGTTCCATTCTCGGTCTGTACAAGTTTTCCCAGCGACTACAGTGAGATTTGTGTACTGTGTCCTCAGAGTTGATCGTGGGCTGTCATTGCCATGATTTATTTGGCTGTGTCTTTCCTTTTTATGGTGGTATCAGTTAAAGAATGTTGTGAATACTTGTTTTCTGTTTGAATTTGTTTTTTCCCTGTAAAATCTTAATAGTTGTTAGGCTACTCGCATGTAGTGGTTTTTTCCTTGGACTGCATTGGAGTGGTGAATGAGGGCCTGAGGTGCTTGATAAACCTGGTGGGTTGAGAGTCACATAGACAAAGCCACTAAGCTGGTTTTCTTCTCCACAACCCATGAATAGCACTAGAAGGGAGATCAGGGTCTTAGGGACTGCATTGCAGAGAAATGACTGATTTCCTTGTGTTGGGTGTGTGTGGGTGTTCTAGAATCCAGTCTAGTTCTAGTGTCGGTGCACCAGCTTAGCATTATCCTTTCCCAACTCCTGGATGGCCTAATAAACCCAAATTTGTTGGCATGGCTAATATATTGTTCGCCCGATAAACCCAACTATGTTAGCTTGGCTGAACTATGTACCCTAGTGGTGTTGTTATCCTTGGCTACGTGTAAGCCTGTTAGTTCCTTATTCCTTAGGGAATCATGCCTAGCTCAGGGGTGGCAGCGTTGCTGAGAGAGTAAGGAGCATGCGGGCCTATGGTTGGGTGGAACATTGCAACGATGTAGCTGGTTGCGGAACAAGTTCTCTATAAGATAAGTACTCTTGCCTAACTTGTGTCTGCAATTATATATTTACCATTGATGAATGATGATATACAAGTTAAATGTTGATCTATATATGCATGAATGTCGATTGATATGTTTTGCTTCCATTTTGTATATGAATGATTATGCTTCATAAAATGTTTTATGTTTTAAGTATCATGCTTCAACACTATATGTATGTATGTTCATGTTCATGGGGCTAGATGCCCCGATGATTTGACGTATAGTAGCATCCTCTTCGCCAGTAGGAGGGTCAGGGACGTTACAGTCTCAAGAGATGATTGGGATGATTTTGGTTCAAGAAAATGATGATCTCCAAGAGTGTGTTTTCTACTATCTTAGTCACATTATTGATGTCGAACTTCGATACAGTCACGTTGAGAAGCTAGCTTTAGCAATCGTTCATGTGGTTTAGCAGTTGAGACATTACACACACATTTTCCAGACTATGGCAGTGGCTTATATCAATCCATTTCATTTTTTCCTAACCAAACGAATGATAGGGGGGGATTATAATAAGTGGGTTGTTATCTTGTGAGAATTCGATCTCGAGCTTGTTTCGGCAAAATCGAAGAAAATGCTAGTCTTTGTGGAACTCATGTTGGATCTTCCTATTTTGGATGAAGATGAAGTTCATGAAGATTCTTTTGTTAGAGATATGTCAGAGAACATATCTTCCTTATCTCAGTTATGGACCTTTGGTATGGTGACATCATCATATATTTACAGACTTTGAAGGTCCCTCCTCACCTCTCACGGGACAAGCGTTGACATTTACGACATGTTGCTAAGAATTACCTCATTATCAGTGACACCTTATATCTCCATGGGGTGGATTCCATTTTACATTAGCGTTTGAATTGTGAGGAGCTTGAGATGGTGCTTAATGATTTCCACTATTGGGCGTGTGGTGGTCATTTATATAGGATTGATACAACCCAAAAAATGCTTAGAGAGGGTTACTATTGGTCATTGATCTTTAAATATTGTGTTAATGCGGTCAAGTGGTGCCACCCTTATCGAGTGTTTACACGGAATATGCGCTTGCATCCTACCTCGTTACATCCTATTATCACCGTCGATCCCTTCACCAAGTGGGGGGTAGAATTTATGGATTACAACCCAACTTTGGCTAGGGGGCACCATCACATCATAGTGGCTGTGGATTACTTCACGAAATGACTAAAGGCTATGACTGCTATTAAATCCAATGGTGAGATGATCGCTCCTTTTGTATTCAATCAAATCATTACTCAGTTCGATATCCTGAGCGATCTTGTCACTAACCATGGAAGGCACTTTCAAAATCAGATGATGAATGAATTATCTTCGAAATTGGAGTATAAGCAAGAGTATTCCTCTTCTTATTATCCTCAAGTGAATGGACAAGTTGAAGCTGTAAACAAATCCCTTAATTCCATTCTACAAAGAACCGTTGCACAAAGCAAGAATAATTGGCACATTATGCTTTACCTTGCTTTGTGGGTGTACTGAATTACTGTTAAGACTACCACCAATTTTTATCCATATCCATTAGTACATGGGGTGGATTTTATGTTGTCAATTAAATGCAAAATTCCCTCTTTGAAACTAGTCGTAGAGATCTTACCAGAGACTTCTAAGTTGGAACAATGTCTGGCCCACTTAGAACACCTTGATTAGCAGCGTTAAGATGCCTTGGTGGCTCTTGAAATCAATAAACATAGCGTAAAGGCTCAGTATGATAAATTTGTCCATCCCCGGAGGTTTAGTGAAGGTGACTTGGTTCTTCTATATGACCAAGCTATTGAACCATTAGGGGCACATAAGTTCAAACCCATGTGGCATGGGCCTTACGTGGTTAAACTATTCTTAGAGAAGGGTTATTACAATATAGAGTATTATGAAGGTACAACCTTGCTGAAGCCTAGAAATGGGCTCTATCTTAAAAAATACTATGATTAATTTTTAGCTGAGGCTAATTTCTTTTAGTGATCTTGTTTGTTGGCATGATTCCTTTTGTTGTGATCAATGTCGTTGGAGTCTTCGGTATATGTAGGATACGCTGACGATGCCAAGCACCATACCCAGAACTTAGATTCGACTACTTCAGTCATTTATATGTCTGAGGGTCACGTAGTATCTTCAGGAGGTGTGTGTCTCTGACCATCTTAAAACAATGTTGTTGAATATAGTGTCATGATTGAACTCCTACATGATTCCATCTCTAATGGTATCTTATCTCTTGAAGTATGCCTTGACTCACAGTTAGTGGTTTCATAGTTAAATGGTGTATATCATATCAGGGATCCAACTTTATTACAAAGGTTCTTACAGGTAATATTGTTAGAACGACAATTTGAACACATAACATACATTCATATTCCTAGGATCTACAATCATGTTTCCAATTCTTATGCAAATTAAGTATTATAGTGGAATTTGTTACATAAATAATGAAGCATACACATTTCATTCATATTTAAACACACATGTAAATATAATAAATCGATTACTATAAGTTCATTTTCAAAATATAGTCCAAAATGGTGTTGTTAGCACTAGAAATGAACCCAAGGTTGTGAAAGGCTCGTTTCCAGGTAACATCAGAACCACTTTCGAAGAGATAACTAGCCTTCTACTCTTTTGAGAGGGATCTGTCACCAAATATTAACAATGCGAGATATGTACAAGTGAAAATATGAATTGTTTGTAAGGGTGGTTGAAATAGAACATAGAACCATTGGGCGGTGGAGTCAAGATGTGTAACGAAAATAAACAAAACTTGTGCAGGTGATTTTAACATAGAGGCAAGATAGCCATTTAGCCACAGTCAAATTATAATTGTCTGGTGGAAAAGAAAAACATGAACAGACCATCAACCCAGATCATTTGAGAATGAATTATGTATTAACTTTAGAAGAAATCTTTAGTGGATATCTGAAACAATAGACAAAGCATAGCATGTATGAATTCCAAAACGTTATACACTTCTTTCAGACATGAAAGAAAACATAATGTGAGAGATAAACTGGAAAGACATTCACATGAGAAAGGAAGCAACAAACTGTAACACAAACAACACATGAATCCCTATGTAAAACGTCGCCTTCAGCTCTACAACTTTATTAAAAACTCTTGAAAGCACACACTGCAAAATTACATCGGTTCCAACCTTTTCTCCTTCTTCAGGAGGTACATTTATAGTATTTTTTGGACTTCCTAAACCGAAATTTGGGAATAAAAATTTGTTACAACTAAAGAACATCTTCTACCAAACTCTAATGTGGCGTATACTCCATGATTTACATAAGACAAAAATAAAATGCGGACGACTAGAAAAATAGGCTAAAAATACCCTCCCGCATATCCCATATGGTGATAGTTGTGTGAAAAAACAAAGAGGTTTTTTTAATTGGACATATACCCGACACAACCCATGTCTTATTTTCCTCTGATTCAGCTCCAGCTCCTCGAGATCTAATTTTCAAACTGATGACTCAGAAAGTAAACCTGTAAATTTCTGGAACAATACCCTGTGAAGATATTTTAAATTCTCCCAATATGTGATACCTGTGTAGAAACTGAAGGAGGTTTTTTAATGTATGTCTATTATTAATAAAAACCTCTCTTATTTTCCTGAAATTAAACTCCATTTGGTAAAACAATTATTTGGATTTGATGTCTGAAACAATCCTTTGGAAAAATGAAAAAATTGACAGTAAAAATCACTTTGTTTCTCCTAATCCATAGCACAAGTGTGAAAAATGAGAGATTTTATTGTGTATAATAATGTTATGAAAAATAACCTCTCTCCGTTTCTAAAAATTTATCTTAATGTGATGGAAACAATTCTTTTCATATGATGACTAGAACAGTCATTTTCAAATTTGAACATTTTCCCTCTGAAGATGACTTCAATTCTCTCAATACTTAGCCGTTGTGTAAAACTTGAGATAGGTTATTGTATATGGGTATGTTATAAATACAAACCTCTTTCAGTATCATAAAATACATCTTGGTTTTCCAGAAACAATTGTTTGAACTTACCGACTGCTATATGGATCTGCACAATTTTCCTTTGTATTTTTCATCTTAATAATGTGCTAAATCCAAAATTCACTTGATTCTCCCTTGAATATCAAATCGGATGTTAATATCAATGTATTATAACTAGAACTGAAATCTATTATATGACTAAATCTAACAATGAATTTAGAATTTCATTGCTGGAAATCTATTTACCTCATCACCATGCAAGCAAATTCCAATCAATTGCTTGGATATTAACTTGCCTTCACATCCACTAAGCGGAATACTTGATAGCCGTCAATCAATTTGATAAATTTAACATGTTTCTCAACTTACCCACTATTAAAAATTATTTTGATTTGAAAATTAAATTGCTTCTCACTTGTTGAACTAACAAAATTGCTGCTGGTCGTTGGATGATTTTAGCTCTGATATAATCCATCCAAGAGTGAAGCCCATACCCAATTTCATGATTTGAGAATTTTTTTCTTTTCTTGCAAGTTGTCATCATGAAATTAACTTGAGCTGCAGATCTCTTCCACCTGTTGGTTTGACCGTCCATCCCATCCATTGTTTAACATCATTTCGCAAATCTGAAATTTTAATTAACTCGTGCTCATTCCTATAGCGAAATAAGTGTGAACTGTTGGATTATTTGGGTCATCTCCTACGCCATTGATCATCCTTTGATTTTGCAAAAATATAATCAACAAAAAATGCATTGATGGTACCTCTGCTATGTAGCCTACAAATGCTGGTTTATTGCTTTCATTTCCGAGTTAGTATTATGTTGATGTTGTTGTAAACTAGATTCCAGCATTAACACATTCTTCTCACACTTTAATATCTCCACCTCACCTTTCTCAGCATCCAAATCATATGCACAGAGCAATCTAAAAACATCTTCCAATTTTATTCTATTTACTTTAGACACATCGTTCTCAGTACTGTAGAAAGAGTGTAACATTTTTGCAGCAAAGACGACCCATTTTTCAAATCTTTCCCTCTACATTAAAACCTTGAAGTACTATTGTCCCTTGAAAATGAAAGGCCTTCCATCTTGGATATTTAGCTTAAGCATCTCATTCCCCAAAAACAATTGCAAACTGCCATATAACTATCCCACAAAGCAAGCATTGATTTAATTGATATTTGCATTTGCATTTTTATATTTTTGCTAAAAGCGCCATCCCACATGCAATAGGGAGGTGTGTGGCTTTGTATTTAATATACCTCAAGCACTTTAATATATAGCAAGGAACAAATGTGTGTATTCTTTGAGATCTTGGCACTTGGACTTTGGTGGAAAGATTTTCTTGGTGTGTATGTTGATGCGTTGAAAGCGTGGGCCCATGTGACCATAAGCTCTTGGATTTAAGTGGTCTTGTGCCAAATATTTTGTAAAAATCCCCGCCAAATTTACATTAAAACCCATGTTTTATTTTTATTCATAAATGAAGAAGATCCTTTAATTCATAAAATTCTTTTCTTTTTGCTCAAAACCTTTAACCTTTTTCTTCTTGCAGAGCTGGGAAATTTTTTATAAATTGCTTAGTGGGAAGAATTTGAAAACCATCCAATCACCAATATATCTTAAAAGCAATTTAATGATAGCACTAACTTTCAGCAAAAATAAATAGTGCTAACAGGTGTCACAGTACAAAATATCATGATATAAAATTAGGGCTTTAAGACACCAAAAAAACTATACAATTGGTATAAAATGTCTATCTAGGCCTCTATGCATGTGTACCAGGGTGATGGTCATGGAAACAAACGACGACATTTTCCAATAGTTGAAATAGTCGAACCCACGCACGTGGAACTCCTACAACATGTCTCTGCATTTCCTCGGTTAAGTCCTCGACATGCACCATAGGCACCCTGTGTGTCATCCTTACGAAGTTGGTATGAATGCTTTGGATCATATGCTCCACATATGCACCTAGTATGTCATCACTTCGTCCCCTCCGACGATGTCAAGGAAGACATCTTGTCATCTAGGACCTACATCTGCATATGCATGATCAATGTTAGTACATGATACCACCAAAAACATGTTTTTGATTCCATTATATCAAATATAAAATAAAAATCAAATACTTCAAAAAATAACTTTGGGATTTTTACCTATATCATTGTATGTGGCACCCGATGGTAATGGCATGTCTGGGTCTCCTCAGAAGTCGATCCATGCATAGGGATAGTCATCCATGGCCATGATCTTCCGCTACCACCAGTGGTAGAAGTCTGGTGGGAATGGAGTGGGCGTCCTACCTCCCCCTAAGTTCCACATCAACTCCACCCAATGGGTTTGGACTAAATCTTGTAGACCATGCGGAGGAACCTGAACTTTTGGGCTAAGGCCCAGTACCTGCTCAAAAAATAAAGTGTTGAGTATGATGGCGAACACGAAGTTCCTTGTCCTACCCATATTGCATTTAGTTAGTTTTTGTCTCATATTGTTCAACAAAAATGTGCTCTAATCATATATTATGGGTCTCATACAATCTACTTCATAGAGCATGAGAAGCCTGGAGGCTTGATGCAATGATTCCAACCCTGCTATCCTGGTCAGTATCAATACTAAAACCTTGAGACCAAGGCTCTAGATGGAGTTCAAAAGAACCTGGCTTCCAATATTTTTAGTATCTGTAAGATAGTACATAGCTATATACTCCTCGATAGTGAGCCCACCTCCCACTCCACGAGACCTCAAGTTGACTACCCTGCCTCGACGGGATAGTCTAGTAATGAAATAGATATATTCTACTTCGAGTCTTGGGGGCATCCCATCTAGATGAAAATCCTCTGTATCTGGATCCCGATAATGAACAAGCATCTGTAGAAGCCTTGGTTGGGCTCTCAAGCTCCCAAGTTTCCAAAACTTGTATAATCCACATCCCCTTAAAGCTTTTTGGGAATTTGTATCACATTGGATTTCCTTATCCACATGCATGTTTATGATATTTTTCCTTTAAATTGACATCCATGCTCTTATACACACCCTTTTTTGGTGGTAGTCATGTTTATACGCGGGTAGGCTTTGCTTAGCCTGCGTATACCCGGCCCTATACGCGGCCCGATAGCCTGTGACTTGCGTGGGTCGAGATATCCATTTCTAGGTGGCTCCAAACAAAAATTACACCATGAAAATTGAAATAAATGCATTAAAAAGATAGGGAATGAGAATAGGATCTACCTAGCCCTGACGGTTTGGGATTTTGTTGCTTCTAGCTCCTGGAATTTACAATTGAAGTTCATGGTCCAAAATGGCTCCAAATGCACTATGTGTGGTAAAAAAAAATGGTATGGTGAAAATGTGAATTTTTTACTATTTATAAAATTTATTTTGAAAGTTTTATCACTAGATTATAGTTTGGACCTTTATTAACCCTTTTGAACTATTTTGGCCTAATATTGTGATGTAGGGCCTTATTTTGAACGTAGTTTCACTGAGGTCTTGTCCTGTTCATGTCTATAAAGGTATAATTTTGAACTCGAATATAGGATAGGATCAATTTTCGTATATATCATGCATTGTCCTATGACCATCTCGACTTAACTATAGGTACGAACCCACTTTGTAATATCATAGAACCTCATAGTGTTGATAGAAGTGGCATTACGTAAGTGGTAGATCCTTCCTATTCATAGGTTCCCTAGTTATATCTCATTTTTCCATTTGGTACTCATGTTGAGATCCCTCCCTTAGGTATGGGAGTCCCTTATAGTCACACCATGTCTTTGAGCAAGAACCTCATACTCTTTATTGAACTTTATACTGTCCATATCCCACAGGGATTCCTGTTTATATCAAGTTGTAATTGCATTTCATACATTTGCTTGTCGCACTGAGCCTTATGTCGGCTCCCTGCTTCAGTTTTATGAGCCTTATAGCCCAAGCTTACCTAAATTCCAGCCAAGCATATCCTTTCATATATCTTTTGCAGCTTGATCACCCCATACTTGGAGGAGACATCCCCCAGAGTGTTCTTATCCCACACATACTTCCTTGCATTGAGCATAGGTATGTTCCACTGCTTAGAATGAGTTTTCTTGCTTGCGACACCCGTTTCCTCATAGTTTGTAATATAAGAAATTTTATTCTTTTTCAAGCTTTCCAATATGAAAAAGACCAAAAAAATCATAAAACATAAAAAATATGTACGAGAAATGATTTTACTTTTGGAAGGTGCCATGCTGTGTCTCCTTCGAACATAGCACTGTTTATTCCATCCATCGGTTAGGTTATTTGTATTACTTTAGGATCTATACTCGTTACTCTAAGTTTTCTTCACTGAATGGTTATGCTTTTAGTACCTATGGAGCCTCTGTCGATGCCTCTTGTGTCATAGAGTTGTTCCAGTTTCATGTTGAGTCTATGCTTCCTATCAGTCTCCATCTGCATTATGCTTTTGTTCAAAGGAAGTCTTAGCCCGAGTCGGTCATTCCTCGGTTATCTTGTCTTTGCATGTTGGTCATTCCCGTCACAGTTACTAGTTCGTGCACATCTTGTTCGTCCGAGTTCTTCCAAATTATCCAGTGTTGATGAGTACCTCGTGTTGGTTGATGAGGGATGCCTTAATTCCCTCCTTCCAACGGATTCCATTCCATCGACTTCAAATCATTTATTTTGGAATAGGAGTCTAGATTCCATTCATATCCTTGAGACTTACAATCATCAGTGGCAGGTTCTCTCACCATCGAAAGGTTTGGGAATACATCAATGTCCCTTGATCAATGGATTCTCTCAAGTGTTTGATCTCAACACATCTATTCACACTTGTTTGATTGCAATTTGTACCTTGATTCTCATTATCATTATCGATGGGATATCTCACGTATGTTAATGGTATACATCAATGACCAGTAATCAAATGATGGTTCATCATGTTCAACCTTGACACATTTATTCACGTTATGGGACCTGTACCAGTAGTGATTTGTGTAGAAGACCTCTGATCTTGATGGCATTCCATATATGATACATATTTTATCGTGTCAGTATTCATGACATGTCAGCTCTCATGCCCAAATTTTAGTGTCCTACCAGATGTCTTCATTCAATATGGATATCTTATTTCACTATATAGTGTACATGGTGATAACCACATGTGACATATGTCTATTATTCCTCTTCATGGCTATTTTACTATTACATATCCAGGACTGCTACACTTTATATTTTTAGTCAAATGATGAGATGTATCATTCTATTGTATTGATGGGTGGTTAGTTTTTCCACCTAGGTCTTCATTACTCCACTTCCGGTATTGGTATAATGTATTTCTTCCATCATGCTACTCATTTGACCTCACACATTAGGGGGCATCTGTTATAGCTGATTTTACCATGTTTGGTAGATCATGTATTTATGGCCTTCCTTGTCCCTATGTGGACTCTTTGGACCCCCTTTGCTCAAAATAATCTTTGATGTTCCAAGAAATACCTTTTAAAATCCCTATTTATTGGTATACGTGGGTCACAAGCTTACATATCGCATGTACATGCAACTTGTCCCACTATGACCCGCGTACATCAGGAAATGTGCCCAAAAATAAAATATTTTGGAGTTTTCCTCAACGAGTGATGGATAACTTGACTATTGGCCTTCCATATGCCCAGAAATGTTCCAACTTGACCCTTCACTTCCTATTGAAGAGATATATATTGATCCCCTTAGATGCATTAGGGGAGGAGAACTTATGAGAGGAAGGAAACTATAGTGGATTTTTGCCCCATTCATACATGCTTGAGTCTGCATCCCTTTTTACTTTCTAGCAACCATTGATGCTCTTCCCGAGCTTTCCATTGAGATGGAGGATTGAAGTGATGGAGGACTCGGTTTCTCTGTTTCGACGAAGTGTCGACAAATCTTGTCACTTGTATATATGTTTCTAATGAATAGAAATATCCATTTATCGTCCATTGTATGTGTGTAACTATGAATGTTCTTTATCCATCGATGTAGTTACTTTGATTTATACATATTGGTTTTATATATGCTAGAGTAGGCCTAACACTTAACATATATCATGCTTTTCTATTTCGTTGTTGTTGAGAATGCAATGTAGGTGCAAGTGTGGTTAAAATCTCAACAGGACTTAACATATATCATGCTTTTCTATTTCGTTGTTGTTGAGAATGCAATGTAGGTGCAAGTGTGGTTAAAATCTCAACAGGGATCTACTACAACCTTCTGGAATAAATTATGCCTTTTATCCCTTAGTGTTATCTGGGCTTATCTCTATTGCATATGAAAATGTATTGATTTCTAGTGTCATATTGTTTGTTGTTGTCTACCCCAAGCCATAGGAGGTTTTCTCCGTAACAACTTGGATGAAACAAACATTGGAATATTTACTTGTAAAATATGAGGACCCCATTTTTATACACTGTGACAATACAAGTGCTATAAACATATCCAAAAATCATGCTATGCACTCTAAGACAAAACATATTCCAATCAAATATCATTTTTTAAGAGAGTAAGTGTCTCAAAAAGTGGTCAAATTGGAGTATATTGACATGAAGGAACAAATTGCAGGCATTTTCACTAATTCGTTACCTGGAGAATCATTTTCCTATCTTAGGCAGAAATTGGGGGTTATCCCTCATCATTAAAAAAATTAACTAATAGGATGAAAACCCTGTCACAGGAAGATGAGAAATGTTGATAGGGGGACACACACCCACAGGGGGAGTGATTTTAAAAATATACATTCCATAAGTAAATAATTTTGAGTCGTTTTGATCTCCTCAAAGGCGTATTGATGTTGCTGATATAAAATTGGGTAATACTTATGATTTCTGTTGCTACGTATTGAAGTTACTGTGTTAAAAATTATGGTCTCTGGAAGTAATATTTACAACTTCAAATCATTAAAAAAAACACAGGAGAACAATATCAATGTTCAAAGAGAAATGCAAGTACTTTGTTGTATTTCTTATACATGACTACAAACTATAATATTCTAAAGGAATATAGAAAAATGGAGCAATGTTACAGGGGGGAGTTTTTCTCGAAAATTTGTCATGGATGTCAAAGGGGGAGAAGAATTGCCTAAAGGAGAAAATGTTTCCATCAATTCCAAAGGGGGGGGTTGTTGATTAAATTGGCATTGTTGTTAAGATAAAATCATAAGGAAACATTGACGAAATAGTCCAAAAGGATTGAGCCAAAATAACACAGTTGGATAAGCAGAGTCGAAAGCATTATAATGCTAAGTTTCCATGAAGTGAATATTTTGAGGACCCAGATCATAAGAGACACATAAGAGAGAGAAAGATCAATGGTCTAGAATAGTTTCCACAATGCCAAGGTGCAAGCTTGTTAAAAATGCGGGAAGACTATTGTGGAATAGATTTGCAGAAGTCATTTTTGAGAATTTATGAAAAACAGGCCCACAATCCACAATCTGTAGTTGCGGAAGAAGTTTTGCAGGAGAGTAATTGCGGAATCAGTTTTGAAAAAGTTTAAAAGAAGACCTGTAATCCGCAATATGCAATTGCGGAAGAAGTTTTGTAGGAGATGAATTGCAGAAGCAGTTTTGAAAAAGTTGAAACGTAGACCCGCAACTTGCAATTGCAAAAGGAATAAGTTCCCGCAAATTATGAAAACAATGATTGCACAAAAGAACGTTGCGGAAGGTTTATTACGGAAAGATACTTTGCAGGAAGATAAATGTGGAAAAGTCATTGCCTAAAGGTAATTGCGCAAGAGAAAAGATAGTTTGTAGAAAGATAAATGAAGAAAGGTCATTGTAGAAGGTAATTGCGGAAGGATCTATGTTTGATGCTCTGAGAAATTCCTAAAGAGTCATGATGAAAGGGTGTGATTGTTAATGAAGAAATTCTTTTGTTGAAGAGACACACTTGTTGAAAGTATGTTTTGGTGAATAGGCATAATGAACAGATTTGAAAGGACGTGATCATTGAAAAAGGCATGATATCAGTGAAAAGACACACTGGTTCATATGGGTATGATGAATATATATGTGCATATTTTGACCTGTTGAAGAGTGTCTCAACAATCCAAATCCATGTAGACAAAGACCAGGGAAGTGATGAGAAACCAGTAATGGAATTGAAGACATAAGAAGATATGCAAGTTTGATAAAAACATATTAGGGTGGCATGGTGGTGCTAGGGCAGGATACAAACCTGCAAGGGGGTTGTAGCCTCCTTCTAGTAGAAACTCGTAAATAAGGGTGTCATAGCATCCTGTCAGTTGTAGTTGAAAAAATAGGGAGTCGTAGCCTCCTTCCAATAGTAGTTGGTAAATAAGGTGTTGTAGTATCTTTGTATGTTGTAGCAAGCAGAAACCAGGGTGTTGTAACATCCTTGTTTGTAGTAGAATGGAAAAACTATTTATAAATATAATTTTGTAGTAATAGGAAGTATTGGTGGTTTTCCCAATTAAGCTTTTACAATAAATTTATATTCTCTATATCTTGTTGATTTTATTTGTTATTTATTATTTTAAAAGTGGTTAAAATTGTTAAAAAGGTAACAATAGTGATTCACCCCTCTCATAATTGTCCATTATTCTAACAATGAAAAAAAAATGTTAAATAAAACCAAGCATAATATGTAAACATAAGATGTGAACAAAAGTTGTCTTAGTGGAGCATCGTAATCATCTCTATGTCATTTCCAGATACATTACACATAAGAACCTCTTTATGTTTTAATGGATGGGAAAATGATTCAAATGAGCGTGATTGATTTACCTCTTGGCATTCATTTACGACGGAGGGAGGCACAGAAGAACTAGAGGGGCATTATTGAATAGTGCTCTAACCACTATTGACTAGTGCTAGCGCTACTAGATGAATGCTGCCAACAATTCTTAGTCTTTTTCATTAATAGTTAGCAGGGAATCAATAGATAGCCCTTCCGATGACACCTGAGTTACATATTAATATCCTACTTGTTTTATATGTAGTCTTGCTATGGTTTTTAAAAATCCATAGGGGATGTAGTTAATTCAGATTATGTACTGGTTGACCCTTTCAATTCTAGTATTTCATTTTCTGGGCAATTTCAGGGTCCTTTCCTCTAGAATACCTCTGGGAGACACCAAAACCGGGAGACTGAGAAAAACCAATACTCGATGATAACTGGAACACTAAGAACGTATTAACCCGTCGTAGAAATCAATTGAGAACAAGAAGGATTGAGAATCATAGTACAGTCCTACACGACTGTTCAATCTCATCTCCCTCTCCCTTCAAGATTATATGGTATATTGACTATAAATTTGTTTCAATTGAGTATTGGTGGGTACCTATGTGCACCTCTGTTTATTCTTTCGATTTTATCAGGGTGGATTCCTACAAATAGCAATGTTGTTATCAAACGACCTGAATATAAATGTTAGTAGTATTACCATAATATTTCTCTAAATTGTGTGTTGGAGTTGTTAATTGTAGGAATATATTAAACCCATTCACAACTTAGGATAAAATAATTAATCATTATTTGATTAATGATTCACCCACTAGCTTAATTAGTTGGCATCCACTTGCACCTTAAAGTCAATACATGCTATCTATATCCTAGGAATGATTTATTTCTAATTCTGGGTTGATCTTGACCACCTTTTGACCATCCAAAATTAGTATACAGGACTTTACAGTAGATTCTGCTTTTTCTACTTTTCCTGCTTTTCTATGGATAAGATAAAAGCTAGTCAACTAGGAAACTGGGAGCTTTTGTTTCCAACCCATACTTATTTTTTCTCCATTTTCTAGGATTAGCATGTTATTTCCATCTCCTTGACATCTCACTCTGCTTTTTTCAACTTGTGAGGTCCTTGATAGATTTGGTAAGTGCTTTAGCCACCTATGGGGGTTTGCTATATTTTGGTAAGTCAGCCTTTTTTAGCTTTATGAGTTTTTTCCATGCAATTAGATTTTCCTATGAGGGATGTACTATTTATGTACACTATTATTCATAATTATTCAATGGAAGGACACACACCAATATTCATTTCTTGATTCATGTGATTTAGTCTCTTTTCTTCTCTCTATTTTTCATGTGTATACTTGTGAGAATTCTTAGTAGCAAGATCTATCTCCTATGCTTCTTCTTAGAATCATTACACATAGAATTGATCTATTATTTCTACATGGTATCAGAGCTACAAGGTTTATCAAGTTCTACAGAGTTGAGGAGCGCTTCCAATCTCCTATCCCTCTCTGAAGAAGAGCTTGTCTAGCTTACAAGATTTTCTCCTAATTTGTTTTGCAGGTTGCAGAGAGTATCTCTTAGAGCATATCAAAAACTTCAATATGGATTCAAAATTTTCTCTACTATATCCTTTCAACTATGCTGATTGGAAGCCAAAGATGAGTGCATACTTGAAGAGGTAATGTCTCTTTGATGTCTCCATTGGTGCATTGAGTGAACCTGAGTCTTATGAAGAGAAGATTGATTGGCTAAATAATTGTGATAGATCTTATGGAATTATGTGTTTGGGAATTTCTCCAAATATATATCATCTCATAGATTTTGCTGAATTTCCATTTGAGATTTGGAAAATTTTGGACAAAGCTTTTGGTTTGCAGGAAATTGAAGATGGAGCATGGAGAGAACCTAGCATCTCCTCTTGTTCTCTCTCTCAAGATTTTTTGGCCTCTACATTCTCTAATGAAGTTGATCATGATGAAGAAGTTTCTCATATATTTCATGTTGCTTCTGCCTTCTTTGATTCGAATGCTTCCTCCTTCAATCAAGAAGCAAATATTGAAGAGCCATCTTTTTCTGTGTCTCTTGAAGGTGATTTTTATTCTTGTGATACTATTGATGAAAAAGAAGTAACATATGGAGCTGCTGCTGATATTGATTATGATCCTATAACCCATTCATTTTTCTCTCAATCTCCTATTTTAGATTTTGAGATCTATGTGCCAGATTCTTTACACCTCTTGCATACCTCTCTCATTGATGGTGCGCAACCCAGTGACTTACAAGATGTTTGCTTAGCCACATCAAGCCTTATTTGTGTCATACCACTTACCTTACTTGATCTAATGTGCTTCAGTATATCCTCCTTTGTTCTTGGCATCAATACTCAGAGCCTTCTTGAAGATTGTGAACATCTCATTCTTTCCTCCTTTCATACAGAGGATTCATTACCAGTGTATTCCCATGAGTCTATTGATATGCTTATATGTAATCCTTTGGATTATGATTTAGAAGCATATTTGCAGGTTGATACAAATATAATACCACCATCCATAACATCTATCATACCTCTGAATAATCCAAAGACTATACAAATCCCAAGCTCACTAGTTGATTCCTCATTGGTCTCTTATGCAGTGATATTTATCTTACATGGTTTGAAGTATTTCCTAACTTCCAGTGGCTGGTTATCCATGTCCTTAGTAATATATGGACTGATATTAAACATGTTTGGATCTGTTCTAAACACTTATGGTTCATATCTTATGCCCATCCATCATTCATATTTTTACACCTATCAGTTTTCCCCAGTTGCTCATAAATTTCCTAGTCTAGCCTTATATCCTCATGGAGTTATTGAACCCTTTGTCCTTGCTGTTCCATATGTTAATATTTCTGATATATCAAAGTTTTATCAGCCTCATATCAGATCTATATAGGTGCTACATCATATTGGAATATTGACATGTGATTCACATCACAATTTTGCAGCTATTCAGGGAATTGGGTGTGAAATAAATTGTCTTGATTTTTGTACTCTTTGGAAAGGAGTATGAATAGATATCTTTTCCATTTTAGATTATGTTTGTAGATCAAAGTTTGAAAGCAGAAAGAAGCATTCAGATAATGCTCCTACTTCATCAGATGATGAGATACAAGGAGTCTCTCCTCTTCCTTCTTGCAGGTTCTACACTCCAGCACATGATCATGGAGTTCATGATTTCTTCAACAAGTTTTCCATCCAGAAGCAGTTCACTCAGCTGATTCAAGTGAAGATAAGGATATTTTGAACACATATTATTTCAAATTTTGTGCCTTGTCCTATCTTGAGGGAGGATTTTTCCCCATGTGGTTTTGCCTCTTTCCTCACTTTTCTGGACATAATAATTGTTAAAGGGTGACCATAGACTTGTTGCTAGGCCCTATATGCATCCATATTTTTTTGTCATACCATCATAAATTCAGACTTATAGGGGGGTGTAGGAATATATTAAACCCATTCACAACTTAGGATAAAATAATTAATCATTATTTGATTAATTATTCACCCACTAGCTTAATTAGTTGGCATCCACTTGCACCTTAAAGTCAATACATGCTATCTATATCCTAGGAATGATTTATTTCTAATTCTAGGTTGATATTGACCACCTTTTGACCATCCAGAATTAGTATACAGGACTTTACATCAGATTCTACTTTATTCTTCTTCTTTTGCTTTTCTTGCTTTTCTATGGATAAGATAAAAGCTAGTTAACTAGGAAACTGGGATCTTTTGTTTCCAACCCATCCTCCGTTATTTTTTCTCCATTTTCTAGGATTAGCATGTTATTTCCATATCCTTGATAGCTCACTCATGCTTTTTCCAACTCATGAGGTCCTTGATAGATTTTGTAAGTGTTTTAGCCACCTATGGGGGTTTGCTATATTTTGGTAAGTCAACCTTTTTGAGCTTTATGAGTTGTTTCCATACAATTCAATTTTCCTATGAGGGATGTACTATTTATGTACACTATTATTCATAATTATTCAATGGAAGGATACACACCAATATTCATCTCTTGATTCATGTGATTCAGTCTCTTTTCTTCTCTCTATTTTTCATGTGTATGCCTGTGAGAATTCTTAGTAGCAAGATCTATCTCATGTGCTTCTTCTTAGCATCATTTCACATAGCATTGATCTATTATTTCTACATTAATTACTCCACTGCCCATATTTGTGGTCACCGAAACACTGAAGAGTCACAACACCGCCACATTGCCTCACCACCTAACAGACATAAGATTATTAAAATATGAAAATTCATTTTGATTGAGTCAGCAAAGCACATCTAAATTCTAAAGAGGCATCACATATTTTAATTATGTCAGACTGCAAATTTTGTAAAACAGAGAATTATGTTTTGTATAAGCGAAGGGTCAGTTAGTAATTAATGACTGACTTAGTTGAAATACTATATATACCCATATTGTAATCATGATTTACACACAGTGAGACACAACGTAATAGAGAAATTGATACAGAGTTGAAACTCAAATTTTACTGTGTATTTCAATTTTTACTCTATTTCTAAGTGTGAAAAACTTAGTTTTATTTTTTATGTTAGTCTGCAGTAATAGTTGAAGGAATTAGAGTTTATTTGATGTGAATGTTTTTTATTAATTCAATAGAATATTTTTGTTAAGTTTATGGACACGAGGATCGTCTTAAACTTGTTAAAAAGTCAGTTGTAATTGAGCTATGAATGTGATGTAGGTGATTGTCAGCAGTCACAGCTAGCTAAAATAGTTGTGTTAATTGTTGTTAGTTATAACGGCTAGTTGGAACACCATATGTAGAGTACTGTCAGTTGTAACGACTAGTTGGAACACCATCTGTAGAGTACTGTCAGTTGTAACATCTAGATGCAACAGTCCTGTAGGTGTTTATTTGAGTTTTTGTGAGCTCTGTCAACAAGTCACAACCAGCTGTGACAGTGTTGTAAGTGTTGATTTGAGCTGTTAGTGAAGTTTTAAGTTCTCCTGAAGAAGTGTTGGAGCAGGGTCCCGCAGCTACAGAAGAAGCTGCTAGTTTAGCGGAGAGATAAGTTTTGGCGGAAAGAAGATAAGACAGAGCTACGACGCCATAGCACGTTTCCAACTGCAGAGCAGAGCCAGAAACCATGACTTTTAAGATAGAAAAGTCAAGAAAGGAAACGGTACCTGACCGACCGAGAAGAGAGAGCTCACCCACTGCATTGAAGGCAGCGGCGGAAGACAGGATGGCTCAGCGACCCTCATAAAGGAGAAGGAGCAATGAGGCTGAAGCATTGAAGATGAAGGACAGAAAAGAGAAGCGGTGCATAGTACCCATGATCAGTGCCGGGAAGCATGGAAGACTGCAGAGAGCTGTGGTGTGATGAAAAGCGGCTACCTCAAGTATAGATATGGCCAATTGTCACTAGTTAGGGTTTTGGGTTACTGTTGGAACAGGCCCACAGTGTTGTAATGGTGAGACCTTCGGGCTGCCTATAAAGGGATATGTTTTGTATTGTAAAAGGGTTAGTTGGTGGGTTAGTTGGTGGGTTGGTTGGTTGGTTAGTTGGTCAGTTAGTTGGTTCATTCAGTTGTTAGTAGTATTTTGAGGACTATTAGACTGTTGTAAAAGCCTAGCTCTGGTTCTGTTATTAGCGGTAGCAATCTTATTGTAACCAGTAGCTAGATTATAGAGTATGCATGTAACGATCCGCAGGGATCGACAGAGAGGGAAGAGTATATTGTAGGAGAGAAATATAGAGAGAAAAGAGATCTAAGAGAGAAGATCTTGAGCTACATATGCGGTGCAGCAGAACTGTGTTTTACCTTCCCCTAAGCTATAAGAAAACACAATTCTGTGGACGTAACTTCCATCCTGGAGGTGAACCACATTAAAATCAAGTGTTATGCGATTGGTTTATGTGTTATGTTTACTTATGCAGTTCTCAGTCATTTCATGGAATTCGTTTACAGTTTAATGAATGAATGTGTTAATCAGTTCACAGCAATATAGAAGGATAAACATAAGTCGAAAGTCTTTGGCATGTTGTATATGGTTCATTTATGCTTTGTGTGAAACATTCACTAGTTGCAGTATCGAATAGCCTTATATGTTAAGTCTTTCATGTCGATACGAGCAATGCTAAGTGCGCTAAACCGCGGAGGTAGGATATCACAGAGAGGTGATACCGCATCGGCAGAGGAGCTGCGGTGCGCGATACCGTAGGTTGAGGACTTAGCGTTGGGCAGGAGTTGCGTGTCGCACGGTGCGCGGTGATGCGATAAGGCCAGAGATATCGCAAGTTAGGGAAAGTGCACAACATAGAGAAGGACCGCATGGCAGTATAAAGGAATATCTCACGGCTAGAAGATCTGCGAGATGAGGAGATCACGCGAGGTGAGCAGAAGGTCATGCGATGCGCAGAGAAAGAGACCCCGCAGCTAGAAGAGCTGCGAGTCGCAAGTAGGATCGCCACAGAACCTGGTCCAAGACACTTGAGTCCTTGGCCAACCCATTAGAGTCACTTCGGGTGAGACTTCAGGCCGCTTTGCTGTCTGTCACCAAAAGGGCCAGTGAGATAGGGGTGTTGTTGGTTGATTATAGTAAACCCGGGTCTGCCCACCATAGCCAACAAATGGTTTCGTTGCCGGTTTTGAACAACTGAGCACTAATGTTCTGTTGGCATCCTACTAGAGAAGATTTTCACCAGTGGCTGGATTCAAACTTAAGGGAGTTTGCCAAGAAAGAAACTTGGAGCCCTAAATTGAGCACAAAAGACTGGTTACAAAAACATATCGCTTTAGATATCCACGCGATATTTTTTGCAACCTATGGAAATGAGCTTTATGACTGGTTATCAAAGTTGATAGATAGGAACATATTCAAAAAGAAGACAAACATTGTCTGGACACCAGAGCTGATTCATACCATGCAGAGCCTCGACAATTCCATTACGAGAGCAGTGGACTTCTGGCTTGCAAGTGTGCTAGGAGGCTTTGTTACAGAATTTGCAGTTGACCAAAGAAAAAGCTTCAGCGAGGCTGAGCGGTACTTCTTCAAAGCATATCGTGGTAAGTACCTAAAATCTCTAAACTTGTCCATTAAGATGCTGCTACATGAAAAAGGAGTAATGGACATGATTTCAGATGAATAAGTAAAGATAGTAATGTCACAAGAGTTTGAAAGTGATTTTGATGACACTGGACAAACACATAGTGGAAAGAAATATAAAGTAGCTTTCGGCTCTCCTGTATTTGGAGATAGTTCAGACAATATTAGACAACCGAGTCCTAGTACCACAGAAGAACTAGAGGGGGGTATCCCTTACCATCCCTATACCCCACAGAAACAGACCAGGACTCAGAGTAATCCCGTAGGCACTCCATCCAGTAGCTCACAGACAGTACCTACTACCGCTACATCACCTTCACATACACCGCCAAGTGGTAGTAATCTAGTCAATCAGAACCTACCGTAGAGAAATAGAATGGGAGATGATATGAAGCTACCTACCTTTAAGGGTACAGGAGCAGAGGACCCGGAACATCATTGGTTTCTATGTGAAGCCATGTGGACCATTAAAAAAATCAACGACGATAACCTTAAACTTGTACAGTTGGTCATCACGCTCAGAGATCGAGCTTTAACATGGTACATAAAGTATACCACAGTACCCAAGACACTTGCCCAGGTCAAGAACGCCATGATTAAAGAGTTCAAGAAAACTAAGTCTGAGTCTCAGTGCATGACAGAGCTCAAGGATATTAAGCAGCTACCATCACAGTCAGTATGGGACTTTGACCAGAAATTCAAAGCTCTTATAGACCAAGTAAGCTTTGAGTTTGCGCCGGAGCAGCATAAGGAATGGTTTATTGTAGAGTTGTTCCCTCACATCAAATTTCCACTAATGCAATAGAAACTCCAGATGTAGGATGATGCATTGGAGATGGCGATGAAGCTAGAAGCTTCACCTTTAGTAGAAACCAGTGCAGGCATGACAACTCTACAGAACCAGTTGGCCAACCTCACGTTACAGATACATGAACTTAAGAAAGGAAAAGAGGTTATGCAAGACATATGGTGCTTACGATGTAAAGCACAAGGTCATACCAAAGGCAGCTGTCCAGTATTTGCAGAATATTTAGCATCAGGGGCTCCTAACCCCTTACCACGAACGCAAGGGCCATGGTGTGAAATATGCAAAACACAAGGACATCCGCCTCAGCAATGCCCTTTGCTTCAGAAGTATGTACAGACACCTAAGAACCTATACTGTGTCTTCTACAGCTCTGTCGGACATAATGAACAGGATTACCAAGCCTATGATCTCATGTTAGATAGAAAACATGACGTATACAGAGTCCAGTCAGAAACACAGGGTCCAGCAGCAGGACCATAGCCTGATCCGACTTATGGTGGCCGTGGAGGAGGATTCAGAGGACGAGGGCATGGAGGAGGCTTTGCACGAGGAGAAGGCTTCGACAGATGAGAAGTTTTTGGCCGTGGTCGCAGACCAATCACTTGTTATAACTACATAATTGTAGGACACTATGCTAGGGACTGTCAGAGCCCCACTACCACTTGTAACTACTGTAAATCTTATGATCATACCATAGAGGAGTGTCCTACCTTGACAGCTAAGATAAAAGACCCTAAGCTAGCAGTACACCAGAACATCCAGCTTATTGCTGCTGAGCAGGCAGAACCAGAACCAAGAGTCAATATTGTGACTTGTAGCAGTGTTTCTACTAGTAGGACATCGCAGGAGACCGAAAAGAACACAAGTCAGGAGTGGGTGCGCAGAGCTCCTAGTAAAGCAACAGCACTCAACCTACAGAAGAATAAAGAGACATTTCACGAAGCCAAGTCTTCCTTTGATGAACCTACACAATTAGGATCGTAGGTACCGCAGTCTAGGGGCATACTGCAACAAGCGCCTTGTGGCGATAGCCCTGAACAGATACTGCAGGCTACCACATCGGGGAGATGCGACGAGGATGAATCGAAAGGAAGCGTACAATCCTTCCTGCGCAGTTGCTTAAAACTCATGAGAAATGAAAAATATATTGGTGAGCTACAGCGCATCATAGATCAGTGTCAGCAACCTTCTCTCTTGGGTAGTGCACATCCCGCTGTTCATAATATTATAGGACATACAAGGACCGGAAGGGAGATGAAGCTCACAGCACAGATTGGACAGTTTGAAATGGATGAAGTCATCTTAGATATAGGATCAGAGGTGAATGTTTTGACTAAGCAGACAGGGGAACATATGGGTAGCCCTTAGTTAGTCATATCGCCTATCCACCTGAGATTAGCTAACCAGCAACGAGTATCACCATTGGGTCGATTGCCGCAGGTGCCAGTTGACATCGACGGAGTTCGCAGTTTTGCGGACTTCGAGGTTATAGAAATCATTGGCGACAGTCGACCGTATCCAGCATTATTAAGTATCTATTGGGTGATCAGTAGCAAGGCTATCATTGACCTAAAGAGAAGACAAATGACCTTTGAGGATGCGCAGATCTGGGTCATCGTGCTGCTGGATCCTCACCAGGGTCCTAGATACATTGAACCTATCCGAGTAGAGGAGGAGGCACATAACATGGATAGTTTGTACCAGATGACTGCAAACCAAAACGACTACATTAATCCAACCACAGAAGGGAACATTAGTTGGCGATGTGACAGCTCATGCGCATCGGATTTCGATGTTGGTCTAGAGAACTGGCAGAACAGACTTTATGAAGTCTCAGCGCGCAGATGTGCGTTTATGAGTAAGTCACTGCGATGGATTGGCGTAGAGATCACTGAGATTCCATCATATCATGGTCTGACAGATATCCAGGACTTCCTTGAGCAGTTTGAGCAACAGATTCCTTACGAGCAGAGGATCACAGCTATGGACCTTGCAGTACGAGCCACACCTGCAAGATGGTGGTATGCGCATAAAGAGAATATCGCATCATGGGATGATATTAAAAGACTGATGGCAATCAGATTTTCTGTCGACAGAGAGTATGTCCAGCAGAAGTACACAGGTGAAACTGATCCCAGGGCACACATTCAGACATGTGAACAGAACTGGTCGGACATTCCCGAGGATGAATGGGTTCACAGATTCATTCACACATTGGACACAGTTCCAAGGAACTGGTACACAGAGACTGAGTTGCGAAAGGGGATGACCACATGGTCACTTATGATAGACAATTTCCTACTCACCTTCACATTTGAATCAAAACATCCAAGTGTTGCTCAGGCCCTAGACATAATCAAGATCAAGATATTTGAGGACTGCACCATCTCAATGCAGGCTCAACCTGAGTGGGCCATCCAGTTGCAAGACTTGCTTGAGTGCTATAATTTCGCAGCAAAGCCAGACAATGAAGATAAGGATGAGGATGAGGATCCTCACAACACCAACATTCTGGAGTCAGAAGGGACTAGCGATGTTGGGGGACCACAGTTAGAGATTCCAGCAATCACCGAACCCATCAAGATTAAAAATATCAATATTGGCACAGACGCAGAACCTAAGTTTGCCTCTATTGGAGACTACTGGAATGATGAAACAGTTGGACAGATGGTAGATTTGTTACATGACTATCAAGACCTATTTCCCACCAAGTTCATAGACATGAAGGGGATAGTTGGAGACCTGGGAGTTATGAGGATACCATTGAAGGAGGATGCTAAACCAATCAAACAATTCCCATATAGACTGATTCCATGCTACAAAGAAAAAGTAAAGGACGAAATAGATAAGATGCTAGCAGTAGGCATCATTGAGCCGGTAGAAGAAAGTGAATGGGTTAGCCCCATGGTCGTACAAGAAAAGAAAACAAAAGGAGACATTAGGATCTATGTCGATCTGCGCAAGCTCAACGATGCATCGCTTCACGATCCATTTCCGACACCGTTCACTGATGAGGTATTAGACAACGTGGGAGGACAGGAGGTCTACTCCTTCACTGATGGATTTTTAGGCTACCATCAGATCAGAATACATCCAGAAGATCGATCCAATACCACCTTTGCAATAGAATGGGGCTCGTTCTAGTATACGGTAATGCCCTTTGGTCTTAGGAATGCACCAGCTATATTTTCTAGAGTAGTAGTTGCTGTATTTAAAGAATACATTCATAAATTCTTAGAAGTATATTTTGATGATTGGACTGTATTTGGACTAATCGACAAGCACATAGGAGACTTAAGATTGATGTTAGAGAAATGTAGGCAGTACCAGATTTCTCTAAACTTGAAGAAATGTATATTTTGTGCACCATTTGGTATTTTGTTGGGTCACATTGTTTCCAGCACCCAACTCAGTCAAGCAACTGAGGACAGTACTTGGTCATACTGGGTACTACAGAAAGTTTATCAAGGGCTACGCAAAGATTACAGCACCAATGGAGAAATTGCTAAAGAAAGATGTAAAATTCCTATGGAATGAGGAATGTCAGCAGAGTCTAGACACACTCAAGGAGAAGATGGTTACAACACCCATCTTAGTATTTCCAGACTGGACTAAGCCATTTCATGTACATGTGGATGCATCTGGCATTGCATTAGGGGTTGTTTTAACACAACCAGGAGAAGGAGATATTGACCACCCCATCGCATACTCCAGTAGAAAGCTCTCGACAGCAGAAAAGAACTACACCACAACAGAAAGAGAAGGCCTAGCTATGGTGTACACGCTGCAGAATTTTAGGCACTACCTATTGGGTGCCTCGTTTAAGATGTTCACTGACCATTCTGCCTTGAAGTATTTGGTCAATAAGCCAGTGTTAAGGGGGAGAATCTGCAGATGGTTACTCCTCTTTCAGGAGTATGATTTTGAAATCATTGTGAAACCAGGCAGACTGAATGTTGGACCTGATCATCTGTCGCAGATAGACTCAGGAGAAGAGCCAAGTAACCTAGACGACAATCTGCCAGATGCACCGTTGTTTTATATCCAGACCGCAGATGAGTACTATGCCGGTATTATTCAATTTCTCACTACAGGAGTAGCACCTGATGAGTTCACTAAGCAACAAAAGAAGCAGTTGGTTCTTAAAGCAGTAGACTTCACCCTTATCGTAGGACACCTATACAAGTTAGGTCTGGATGAAGTTCTGCACAGATGTGTGATGCCACATGAAAAAGACACTATTATCAGAGAGGCACATTCAGGAACCGCAGGAGGTCATTTCGCAGGAAAGCCGACTGCGCAGAAAATCCTGGAGGTAGGATTATGGTGGCCTACATTGCATAAGGACACCAAGGACTTTTGCAGATGCTACGATATCTACCAAAGGATAGGAAAACCCTCACGACGGGATGAAATGCCACTGCGACCGCAGGTCACGCTGCACGCATTTGAAAAATGGGTTATAGATTTTGTGGGTCCTATCAACCCACCAGGAAAGCGCACTGGTGCGAGATATATTATCACTGGAACAGAGTACCTCACCAGATGGTCAGAGGCCAAAGCAGTAAGAAATTGTGATGCTGCTACAGCTGCACAGTTCCTTTTTGAAAACATCATCAGTAGACTCGGATGCCCAGTAATTTTGATGAGTGATCAAGGCACACATTTCTTGAACAGCACTATTGAGGCATTGACAAAAGAATTCCAGATTCAGCACCATAAGAGCACTCCCTACCACCCACAGGATAATGGTACGGTGGAGGCGCTTAATAAGATTTTAGAAAATTCTCTTACTAAGATCTGCAATAGCCAAAGGAATGATTGGGAGCTTAGAGTTAACGTTGTATTATGGGCATACAGGACCACATGCAAGAAACTTACGGGACACACACCTTTCAGCTTGGTGTATGGACAGGAGGCTATTATTCCTATGGAGTATATTCTTCCCAACTTAATAATTGCTCAGATTACTGGGATTACTGATACAGACATAGTGGAGGAAAGGCTAGCACAACTGCTTGCCTTAGAAGAAGACAGATTCATCACCGGATTCCATCAAAAAGTGCAGAAGGCATGAAAAAAATCTTGGCATGAAAGACACATTAAGAGTACGACTTTCCAGATCGGAGACCTAGTGCTCCTCTATGACAACAAATTCATTAAGTTTCCAGGAAAGTTCAAGACGCATTGGCTGGGGCCATATCAGATACAGCAAGTCACAGAGGGAGGTGTTGTTCAGCTCAGCTAGTTGAATGGGGAGCTTCTTCCCACATGGATTAATAGCAGTAGGCTTAAGCCCTATAGTGATAGCCACCCTGCCTCTCAGCCCTAGCTTAGCCAGTTTATGGTGGTGCAGATGTCCAGTGTAGTTGAAAGGAGGCATCGCACCGGGAACCAGTCTACACCGGCAGGTATTATCCTAAGTATGAGGAATCACATCAGGTGTGTTTGTTTTAAAAAATAAAATAAAATAAAAGAAGTAGTATTGTTTTACGCAGGTGATGTGGAGTCGCATCGCGGCAGTGCGATGTTTCCCCGTGCCACGTACTTAGTTTTGTAACCGACAAAGAGCCAGTCAATTCACCATCTGACAGGTAGTTAATGAGGAAATGACCGGTATATCTTACCGTAGATTTGGCAGCAGTATAATAAATTTTTCCAGATTTGGCAAATCTCCGACGAGACCGGCACCTGTACACACACGTTTCAAGGGAAATTCGATCAGATTTCCTCATTTATTAAGGATCGGGTGACGGGTGTGGTCTTGTCCAGGTAGTGATGACGATCGACGGGTTCAGTCTAGATGACCGTTGCGTCCAGGATTATCGTATCAGGTATAAAAGTAGAAAGTATTCAATTGGGACGATTACATTTGCAGAAAAACTGAGAGCTGTAGAGTGCATTGTTAAGAGTTCTCTATCCAGAGCTAAGTTTGTTACACAGTGCTATGATTTTTACCAGTTGCAGCCATTGCACGTCCATCGTTTTGTACTAAGATGGTTCTATTCGAGGATGAGCTTCTAGAAGACATGCCGAGACACTTCGACCCTGGTGGCCGTAGGTCCGCCATGACGACGCCGCCCAAGGTTGTGAAATTAAGTACAGCATAAGTCAGATAGTCGCTAAGGATGAAGAGTCAAGCGCCAGAAGTAGAAGTTGTCACCAAAGTCTCTGCTAACAAGAAGAAGAACGTCGGGCCGATCACTAAAGATAAGAAAGCAGAGCAGAAAAATGATGAGAAGAAATCTCCCGCTAGGCGAAAAGTAAAAATGAGAAAAAGAAAGCAACGGGAGAGGGTCGTCGACCTATCTGATCAGCTAAGAAAAGCACAAGAGATTGCGGAGGCAACGAAATGAAAATTTGATGATCAGAGGCAGTAGGTGTACCTAGAGCACCTCGAAGAGAAGAGAAGTGGAAGAAGACAGCAAACCCAGCAGTCGGTGGAATTCCAAAACGCAGACAAAGGCTTGTTCTCGGAACGGAATTCATGGTTTGTATCTCTTTCATATGCAAGGCTCTAGACTAAATGAAATGTTTGAGAAGGCTGGAAGATACAGATTTTCCTTGTGATAAAATTTCTAACATAGATAAAGAAGAAAGGATATCTGTGGAAAACCTCTCAAACACTAGAAGGCTCTTAAAAGGTTTCAGCAGCGAAGAGAGCGAGACCATGACATTGGGCAGGAAGGATAAGAGAGCCCACCGAACCAAGTTACAGAAACTACAAAGAGCGTGTCGAGGTGATGCAGAAGGAAGTCGCAGGACTTCGAGACAGGTTGTAGAGGACTTCGCAGGAAGCCAAGGAAAAGCTACAGCAGGAGAAGCCCGCTGATAGTGGCTTAGGGACGAGCCACAAGTAAGTGTTAGGGGACTATTGGAGCAGGGTCCCGCAGCTACAGAAGAAGCTGCTAGTTTAGCAGAGAGATAAGTTTTGGCGGAAAGAAGATAAAACAGAGCTACGACGCCGTAGCATGTTTCCAGCTGCAGAGCAGAGCTGGAAACCATGACTTTTAAGATAGAAAAGTCAAGAAAGGAAATGGTACCTGAGCGGATGAGAAGAGAGAGCTCACCCACTGCATTAAAGGCAGCGACGGAAGACAGGAGGGCTTAGCGACCCTCATAAAGGAGAAGGAGCAACGAGGCTGAAGCATTGAAGACGAAGGACAGAAAAGAGAAGTGGTGCATAGTACCCATGATCAGTGCCGGGAAGCATGGAAGACTGCAGAGAGCTGTGGTGTGACGGAAAGCGGCTACCTCAAGTACAGATATGGCTGATTGTCACTAGTTAGGGTTTTGGGTTACTGTTGGGACATGCCCACACTGTTGTAATGGAAAAACCTTTGGGCTGCCTATAAAGGGATATATTTTGTATTGTAAAAGGGTTAGTTGGTGGGTTAGTTGGTGGGTTGGTTGGTTGGTTAGTTGGTCAGTTAGTTGGTTCATTCAGTTGTTAGTAGTGTTTTGAGGACTATTACACTGTTGTAAAATCCTAGCTCTGGTTCTGTTATTAGCGGTAGCAATTTTACTGTAACCAATAGCTGGCTTATAGAGTATGCATGTAACGATCTGCAGGGATCGACAGAGAGGGAAGAGTATATTGTAGGAGAGCAATATAGAGAGAAAAGAGATCTAAGAGAGAAGATCTTGAGCTGCATATGTGGTGCAGCAGAACTGTGTTTTACCTTCCCCTGAGCTATAAGAAAACATAGTTCTGTGGACGTAACTTCCATCTGGAGGTGAACCATGTTAAAATCAAGTGTTATGTGATTGGTTTATGTGTTATGTTTACTTATGCAGTTGTCAATCATTTCATGGACTTTGTTTACATTTTAATGAATGAATGTGTTAATCAGTTCATAGCAATATAGAAGGATAAACATAATTCGAAAGTCTTTGGTATGTTGTATATGGTTCATTTATGCTTTGCGTGAAATAGTCACTAGTTGCAGGATTGAATAGCCTTTTATGTTAAGTCTTGCACGTCGACACGAGCAACGCTAAGTGCACTAAACCACAGAGGTAGGATATCATAGAGAGGTGATACCGCATCGGCAGAGGAGCTACGGTGTGCGATACCACAGGTTGAGGACTTAGCGTTGGGCAGGAGCTGCGTGTCGCATGGTGTGCGGTGATGCGATAAGGCCGGAGATATCATGAGTTAGGGAAAGTGCGCGACATAGAGAAGGACCGCACGGTGGTATAAAGGAATATCTCATGGCTAGAAGATCTGTGAGACGAGGAGATCACGCGACATGAGCAGAAGTTCGTGCGACGTGCAAAGAAAGAGACCCTGCAGCTAGAAGAGCTGCGAGTCGCAAGTAGGATCACCACAGAACCTGGTCCAAGACACTTGAGTCCTTGGCCAACCCATTAGAGTCACTTCGGGTGAGACTTTAGGCCGCTTTGTGGTCTGTCGCCGAAAAGGACAGTGAGCTAGGGGTGTTGTTGGTTGATTATAGTAAACCCAGGTCTGCCCACCATAGCCAACAAGAAGAGAGAGACACTCCCCTACCTTCCCCATAGTGGTATCAGAGCATGGTTAATATTTCTTTCTTGTCTAAGAGCTTGTTGAGTTTTCTTGTTCATTTTTTGGATTTTAATTTGAGATGGCTACTAACAACAGTGTAGTGAAGCCACAAATTAATTTGTTTTCTAAAATAAATTATGATTCATGGTTTATTAAAATGAGAACTATCCTGTGTGCTCAGGATCTTTGGGAGTTTGTTACGATTGGGTATCCAGAACCAGCTGATCAAGTTGTTGAGTTGGGTCTGTCAAATGTTGAGCATGTTTTGTTGAACGAAAATAGAAATAAGGATAATAAATTTCATGTACCCATACCCCATTATCATGTAGAATTAAAAATTTCATCGAGAACCTTCACTGTTCATCAAACACAGGGCATGGCCGTGAACCACATCTCAACATTTCCAACACTATCACGCTCACCTCTGTCTTCCATGGATCAATCCAATGATCTACAAGGAATAATATCAGAGGATATCGAATGAAAGAGATAAAACGCGACGAAAATCAACGATCACAGGTGATCCCGCAGATAGAACTAAATCGACAGATCAGAAATCACCCGCAAAAATCAATGGTGTGGAAACACCAAATTGCGGGGTCGAAAGTTACAAAAATATTGCAATAACACTTTCTGCAACCCGCATCCCACATCCCACATTGAAAATAGATTAACGGTGAAGAATCATCCCGCAAGGATTGACAGTGCGGAAAACTTAACCTTGCGATATTGGAAATATAGAAATCGCAACACCGCAATCCCGCATACCGCATCCCACAAGTTACAGAAGGAAATTTACAGAAGGGAAATATGCAAAAACCAAAATCTGTGAAATGGTGTTCCGCATCCCACATCCTGCAAAATCCTTAATCCTGCAAACTGCGCAAATGAGAATTTCTAGCACAAAACTCAACTTTTCAGCTAAATTCTTGGATCAATCTGATCATCCAGGCCATTACCAAACTGGCCAATTCTACCCTACAACTTAGTAAAATCCATTGAAGGAAAAACATACATAGATGACTATAATTGTAGTTATTCAGGAAATGATGCATGACTCAACATAACAACATGTTCATCACATTCCATCAAGCGAATACAATGCAATAATTACAGTTACAGAGAATTATATGGACAATAACACTTATCTTGAACAAATCTTGTCCTGCAACCAGCTATGTTGCTGCAACATTCCACTCAACCATAGGCCAGTGTGCTCCTTAGTCTCTCAGCAACACTGCCACCCCCGAGCTGGGCATGATTTCCTACAGGGATAAGGGAACACCAACAGACTCATACATAGCCAAGGATGCAATCAAACTCAACCAAGCCAACATAGTTGGGTTTCATAGGATGCAAGGGAAAAAATCCCACAGATGGGTTTCATAGGCCACTCAGCCAAGCCATCTCACAGTTGGGTTTCATAGATTGTTCACAGTCAATCCAACTTTCACCTTAAGGACCAGTTAGGCCAACAAATGGGTTTAACAGACTGTACACAATCAATCCATTTCACTTTTGGTTTTATCAAGATACCTAGCCAATCCATCATTCACAATTGGGTTTAACAGATTGTCCATCCAAACCATCTTTCCAGTTGGGTTTATACGGATTCTAAGGAAATGGGAAGGAAGAACTGCCGATCTAGTGAGCTCATCTTCAGAGCTAAGGACACCTTCACAAGATCTATCTAGCTTGGATCCCCCTCTTCCTACACACACAACACAAGGAAGTGTCCCTTTCTCTGCTCCACAGTCCCTCGGGATACACCTTCCCTTCCAGTTCTCTTCAGGATGTGCATGGCAGGTTCACTAGCCACTCTTATCTTACTGTGAGGTTCCACACTAGGTTTATCAAGCACATTCTATGTCTCTCCCATTCCTAATTCTTGCACACTGTCAGACCCAAACCAGGGTTCACAACACAACGACCAAAGGGAGACTCTACATCACAAGCTTACTCTGAACATAAGTAACAGGGTCTCATACACTCTGTAGTTTAGGATAACGTTGTAACACAACAAATACCACAATGTCTAGGAAAACCACACTCATAGAACGCAAAGGATACATACACAGAAAGAGCTCTGTTGTTCTTCTTCCTTCACACTCTTACAGCTGATTTTACCACACATAGTGGATCACACCTTTATGGCCTTCCATGTCCCTCTGCAGACTCTTTGGACCCCATGGACCATTTTTGTACCTTTGATGTTTCCAATATCATCCCTAAAAACATGCATTATTTTCTATATGTGACTTTTAAACCTATTCTCACATATATACGTGGATATGACCCTCAAACCCGCATACATCAGGATGTGTGCAAAAGGACAAATAGTTTTGGAGTTTTCCTTGATGTGGATATGAGTCACTTGTCTCTTGGCCTTCCATATGCCTTGAGATCACTCAAATTTGACCTTCCATTACACCATTTAAGCACTATATAAGGAACCCTTTGGATACATTGAAAGGGGAGGAATTGAAGAGCAAGAAAACTATAGTCCATTGTTGCCGGAGCTTATACTTGAGTCTGCATCCCTTTGTCCCTTCGAGCACTTTGCATTCTTCCCAAGCTTTCCTTTTGCTTGTGAGCTTGCTATTGATAGAAGGAGGATTGAAGTGGTGGAGGCCCAGGTGGAGGACTCAGTTTCTCCGGTTCGCAGACATGCCAACAGAGGTTGTCACTATTGTAATCTCTGATTTATATTAATAGAAATATATTTTCCTGTCCAATAATGTGTATTTAAATGAGTATTGAATCCATGGATGCTTTTAAATGCTTATATGTTATTGATTGTATATGTTATAGTAGGCCTAACACAATTATATAGCATGCTTGTTTTGTTTGCTGAATGTTGAGAGAGAAAATTGCTAATACAAGCAAGAGTGGAAAAGCTCAACGGGGATCTACATCAACCATCTGGAATAAGGTATGTTTTGAGATCCTTTAGTGTTAGATGTTTGGTTTCTCTTGCATATGGGAAATGATTGATTTATGAGGTTACTCTATCTGTTGTTGTACCCCAAGCCATAGGAATTTTTCTCCATAACACACATGACAACGAGGGAGTGAAGATGGTGAATGAATGATCGAATGAATCCCCTCGAGCCAGAATGTTCCCCAACTCTCAAAACATGAGAGTAGGAAAACTAGGCGTGAATCGTATGGGTCAGACTGACATACGATTCTGGTGTTTTCTTGCCCCTGCAAGCAAAACACAACACTCCAGAAATGGGTGCTTTTCCCCATTCAAAATTTCCTATACTCTTCCCCTTCCAAGCAATAACTACCTCAACCACTTTCTGGTAGAATGAATGGTTAGGAAGAAAAGACAAGAGAGAGGGTAGTTGACAGTTCTGATGGGTTCTCCTCATGACACATGGCTTTACACCAAACAAGTTCAAGGTTAACATTCCCACCCCCTTATCCTTAAGAAAATCATGCCCCCATCTCATTATTCATTGCATTAACATAGTTGTCTGTGGGTTTTACATTAATTTTCATATTTACACGATGTTTACAAACATCCTTGACTTAGCACATAAACCATAGGCATCAACCATGATCGCATATATCCAAACATCAATCAGTGACAGGGCCTTGGCCTTGAGCTCCTTGTCATGATTTCATATAATATTTACATCAGATGCATTAATGCAATGGGGTCAAAACTGGGGTGTTACATTCCCCTCCCCCTTCAATAGCACTGTCCTCGGTGCTTACAAAATTGAACAAAATTCTACACTAGCATCGCCTCAGTGCTCCGAAAAATTGAACAAAAATGGATGTGCCAATTGCATGGTGTCCTCTAGCTCCCACGTAGCCTCTTCAGGACCGTAGTGCTCCCATTGCACCTTTACCTTCCCTATGTCTCAATTTCAGAGCATGGTGACCTTCCTGTTGAGGATGCACATTGGCTTGATTTGGAACTCTCCTTTGGGTTCCACCTAAATGGCATCCCAATTTATCACATGGTTAGGATCATGTACATATTTCTTAAGCAAAGAAACATGAAAAACATTATGAGCTCTAGTGCTAGCAAGCAATGCAAGTCTATATGCAACTGGGCCTATTCTTTCAATCACTTCAAATAGCCCACAATATCTAGGTTCCAACTTGGCATGACTCCCAAGATTCAAGGAACTCTTCCTTTCCCTCACTCTGAGGTAAACATGATCCCCAATATTGAACTCTCTATTCACCCTATGCTTATCAGCATAGCTTTTATGTCTGTCCTGGGCTGCTTTCATATTCTACCTGATCTTTACAACTTCTTACTCCATTTCCTTGAGCAATTATGGACCAAGCACAATCATGTTTACTGTATTATCCCAAGTCACTAGTGTCCTACACCTTCTGCCATACAGAGCTTCAAATGGACTCATCCCCAAGGATGCTTGCTATCCATTATTATAAGCAAACTCTACCAAGTGTAAATAATCTTCCCACTTGGTTGGTTTGTCCATCACATACATGTGAATAATGTCTTCAAGCACTTAGTTAACTCTCTCTGTCTGACCATCAGTCTGAGGATGGTATGTGGTGCTGAAGTTTAGCTTTGTACCCAAGTCTAAAAACAAACCGTTCCAAAAATTGGAAGTGAACTTGACATCTCTGTCAGGGACTATTGCCTTAGGCAATCCATGCAAATTGAAAATCTCCTTCATGAATATCTTTGTAATGTCATCAGTCTTATCGTAGACTTAACTGGTATAAAATGTGCTACCTTTGTCAACTTGTCCACCACAACCATGATGGAATCATGTTGTCTCCAAGTCATTAGCAATCCTGTAATAAAATCCATGGAAATAACTTCCCATTTCCATTCTGGAACTGGCAAAGGCTGTGACAAACCTGCAAGGTGTTGATGCTCAACCTTCACCTGCTGACATTTCATGCACCTTGAAATATACTCAGCCATGTCATTTTTTATTCCTGGCCAGAAATACTGCTTTCTAGCTATAGCAATTGTCTTCTAATATCCTGGGTGACTAGAATACAGAGCTTGATGGATCTCATCCGTAACAACTCTCCTCAAATATGCTACATTTGGAATGGAAATTCTTCCTTTATAAGTAAGGAGTCCATATCCTTCTAATTTGTATCCCTCATACCTCTTTTCAAAACTTTGCCGCTGCAATTTGTCCTTGACCTGCACATACAATTCATCTCTAGCAGTATGATTAACAATCTACTCTCTCAAATCTAAGTGGCAAGTACTAAGAGATGCCACATGCATTTCCTGCACCTTCCTATTGAGTGCATCAGCTACCTTATTCTCTTTTCCCTTTATGTGTTGATTTCAAAATCAAACTCACATAAAAACTCCAGCCATCTCGCGTGCCTAGCATTCAGATAGGTTGATCAAACAAATACTTCATACCACAATTTTATGTCCTCGGCTTGAATCTTTTTCCCATCAAGTAATGCCTCCACATCTTGAGAGCATGTACTATGGCTGCAAGCTCTAGATCATGAGTAGCATAGTTCTTCTCATGTTCCTACAACTTTCTTGACTCATAACATACAACATGGTTGTCTTGCATAAGGACTCCTCCAAGCCCTTGTCTGCATGCATCAGTACACACCACAACATATTTCTCTAGGTCTACAGCCTTCAATACTAGTGAACTGGTGAGAATATTCTTCAACTGCTAGAAGCTTTCTTCACACCTTGAGGTCCATTCAAACTTTATCCCCTTCTTTTGCAAAGAAGTGATGGAATGTACAACCTTGGAGAATCCTTCAATGAATCTCCTGTAGTATCTTGCAAGTCCCATAAAAGATCTCACATCTATCACATTTCTTGGAGTAGGCCAATTCATAATGGATTCAATCTTTTCAGGGTCCATAGATATACCCTCTTCTGAGATAATGTGACCCAAATATTGAATTCTATCTCTATAGAAGTCACACTTGCTTAGCTTTGCATACAATCGATGCTCCCTAAGCAATTGCAATGTCAATCTCAAATGCTCTTCATGCTCTTCCTCATTCTTGTAATAAACAAGAATGTCATCAAGGAAAACAAGAACAAACTTGTCCAAACACTACTACATTTCGACCAAAAATCTGATGGCTGTATTGTCGTATTTTTGACACTTCCCTGTCTCATGTACGACACTATTGATTGTTTTTAAGCATCAGTGGAGTGTCGTCGGTTATCCAACATCTTTCCAATCCGTCGGTTAAGCAACAGCTCAGTTTACCTTCAGTTAAATGTAAAGTGCCAGTTATCCAACACTTACAAACCGACGGCGACGAAATTTTTTTAAAAACATTTACACCTACAGGCGTCGCTTAACTGACACCTCCCGGACACAGGTGTCGCTTAAGCGATGGTATTGTATTTTTTAAAACACACAGGCGTCACTTTGCTTGAGCAATTATGGACCAAGCACAATCATGTTTACTGTATTATCCCAAGTCACTAGTGTCCTACACCTTCTGCCATACAAAGCTTCATATGGACTCATCCCCAAGGATGCTTGCTATCCATTATTATAAGCAAACTCTACCAAGTGTAAATAATCTTCCCACTTGGTTGGTTTGTCCATCACATACATGTGAATAATGTCTTCAAGCACTTAGTCAACTCTCTCTGTCTGACCATCAGTCTGAGGATGGTATGTGGTGCTGAAGTTTAGCTTTGTACCCAAGTCCGAAAACAAACCGTTCCAAAAATTGGAAGTGAACTTGACATCTCTGTCAGGGACTATTGCCTTAGGCAATCCATGCAATTTGAAAATCTCCTTCATGAAGATCTTTGCAATGTCATCAGTCTTATGTGTAGACTTAACTGGTATAAAAAGTGCTACCTTTGTCAACTTTTCCACCACAACCATGATGGAATCATGTTGTCTCCAAGTCATTGGCAATCCTGTAATAAAATCCATGGAAATAACTTCCCATTTCCATTCTGGAGCTGGCAAAGGCTGTGACAAACCTGCAAGGTGTTGATGCTCAACCTTCACCTACTGACATTTCATGCACCTTGAAATATACTCAGCCATGTCATTTTTTATTCCTGGCCAGAAATACTGCTTTCTAGCTATAGCATTTGTCTTCTGATATCCTGGGTGACTAGAATACAGATCTTGATGGATCTCATCCATAACAACTCTCCTCAAATATGCTACATTCGGAATGTAAATTCTTCCTTTATAAGTAAGGAGTCCATATCCTTCCAATTTGTATCCCTCATACCTCTTTTCAAAACTTTGCTGCTGCAATTTGTCCTTGACCTACACATACAATTCATCTCTAGTAGTATGATTAACAATCTACTGCCTCAAATTTGAGTGGCAAGTACTAAGAGATGCCACATGCATTTCCTGCACCTTCCTGTTGAGTGCATCAGCTACCTTATTCTCTTTTCCCTTTATGTGTTGATTTCAAAATCAAACTCACATAAAAACTCCAGCCATCTCGTGTGCCTAGCATTCAGATAGGCTGATCAAACAAATACTTCATACCACAATTTTCTGTCCTCGACTCGAATCTTTTTCCCATCAAGTAATGCCTCCACATCTTGAGAGCATGTACTATGGCTGCAAGCTCTAGATCATGAGTAGCATAGTTCTTCTCATGTTCCTACAACTTTCTTGACTCATAACATACAACATGGTTGTCTTGCATAAGGACTCCTCCAAGCCCTTGTCTGCATGCATTGGTACACACCACAACATATTTCTCTAGGTCTACAACCTTCAATACTGGTGAACTGGTGAGAATATTCTTCAACTACTAGAAGCTTTCTTCACACCTTGAGGTCCATTCAAACTTTATCCCCTTCTTTTGCAAAGAAGTGATGGAATGTACAACCTTGGAGAATCCTTCAATGAATCTCCTGTAGTATCCTGCAAGTCCCATAAAAGATCTCACATCTGTCACATTTCTTGGAGTAGGCCAATTCATAATGGATTCAATATTTTCAGGGTCCATAGATATACCCTCTTCTGAGATAATGTGACCCAAATATTGAATTCTATCTCTATAGAAGTCACACTTGCTCAGCTTTGCATACAGTTGATGCTCCCTGAGCAATTGCAATGTCAATCTCAAATGCTCTTCATGCTCTTCCTCATTCTTGTAATAAATAAGAATGTCATCAAGGAAAACAAGAACAAACTTGTCCAAACACTACTACATTTCGACCAAAAATCCGACGGCCGTATTGTCGGATTTTCGACACTTCCCTGTCGCATGTACGACACTATTGATTTTTTTTAAGCGTCGGTGGAGTGTCGTTGGTTATCCGACATCTTTCCAATCCATCGGTTAAGCGACAGCTTAGTTTACCATCCGTTAAATGTAAAGTGTCGGTTATCCGACACTTACAAAGCGATGGTGATGAAATTTTTTTTAAAACATTTACACCTACAGGCATCGCTTAACTGACACCTCTCGGACAGAGGCGTCGCTTAACCGACACCTCCAGGTGTCACTTAAGAGACGGTATTGTATTTTTTAAAACACACAGGCGTCACTTAAGAGACGGTATTGTATTTTTTAAAACACACAGGCGTCGCTTAACCGACACCTACAGGCATCGCTTAAGTGACGGTATGGTATTTTTTATTTTTTTTTAAATATTGTGAAATTACCAAACTTCCTATGATATATGACTAGGATTCCTTTAAAAAACGTATACATCGAATTACCTAGTCCCTTTGTGTTTCCCATCATCTAGCCATATCTATGCAAAAAAAAAAGATTTTTAGACAAGACTCCTATGAATTACATTTTAGAAAAACCGAGCATGCTTCTACCAAATCCACTTCTAGTTACTAGAAGTATGAGTTAGAGTTTTGTGTAGATACCTTTATAATAAATTGATGGGTGGAAAAAACACTTTGACAATCCTTCTACCACAAACCTGAGATTATGAAAAGAAAGAGAACCTTGTTGCTAAGCAATTGGCCCAAAATTTCCTAGAAGACTTCTCGTATCGAATGCTCTTCAATCAAAGGGAAGAATGTGACAGAATAAATACAGCCAAGCCTTCAATCTTTGGAGAATGACAATTTTTTTGCAAGAAAGTCCTAACTATAAAACGCTTCTGTGCAACGTCTCTAACCACTTGTTAGTTATCCAATTAAATTTCTAGCTATGTTTGTTATAAACAAATTGCTTAGGAGTATAACATGTGGAATTTAACAGTTAAGAACGAGTATTTCCGATGTGGGAGGTTCGAATCCGGAAGAGAATGAGACATATAAACCATTGTAAACTAATACAAAATTTAACTTTAAAATGGTCATTTATGTGAAAAATTCAAAATTCAGAATTCTGCGCCATAATGTTCATTTTGGCCATACAGGGGAGCTATCACAACTGGCAAATATCATTCTAGATATACTCTCTCAGCTTCAAACATTATACAAAGAGCATAGTGTGAAGGAAAGGGGTTGGTTATTATTAAGGCATAGTGCATGGATGTCTTTAATTTTATCATTGCTCCAGGCAGGTCTGTGGAAAGTGTCTCTGAGAAAGATCCCAATTTCAAGAGAGGACACATTTTGGATAGAGCAGAGGCAGAGCTGCAAAAATTGCTTGATCCACAGATATTAGTGGCAACTCTAGTAGGATTTCATATGAACTGTATGAAAAAATTCAAACCTGGCAAAATCCAAAGAAAGTCCATTGGCAGAAAATCACGAATGTTCTCCAGTTGTTTTTCCACTCCATAAGTTAGTTGTATTGAGTTTTAACACATTGCCAACATGTAAATTTCCACATTGCCAACATTGAGAGGCATCAAATTCCACACAATGTTTAGGTGAACGATAAGTCTAGCTTCATCCTGACAAGAGATGGTTCAAGAAACATCACCACCACAAGCCCAAAACCATTCAATATGGACCATACACAATTCTCCAAGTTGTGTATGGTCCATCAACCTGTCTGAATCCTTACAGTTGGAGGAGGTACATACTACAAATGTTACACCCACATAATGCAATCCTAGAGATCCAAGCTCCATACTCAAAGAATATATTGTTCAACCTCCAACCTAAATCAACAGATTCAACACAGAATAGGCAAACTACATCATATTTAATAGGTCAGCAGGGAACCTGCCATCTTGAGCCAAAGGGATATCCCAGGCTATATTTGAACAACACTTTCTAGAAATTATGGACAATTTCTTCACAAGTGGGGAGGAAACGATGTATGTAACAGTAAATGTATAATGTTGTAATTATTCACGTATGGGTATCTAGTTTTTAATATCTCAAGTAACACAAATTGGCCCTGGAGTATGGCAGTTACAGTTTTTTTTAATACTCTTAGACAACCTGAGACAGCTAATTTTTTGCATATAAAAAACCTTCAAGTCCCTATTTTCCTGGTGCGTCCCATTTCATTAACCTTCGAGTCCCTATTTGCCTGGTGTGTTCTTGAATATTTGTTTTCCTCATCATTAAGGTCCTTGGATCCTTATCATAAAAGGGGCCACATTAGGGTTCGAAGGCATCCATTACATGGTCTGAGGTCATCAACCCCTGGGGTGGTTGAGCCTATTTAAGGGTGATTTGTGAAGCTGTCCACCTTTGCACATTTGGTCTTCTAGTACACTTGGAAGTTTGCAAATGCCCATGTCTCCTAGAACATGAAGAAGGGCACAACTCAATACCCAACCAAGCACATGCAAGATATATCTATTAAACATTTCAAAGAGGAATCCATCATTGGAATTCCAATGACCTTACCTATTCATAATAATAAGAGAGTGTTTACATGGACTTTGTGACATGTTTGCCTCAGACAACCAGACAAATTGATAGGATTTTGGTGGCAGGTAATAGACTAACCAAGATGGCCAAATTTAACCCTCACCTCTTCACAAGCAAGGTAGGGGATATTAGTAAAATATTGATAGCCTAGGTATTTCTAGGTATGTCCTTCCTGAAGATATTGTGAGTGCGGAGATGATAAATTTATAGGAAACTTTAAGGACTAGTTTAAGGATTTGTGCACATAATTAGCCCTCAACAATAACAACTAGTACTAGATTCATGTGCAAACAGAAAGAGTTAGAGAGCTATTGTTTTGTTAAGAGCTCATGTGGCTTGGTAAGAAAACTCTGTGAGAAGAAATCCTTCCATTTGTGGAATTGTTTTATTATAATAGTAGGCATGCGCCAGTATGTGTGCCTCCTTTCAAGGCACACAAATGGTTAAAAGTAGTTTTAAAAAAAAATACAAATGCAATGTCAGAAATCCATGTCAGTATTTTTTGTCATGTAACTTGTAAGTAGTTCTCATCTTGTAAGTAGTTCTCGTCAACAAAATGCCAAAATATTATTAAGATAAGCAACCCCCTTAATGCAAGAAGCCCCTCTTCTAAGGATGTTGTTGGATGACATCGGCAGACTCTGGAAAAGTCCATTCAAAAGTATTGTAAAACCATAGTCATATAGCATCAAGGTATCAACCAACCTTAAACATTGATTATGAATCAAGTGAAGCAAATATCCTTGCAAAATTTACCAGTTTCTCTCTTTTGTGAGCCCCTACCATCTTATCTTCCATATATATTTTTCTGTGCTTATTACCTTTTACTTCATCATAATTTTCTCTTTTAATCAATTAATCGAGTTCGTCATAAAGATAATATTTGTTATGTTATTTAGAGAGCAGGAGCCTTTTTGAATCCCATTCATGAAATTATAGATAAGCCCTATCTACAGCTTATTTTTCCTCCATACTACCTACTCCTATAACAGTTCATTAAAAAACGTCATACTTTTCTAGGCAAATTGAAATGTTTTGCATCCTAATTTGCTAGTTACGCAATTGCCAATAGCTCTTGACATATGCAGTTCACCTTCTCTTTTATCTGAGAGAGAATACTT
>LPNX010264823.1:9101-25517 GCA_001517045.1 Pseudotsuga menziesii
TTTCTATGATAGAAAAAATATAGATCATCAACATATTTTGAATGACTAGATATATGAACCTACTAAGATTGCATAAATTAGCAGGAAAAAAAAACACAAATCCTATTAACATTTTCAACTATGTTTTTGACACTTGCATATGAGTGATCCTTGGATTTTGATAGGATATCTTACTTTCAAGTTCCAGTAGACCATATTGCAACAAGCTATGCGTGTGCCCTTGAACTTATTGAGAAAATGCATAAGCCTGAATGAAGTAGAGACTCACATAGTACACTTACTTGTTGAGCTAGGCATAAGATCACGATTTCCCTTGGCTCCAAGTGACAGAAGCTTTGCTGTCTGGCCAAAGGCCATTCCACAGTTTAGTGTGTAAACCTTGGGCTTCACATATTGCATATAGGATATTTATATCAGCATATGATATTTATAGGACTTTCGATATTTCTTCAGTAACATCTTAAAAAAAGGGAAAAGTATTACCTTAATATACATATCGATGGAAGAATCACTGGATTTATTCACTACTAACAGGTGCAGTTTTGCTATGATAGAAAAAAGATAGATCATCAACATATTTTGAATGACTAGATATATGAACCTACTAAGATTGCATAAATTAACAGAAAAAAAAAACACAAATCCTATTAACATTTTCAACTATGTTTTTGACACTTGCATATGAGTGATCCTTGGATTTTGATAGGATATCTTACTTTCAAGTTCCAGTAGACCATATTGCAACAAGCTATGCGTGCGCCCTTGAACTTATTGAGAAAATGCATAAGCCTGAATGAAGTAGAGACTCACATAGTACACTTACTTTTTGAGCTAGGCATAAGAGCATGATTTCCCTTGGCTCCAAGTGACAGAAGCTTTGCTGTCTGGCCAAAGGCCATTCCACAGTTTAGTGTGTAAACCTTGGGCTTCACATATTGCATATAGGATATTTATATCAGCATATGATATTTATAGGACTTTCGATATTTCTTAAGTAACATCTTAAAAAAAGGGAAAAGTATTACCTTAATATACATATCGATGGAAGAACCACTGGATTTATTCACTACTGGCAGGTGCAGTTTTGCTATGATAGAAAAAAGATAGATCAACAACATATTTTGAATGACTAGATATATGAACCTACTAAGATTGCATAAATTAGCAGAAAAAAAAACACAAATCCTATTAACATTTTCAACTATGTTTTTGACACTTGCATATGAGTGATCGTTGGATTTTGATAGGATATCTTACTTTAAAGTTCCAGTAGACCATATTGCAACAAGCTATGCGTGTGCCCTTGAACTTATTGAGAAAATGCATAAGCCTGAATGAAGTAGAGACTCACATAGTACACTTACTTGTTGAGCTAGGCATAAGAGCACGATTTCCCTTTTGCTCCAAGTGACAGAAGCTTTGCTGTCTGGCCAAAGGCCATTCCACAGTTTAGTGTGTAAACCTTGGGCTTCACATATTGCATATAGGATATTTATATCAGCATATGTAATTCTGGAGCCATTGGAAAGTTGCAAGTTCAAAATAAATATGCTTCCCAATGAAATCCAGCAAAGTGGTTGGAAGTGTTTCAAATATTTAAGGCTAAAGTTTCACCAATTCCTATAAAAACTGCTTGGGAACCAAAATACCAAATATTGGAGGCCTTTATTGCTGTGTATTCCTATATATTAGGAATATACATTTTCTGTGATTTTCAAGATATTTAAAAACAGGATATGGAACCTCAAAAGACCCAAAGAGGACCTTGTGAGTGTCCTTGACAAAATTTTCATTTTTAATTTTTTGTTTCATGTCAATAAAGATCCATCTATTCAGCAATAACTAAAAGTTCAAAGTTTAATATTATTACAAGAATTCAAAGAGGGGGAGATTTAAAAGTCTTGTAAATGTCAACTGTAAATTTCCTAAACTTCAAATTGCAATTTTCAATAAAAATAGAATTCAAAGCCATTAGTAAGCCTGTATTGAAAATTAAAATAGGAAAAGATCAAAGCCATTCGTTCAACGCAATGATGGAGAGGAAATGCCCACAACAGCCATCAAAGAAGCATCTTACAATCTATGCACAATAGAGAAATATTGCATACAATTGGAATTAACTCAAAGTCCGACAATCATTGACGAAGGCAGAGACCCTGAGCTAAATGCAGCATGGAGACTTGTATACAATAGCCCTAAATGCCATGATTTTATAGACAAAGAGATGTCTGTAGAAACCCTGTGCAGACAGCATGGAGAGAGTCGGGTAACATGAAGACCAAAGCATGCCAGACACAATAAGGGGTAACTACAGCAAACTGATTGTCATATGCAATGTCATTGGTAGGAGAATGGAAGCCCTATGCAAACAAGAACACATTTTGAGTAGCGAGTGTTAATGCACATGAAGAACAAGTTACAACATCATTTCTCACAGATTGTTAAACATAACAGATTCTTTTGAGGAACAAAATTATTTATGGGCATGTTTCAATAGGACTTGAACACAATAACAAAGTAATCAAACCAATGTGGAAGGAAAGAAGACACCCCCAGGCAGATCCCAAGCATTTTTAGACCTCTAATCTCAAATTTGAATTAATTTCTTAACACTATCAACATATATCAACATCAAAACAACCATAATCAATGATTCTGGGCATGGAATGGGCATCAGGAAGGCCCTTCTTTCAGTTATGGGTGTGTCTTGAGCATTAAATAACTATAAATAACCATAAAACATAAATAAATGGGTAATATGGGAAACCCATGCAGTAAGAAAGAATCATGTTTCCACTTATGGGATATCCTATTGGTAAATAAATAGTGATAAAACCTTTAGTTTCCACATTTACATGCACATCCATGACCCATTAATCATTGACTCTGTTACCCACATTTTGCATGGGTGTTGAATATTTTCACAATTTTGGCAGTAGAGATGGCGTCATTGATGCATTGATTAAACATGGTAGTTTTACTAGGATGCTTTCTATATCATGGATTTTCTAGTACATTTCTGGGAGGTTTATTGGGGCATTTACCCTCAATTTAGAGTCGTGAATGACACCCTTAGGCATCTCCTAGGCATGTTTAGACCCTTAATCTCAAATCTGGGTTAATTTGTGAGCAACCTACACAGCTCAACATCAAAACAACCATAATCAACGATTCTAAGTATGGAATGGGAAGCATGAAGGCCCTAATTTTAGTTATGGGTATGTATTGTGCATTAAATAGTAGTAAAAAACCATAAAACACAAATAAATGAGCAATCTTGGCAACCTGTGTAGTAAGAAAGCATCATGTTTCCAATCTTGCATACAATTGGAATTAACTCAAAGTCCGACAATCATTGATGAAGGAAGAGACCCTGAGCTAAATGGAGCATGAAGACTTGTATACAGTAACCCTAAATGCCATGATTTTATAGACAAAGAGATGTCTGCAGAAACCCTGTGCAGACAGCATGGAGAGAGTCGGGTAACATGAAGACCAAAGCATGCCAGACACAATAAGGGGTAACTAAAACAAACTAATTGTCATATGAAATGTCATTGGTAGGAGAATGGAGGCCCTATGCAAACAAGAACACATTTTTAGTAGCAAGTGTTCATGCACATGAAGAACAAGTTACAACATCATTTCTCACAGATTGTTAAACATAACAGATTCTTTTGAGGAACAAAATTATTTATGGGCATGTTTCAAACCAAGGTGGAAGGAAAGAAGAGAAAGGGCCACAACCCTACACAATCTATATAGTGATTCAGAGACAAGCAAGAACATTTGATTTGAGAATGAAATTGTTCTTAGAAAGATATAACTCAACTGCAACATACTAATTTTCATTGTGCCTATGAGCAGAAGAACACAGTAGAATCAGAGAAGATTTAACAAAGCATGGATTGTTGTCCAAGTAATTCACAAATTCAAAACTAGATTTGGGAGTTTTGGAATCAGGATCTCAGGAATTCAAAGAGTTGCACTGACTTGGGAGTTAGGGAATTAGAGATGTTCAGAAGGGAAAAAATTATACAGCGAGGGGAAAAAATTTCAAAAGGGGCAAGACAACTTTGGACAGTGGTTAGATTCTGGTTCTAGAGGTTACTCCAAACCAGCATTTGAGTGGCCAGAAGGGGTATCATGCTGTAAATGCAATTTTAAGGACCTGTTTCAAACTCCTTGAGCAGTCATCAAGAAAGATGTATGAGGTTTGTCTTCTCAATGTAATTTTTCTGAGATTTTTTCACTAGTAACTTAAATTCTGGAGAAGTTGAGGAAATCTCATTCAATTGATTTTGATAGACTTCTAGCATGATACTGTTGGAAGTCAAGGGAGTAGTAAACAACCTATTTTCCTGTAGCAGCTAACTCTGAGTAGCCTGTGCATATTCTTAAAACAGCAATAAACCCAATTCTGGGATTATCTGTGCATTAAGGCAACACTAAAACAACAATAGAGTGAAATTTAGGTATGTTTTGAAGCAAATAGTAGATCCCCAATCTGGGGCATTTTCTGAGCACTGAAACACTAGTAAAAGGGCAAAACTGTGATGTCTTTTTTGCCTTACTTTCACCCAGAAATTAGCTAACCAAACAACTAGCTAACCTATATAAACCCATATTCCTAGCTATTGCTTGTGCAAGTGATAGCTTAACCTAGAACAAGTATTGGGACCTCCCCTTAACTTCATAGTATATGGATTTCCCAAATTATTTATTTCCTGGGTTGAAGGATCAAACCATTGATCAAGTCCACAAACTCCAGACCTACCAACACATCCAACTTCTTGGCATTTCAATGTCATCACCTCCCTTAATGGGAATGTGCCATGAACCTCTCTCAGACTCCTGCATTACAATTTATAATGGAATATTAGGATCATCTTTGTAGCTAACATAAATTAATTTTTTTACAGTAAAGATGGGAATTAATTGCAGAATTGGTGTTACACCCTTTTGAAGTGCAAATATTAGGACAAGATTATACACTTGAATAACAATCAAATATGGAGGTGGCATGTGAAGCTGTGGACCAAATTTATTGAAAGTAAAGTGGACCTACCAATCAAAAAAATGCATAAACACCAATATGGAAATGCAGATTCATCATCCTGTTTATAACTTGGAGGTTCACCGATATGTTTTAAAACTCTAATCAGCCAAGTTTCAACTCGTACTTAGACTCGGACTCAGCTCTGACTCGGACCTGTTTGAAGTTTATGACTGGTTTTACTGAAAAATACATAAAATATAAAAAATAATAATAAAATATATATTAAAGATTCCAAAACATTAGAGACAAAATATGCAAAATATTCTCAGATGATCCTTCTGTGCATATCAGGCAAGGAGAAATCCATGGGTGACTGACATAAAAGATGCTCCTCAATCACATAGCTCCATCATCAAGGTCTTCTAGTTGTAAAGATGATCATGTGAGGAGTTTTGTACCCTCTCCATTCAATACTTAAAAGGGGTTTTAACTTATGAAAAAATCAATTTTATGTCACAACAACTTCACCAATGCGATGAATTCCTTATAGTTGAAAAATAGTAACAAAAGAACATTTGAAAAAGGAAGCTTACCCATGGTCAGTAGGGTGCAATAAATGTGAAAAAGACCAAGGAAACTCATATGGAAAAAATGATTGTGTTTGATCCACACATAAACCTGAAATTCAAAATAAAGTTATGTAACATGCTTGAACTACATAAAATAGAAAAACAAATCCATTACAGACAACTAAATTAAAGGGGAAGAAAAAAATTTGTCAGTTGTGGCTTGATATGTTAAAATAAGCAAGGCCATACTCACCAAACTTCATCTGCATTCATGTACAGGATGACTAAATACTACTAGTCCCATCCTTCATCCTCCATCCTCCATCCTCAAGGAACTGGTCCTTTGGTGATTATTTCAAACGTGAAGCCAATGGGTGGGCCTAGGAATTACTGATAGAGGTTTACAGGTTTCCCATAGACCGCTTATATGCAACTTATTTTGGTGGTGATGAAAAGTCGAGACTTCTTGCTGATATTGAAGCTACAGATACTTGGCTCAATTACCTACGTCAATTGCCATTTGGATCCAAGGATAACTTTTGGGAAATGGGTGATACTGGACCTTGTGGCCCATGTTCTGAAATTCACTTTGATAGACTTGGAAACCATGATGCATATTCTTTAGTCAATAATGATTATCCTACTTGCATTGAAATCTGGACCATCATCTTTATTCAGTTCAATAGGGAAAGTGACGTCCCTCTGAAGAATTTACCAGCAAAGCATGCTGATATAGGAATGGAATTTGAATGGTTGACCTCAATTCTCCAAAATAAGATGGGTAGTTATGACACAGATATTTTCATGCCCTAGGAAACAGGAGCCCAACCTTACTATGGTAAATTTGGGGTAGATGATGGAGATAAAGTTGATATGGCTTATAGGGTAGTGGAAGACCATATAAGAACATTATCATTTGCTATTGTAGATGGTTCTCGCCCAGGAAATGAGGGCCATGAATATGCACATCGTCGCATTCTGCGTTGAGCATTGCGGTATGGACGAGAAGTTCTAAAATCTCAAGAAGGTTTCTTCAGCGTGTTGGTGAGCACCATTGTTGAAGTTATGGGGAATACTTTTCTAGAAATGAAGCAACATGAAGAGAATATCAAGGAAATTATTGTAGAAGAGGAATTGAGCTTTGGCAGAAATTTAATCAAGGGAATTGAAAAATTCAAGAAGGCTGCTCAAGATGTCAAGGATAGTAAGCTCAGTGGTCAGGATGCTTTCATTTTGTGGGACATATATAGGTTTATGATTGATCTTACTCATATTATGGAAGAAGTAAGAGGTATGGAGGTAGACATAGATGGGTTCAATAGTGCCATGGAGAAAGCGATGCAAAAAGAAAGAAATGCCAGGGAACTGGAACTTTGGCATTTTTATCTCTGTAAATAATCCTCCATCCTCAAGGAACAATGTCCATATTGACAATTTTATCTCTGTAGAAACATATTGTAGACACGATTTTAAAATTGATTGATCATGACTAATGGGACCTCCCAAGTTACTTATCATAGATGAGGAAAAGGAGCCGACCTCAATTTGAAGTTGTCAGCACATCAAAAATATTACAAGCAGTGATTATGTCTGCAATACTTAGAATTGTAGGAGCTAATCGTGCAAAATACTCTGGCCCAATCGAGTCAACCACATTCAATACAAATTCTTACGGTATAAGCGGTTCCCAGATAACTGATTCATGTTAAGCATGGTCTTGGAACTTGTCATTTCAGGATGTTTAAAATGACCATGCGATACTTGCCTCCAAAATTAGTTCTCTCTCTCTAATTTTGAATCTGGATAACTTCAAAAGGATATTAAAGTTGCCCCAGCTCTAAAAAATCTAGAGTCTCCAAACTCCTCCACTCACACACAGAATTGATTGTAGTCATTTCCACGTTTCTATTATGTTTTAACCCATATATTACTTGACTTGGATGTGAACTATTTCTCTGTTTCAAAATTGGAATGCACTTCCTGAGCTTGTATGGCATGATCTAGAGCCTACTCACATAAGATCGATCTTTCTGTGTTGGCCAGCTACATGGATTACAGTCATTTACGAGATCTTATATTCTTTTGAATAAATGGATTTGATGGTAGTCACTTGAAATTCATGTTATTCCATATTATTTTTTTCATGGGAATATTTTGGGCACTTTCCCCCATTACGAGGATGGTAGCTAGTGTAAAGCGTGCAGCATAGATTTAGTGCACCTAACCCTTTGGGACGGGAACCTGCACAGCATGCCAGATAAGCAGCAACATGCTAGCAATAGTGGCACCAATCATTTGAGCTAACTCTCAGTGCTAGAGTGTTACTACAGATATTACTTAAACTGGCTGAAATTATTTCTCTGTTGATAATTAGGATACTCCTCCTGAGCATGTCTAGCATGATTTATAGCCTGCAGACATCTAGATCAATTTTTAGTGCCATTGATCAGTAATGTTCACTACAGTAATTCACGAGTTCTTGTTCTGTAAGATATATATTACACCTGAGTTGAATGTTGAATGCTTCTAAGTCAACATTTATGATTCAAAATGTTTTTTATGATGTAGAAGTTCTTTACAATATAGTTTCCAACATCCCTTAAAGAAGTGTAATGTAGGATTACTAATAGATAACACACCTCATTCACTCAATCATTTCAAGGTCTTAATAAACCACTAAGCACAGATAGTTGGGGAATGTAGAGTAGCTACATAGAATATCTGATTGGAAAATTACAATTCTAATTTCATGATGCATATATATTTCATCAGTTTAAGATTTGAGGTAACAAATACATGAAGGAGATGTGAATTTGAAGCAACTCCAGGAATGGTCTTGCTTACCTGTACCACAGTAAACATAATGAATAGCCTCCAGGCCTCTCAAGGCACTCCTTTGACAATGTTTGGTTCCATATCTTACAATACAAGTATGAATTTGACCAAAATGCAGTAGATTTGAACAAATTCAAGAATCAACAGTAGTAGAAACCAATATAATACCATAATACTTTCAAATTCATATATGAGATACTTTGTAGCTGTTCAAATGAAAGAAAGTAATAGATAGTAAGTAATTTCAATTGGGTAGATTCCTCAATAAGCCAGATTTGACCACTCTAAAAAATGTTTAAATGGTAGACACTTGTTGCATCTACAACAATTTGCCAAAATTCTAAAAAATTTTGGACCCTCCTTTACTTTGAATTAGTCAGTTCTTTTCTTGATTTCAGCCTATTGATTTTTGGCCTATGGATTTTAAAGCATCTTCCGGCACTTTGGGTTCCTGTCAATCGTTTGGTGCTTGCTCATTTCAATGTTTTAACGAATCCCATCGTTAGTTGAATTCATCATCGTCTTGCATATCTCTTGAAGCCTTGTTCAATCGAAAGTTAAGTCTTTGTCCTCTTCGCCGTTGCGGGCATATTTTTGATCCTACCCTCCGACGTTGTGGAGCGTTTCCGGGTGTGGACTGTCCTTTTCACTCCGACTGTTGCGCATGAGTTTTCATTCTTTGACGTTTCAGGAGGGTTTGGATTCTTCGTCGGAAGGATTTGAAGTCTCCCTCGTCCGATGCGGCGGACAGATCTTCTTTTCAGGCATCCGCCGGTGCGGATCACCTCAGACTTAGACTTTCATCGGTGCTCCGATGTGTGTTTTGTTGATTACCAGCTTTGTAGCAGAGCGCTTGGCCATCGTCTGTTCCTCCATTGTGGACAGCATCGTGCTCCAAGCATCCGCCGTTGCGGAGGGGTTCGGATTCTTGGTCATCCGATCAAGGTATCCGCCGACACCCGACTGTCATTTTGTTCACGTGTTATATTTAGCCGGGTGGGCGAATTAGTACCGGGGATTGTCCGCCCTTGCAGAGGGACTGAAGCTCTTGTCGCCCGATGCAATTTTCATTCCCCATCCGATTTAAAGCTCCCGCACGTGCGGCTTTTTATATTTATACGGGGCGACAGTTCGGAGTTTGTATTGTTTTGTTTTATTGTCGAGCACTATCGCAGTGATTTGAGCTGTCGATCTTGGGAGTGCGTGAAGATATAGCTGTCGTGTACCAGTTTCCAGGTGGCGAGGGGAGAATTCCAACCGTCATCCACTCACCCGTTTCGCCGGATTTCCAGGTAGGTTTTTCCACCCGTCGCATTTAACCGATAAATGTTTTTCTTCCGTGGCGGTCTCTCGTGTCCAGCTAGACCTTAAGATAATAGGAGTAGGATTTTTCTTCATTTTCTGACTATAAGGGGGAGGCAGTTTTAAGCTTTTCGACAATTCTGTCTTGTTTGCTGCCTTGCGCGCATAGGGTTACAGGGGTCTCCAGCGCGGATGGCCGTTACGCCGTTCGTCCCGAGCTTTTCTTGTGCCATCATGCTAAGTAGAGGATTAACGGGTTTTGAGTTTTGCTTTGGGGATTCTGGTGGGCTATTGTTTCCCTAGTGCGTGCCAGGGGTTTTGAACCCAGGTTGTTTTTCCCGCGTGGTTAGGCGCAGTCCCGCTGAGGAATCCATTGGTTTGCTGGGGTAGGAATGGGTTTTTGAAAGAGATTTTGCAGTCAACAGTGTCGCTCCTTCACAATTCTAGTCGCAGCCTGTGTCGATTGCGAAACCCCTTGCCGCCCTTTCGGGCCCCGTCGCCTGAAATCCCTAGCCATTTAAGGGGAGGTATCACCATTTATAGTGCGTGGATTGAGAGCAGCATGGGTGGTTTTTCATGGAAGTATCCAGTGTAGAAAGTAAAATGATTCCCGAACGATGTATAGTTAAGTTAATGGAGCTTTTCCGCCGTAAGCCGCATGAGTCGTCATTAGTCTCGCGTTTGTTGAGCTCTATGGTTAAAATGTCGACTGTCGCGAACCTTCACTCTGTTTTTTGATAAAATAGATTAATGGCGGAATATTGCACATTGTACATAATATGCTAGTTTGTTTATATCGCTACCAGGCGGAAAGTGGCATGTTGCAATTTAATGTAGATTTAATCCTGGCACAAGTATGATTGATTGGCTTTCTACATATAGGTCAGATCATGAAATAACACATCCATAGTCTTAAGACATTGTAGGGATGAACAACATATGTATTTATTGCATTGAAAATTACCATACTTTGCATAAGATAATGGCACATTGCACAATACTGCACGCTAGTTTGATTGTTCAGTATGAGAGACTTATGATTTGATTTTATGGACTGGTCACAATTATGATACACTTGAGAAAGAATATATCGCTGCAAAATGTTCACAAATTCAAACTGCTTAAAATGTCATAATGTTTTTACATTGCAGGAAGAATTTACAATGTCTAAGAGGCAGAAAAGGAAGGCCCCTGCTGTCGAAGAACAAACAGCAATAGAGGTCGTCCCACAAACGGAGTATATCTATGAGGACACCCAATGTGTCACGGGGGTTGAGCCTGAATATAAGTGGGGAGAGATATACAGAATGATTTCCCGTAGGGAAGTCCCAGACATAGGTCTTGAGGAAGAGCCCATTTATGCCAATATAGAAAGATCTGCCATTATGAAGGTTTCCACCAGGCCAGAGCTGTTCCCTTGCTCTGATGTGATGAGATGGATTCTGCCACACACAAACAACAACACAATTCTGATGGGGAATGTTGAAGTTCAGGGCTATGCTTCCTTTAGCCCTGGATATGTGGCATTGGCGTACCACCTTCCAGAGCCCCAAGTCTTCCTGTCAAACGATTGGTTAGATAACCTCAGGATGGATTTAGTGGAAACCCTGAGAAGAATGCTCTTACCCGAAAAGCTTTATAGACACAGAGCAACTGAGGACTATGACACATCGAGCTTAAGATATCCGTACAGGTTTATAGCCTTGATGCTAAACTGGATCTTTGGAAGATCCAATGGTAGACTCTTCAAATTGGAGTGGATACCTCTTATGTTTCATGTAGCCACAGAAGGAACAATATTCAACTGGGCTAGCCTAGTATCTAGCAGTCTCTCTTCTTGTGTAGCTGCAACCTAGGGAGGAGGAGAAGCCCGGAAAAAATCTGAGTTCTACATGAGTTCCTTTCTGATAGACTGCATACTATGCCACCAGCCTTTCCCGGGGCTCAAATGTGTTTGGGATAGAGAAAGAATGCCCGCGTATGCAGCCTACAAACTACTGGGTGCTCACCAGTACCATAGCTATTACCGAGAAATCTGTGAGCATTTTATTATGCCTCTGCACACGCTTATATTCCAAAAGGAATGTAACTGCATATCTGAAGAGGTAATGAAGGTAATAGAGGAGTATGGTGATTATTTCTTGACAGAAAACGGGATGTATCTTAGAATGTTTGGTGGATCAAAAACACCTTATCTGCTGCCCAAGTATGCAATGGATTATATAGTCCACAAAGAGGCAGTCAGACAAGTGTTTATTGATGGAGTTGGTCACTTCTTGTTCCAGAAAAAGAAGACTGCCTATCCACCTCTACCATTTAACCTAGGTAGCTGCAGTTTCGCCAATGTGAAGCAAGCTGCAGAATTTATAGAGGAGCTAGGAAAGTTCCACTTTGGCGAGATGACTTTCAGACGAAATGACACTCATGGCAGAATGGCTGAGCACTGCAAGAAGCACAAGGTGTTTTATGAGTACACCCACCATTTTGATCGAGATGAATCTATTTTCAGGAGTGCACCAAACATGACTGCACTTAGTAGGAGATTCAAACCGAAAAACCCCACCAAGGGTGGAAAAGGATCTGAACAAGATAAAGCTGAGGAAGCTAAGGCTGAAGAAGCAGCCAAAAGGATAAGAGAGGAGGCTCAGAGGTTGGAAGACGAGGCTGCAGAATGGATGCAAAAAGGAGAAGAAGAAAAGAGGAAAGCTGCCCAGGAAGCAGCTGAACGAGCCAATGAAGCAGCCAGAAAAAAAGAAGAAGCTGCTAGGCAAGCAGTCGAGGAAGCCCAGAGAAAGATAGACGAAGAACTACAAGAGCAGGAGGCTGAACAGATAAAGTTGACGCAGCAGCAAGCTCCCGAAACATCATCAGGGCAGAGTCAGGGAGAGGAAAACCCTGAGGTGCAGATCCCTCAAGTGCTCACTACCATCATAGCTGCTACCCCTTTGATTCAGTTAGTACCCTTCGTACAGGAAAAAGGGGAGGAAGTCCCTGATTTCAGCACCGTATATTATGATAGGGCTACTAAAAGGATAATGAGGAGAACAGAAAGAAAGGTAGAGGCAGAAGGAATGGCCAGCAAAATGATAACAGATAAGGTCATGATGGTAGGGACAGATGTAGATCCAAGGTTTACTATAAGGGTCGGGACTGCAGCAATACATGCTTCAAAGGATAACATAGACAGAATGATGATTGAAATAGAGTCATCTAAGAAGACCTCCTCTCAACTTAAGGACACCCTGAGAAAATAAAGGGAAGAGGGAAATAAACTTAAGAGAAAATATGAACATGTGCTGAGAGAAATGGAGGCCACAACGAGTGAAATCTACGGCATCTAGGTAGAAGCACAGGCCAAGGAAATAGCACATAAGGCTCTGGAAAGTGCACAGCAGGAAATTCAAGACTTAAAGAATGAAAAGGAGCAGTTGAGGGCAAAGATAGAAGACGTAGAAGTGCAGCAGTATATTATCTATGAGTCCAATGCCGCATACGTTAAAGAACTGAAAGAGCAGCTGGAAGCAGCAAAGGAACAACAGGTTGATCTATAGCCAGTTAAAGAACACATCCTGGCCCAGAAAGCTAAAGTGCTACACCTGCAAACTGCTCTAGAAGAAGAAAGATGCCAGGTCCTCCAGATTGATAGCCGACTTGAAGAAATCTTGGAAACCGCTTCTTATTTTATTGATAGGTCCCAAGACATCCTCGAAGTACTGACTACAAGGATATCCAGAGAGGAGAATGATGAGGAAGCCCCAGGTGAGCTACCATCCAAGGATAAACAAGCCCTTAAACGGGACCACAATCTGATAGAATTCGCTATCAATACTACAGAAGACTTCCAGAAAACAGTCAAGAAGACCAAGGGAGTCTGCACAGAATTCTTTAGGAGGGCCCTGGTTACCTACAACCGATGTCAGGTAGAAGCCGAGCAGAGGCTATATGAGTTCCCTGATCATGATGCATTTGTAGAAATGTTGCAAAAGGGGCAGCAAGATAAAGAAGCCAGAGTACAACGCATCAAATCCATTGATGACCAAATCCTAAAAAATGAAATAGGCCATACAGCCGTCAGTGTGCAGCTCTTAGAAGAACAGGTGCGATTGAACAAAGCCAGGGTAGAGGCCATTAGAAACCAGGCTGAAAAGTTCGAGCTAAAAATTCAGTTTTTAGAGCCAAGCTCGTTTGAAGATCTCGTTGCTGAAACAGCAGCGTGGAAGAAATTCTTGGGAAACCAAGCGGAACCCTCCTCACAAGAGGACCGGTCAGCTTTGTTGTAATTTAATACGTTTGTAAAAGGTTTTTTTTGGAAAAAATGAAACGTTGGGAAGACAAAAGGGTTGGGAAGCCCAAAGGTCACTTTGGGCAGCCCAACCAATTTTTTCTTTTTGTATAAAAATAGGAAACGTAGAGAAGAGAAAAGGGCTTTTTTCCCAGTAATACTGGAAATTTATTGTAAGAAGAACTACTTCCTTTTGCAATGTAAAGTTACAGTTTGCCTATGGAAAGAAGATCGGTGGGATTTCAAATGTTTTGACATGGATAATCGAAAGATGAACTACTTTGTTTTTCAGCATTATATCCATGAATCGTGAGATCGTTCTAACTTCATGACCTGTGTCTTTGTTTAATGATTTCTGATTTATTTTATGAAATCTCTACCATGAGTAATGTATGCTTGTCATAAACAATTAGCTATATGGTTGTGTAATATTTTTCGATGTCATGTGTGTAAAAGATAATGCCAGCTATCTGTAATTTCTTTTATTACGCGTGCACACCCACATTACTCATATATGTTAATCACAATTTGGCTCCCCGGGGATAGGATAGGTAGATAGATAGGTAGGCATTTAGATAGGTAGTCTTTTCATTTCCACATGAGTGTTTCAGATGCATGGTGAGCCTAAGACGAGAGGTAAGAACCTACGCATCACTTTGTAGTTAGCAATTTTCATTTCATACTTAAGTCAAAAATACAAATTCCGGTGGACCGGGCCACAACCGGTAAAACCCTTGTTTGTTACTTTGACCTACGGTAGCTGGACCGTAAACCGGATGGATTCCCTATACCAAACAATCAACGGGCTAGTTGGGAACGTTGATTGGGGAGAATCCCTTACTGTTGTCGCCTGCGAATTTCCAGGCCTCAACAGTTTTGGCGCTAGAAGGAGGGCCGCCATTAAAGGCTGGCCGTGGAATTTGATTTCCCGTGAATATCCTACCAGCAGATGTTTTAAATTTTATCCTAACTCAGGTTTGAAGTTTCCAGTGCTATCCTTAAAGGACTTTTTTTCCCAGCATCCCTCTCGCTTACCTTTGCTCATGGCTGGTAATCAACCTAACCCTTTGCCGGTATGGAGAGCTAGGTCACCTCTGAACCTAACTCCTCCTTTGCATAACCTGCCTCAAGCCTTTGACAAGATTTTGCCCAAGTTTGACCCTGCGGACAACATTGCTGTAGATGACCACCTTCAAAGTTTTTACCTAGCGTTAGAAGGGCTAAGGGCTATAGAATATGAAGATGTGGTGTGTAGACTTTTTCCTCATACTCTGAAAGGAGCAGCAGCATCCTAGTATTTTGGACTACCTGCAAACTCCATTCCTAATTGGGACACTTTTGAGAGGGTTTTCAGGAGTAAGTATATCGCTCAGAAGACGCATGCCTCATTGATGAAAGGTCTTGTTTTGTTGAGAAAAGAAAAGAATGAGAAGGTACATAGTTTCACTCAGAGATTTTCATTTTACTTAAAAAAAAATTCTGCTGAAGACAGACCTTCAGATAAAGTTTTAATAGAGTATTATACCTCAGCCTTAGGACTGGAGCTGGCCGTGTTCGCCAAGATGAAACTCAAGCCCACGCTGGTAGAAACCTATCAAGAGGCTGAGAGAGTAGAGGCTGAAAGTGAGAGTATAGAGGACTATCTTGACTCATTTGAAGACAAGACCACTGTAAGAAGAAGCTCACTGCTGTCTAAATCTAAAGAAGATCAACCACACAATTATCATGAAATGATGAAAGTGCTTCAGAAAATTTCCAACCGAATTATAGATCTGGAAAAGGAGAGGGACACTCAGAAAACCAATAAGCCATACTATCCAAAGGAGGAAGATAACAACCAATGGCAAGTCCCACCTCCTAATTTGGCATCAATAAACATAACAGAAATAGGAGGAGATAATTTTTGTACCTTTCATCAACAACCTCATTCTGAGAAGAAGTGTCCTCAATGGTTACATTCAATAACATTGGTGATGAATAAGTTGTTGGACCCAGAATTGACTAGGGACAGTGGTGAGGAAGAAAAGGAGAAACATACCATAGTAAAACCAGACGATGATAATATGTTTTCATGGAATGGTATATCACTGTTTAACACGGAAGAAGACGTTCTCAAGTCTCAATATACCCCTACAACCACAAAATATGAAAACCTGGCCATTAAGAACAATGCAGTAATATCAAAGGTTCCAGATTTGCAAGAGGAAGAAAAGGGGTAGGCTGATGTGAAGGATAAAGATGACATACCTAAAGATATTCATGGAAAACAGGAAACAGAGCCACTCATTGAATTTGCCAAACCGGTGGAAGATGATGAGGAAAGCAAAGCTGACAAACTGGAAGAAGAGTTTCCCACAACAAACCAACCTGTGGAAGAAAAGATTGAGTTGATCAAGACTAAGAAAACCAGCGCCCCACCTTTCCTTGTG
>LPNX010264823.1:25789-53966 GCA_001517045.1 Pseudotsuga menziesii
ATTATATCATGGTTAAAATACTCATGTCTGAAACCCAGCTCATTCCTTAACTTTTAGTTGTAAAAAATTCTAGGGGAATGGGCGTTTTTCTTTTAGATTTTTGTCTGTTGTTGTATATAAATAAATTGTTTTGTTTTCTTAATATTAGATGTTGTTTTGTTGCTTTAATACTTTGATGGTTCTTCTTTTATTACTTGCTTTGCTACTGTTTCTTTATAGCTTTGTTAATTTTCCTTTTGGTTTTGAATAAGAGGCAAACTTTTGGATGCAATGGGAATGTCAAGGTTCTGTATCAACTAAAGTCCTGAGCAAAAGACTGTGCTTTAAAGTATAGAATGTCTTCTAGTAATTGTATTCCTAACTGGCAGTGCATTCATTTCAAGTCTTACTTAATCCCTGTAAATAACTCAGAAGTGAGAAAAAAAAAGGTATGAAGTACTATTTAGAGGCTCCATCCATCTCACATCTTAAATACCCAAGGAAGCTGACAGCAAAAGACCCACGGAAAGGAAGCAGAGTGGGATAGTTTATCACATATAAATGATCCCATGCCATGGATTAAGAAAAGTTAAAATCTATGAAGAGTCAAAGCTCCTGAAAGGAACAAGACATATCAAAGCAAAGCTCGAAAAGCATGAATCTCAAAGCATAAAGTACCAAATGGCCACAATATCCTCTCCGTCCGTGAACTGAACTACAAAGTATATTGTTCACACAAAAGGACACTATGGGATAGAGGATCCTGAATTAAAATTCAGTAAGAAACGCATATAGGAGGACTCATATCAAAAGAACTAAAATTCAAAAGGGCACAAAAGTGCAGATTGGCATGGGAATGAGGAATAAAAGGATAATACTATCACCCTCTATCACAATCCTGTGGTGTTTAAGCTATAACTTCCAAAGGGAAGATAAAATGAACCTCATTTATTTGGCCTCAAAAGAGTTATTCAGACCTGAAACACTGCTGGTGTTACCTTTTCCCAAAAAGATAGACTTCTTCTAAGTAATTTAATGCATAGGTTGGCTAACTTAGGGATACAAACATCTAGAAGATTTCGATTTTATTCAAACAGTCTTAAGCTGGGAGAGAGAGTTAATTCAGAGATCTAGGGTTCACCAGGTAGTCGCCAATTGTTGCATTTGCAACAATTTCCCAAAATTCTAAAAAAATTTGGACCCTCCTTTACTTTGAATTAGTCAGTTCTTTTCTTGATTTCAGCCTATTGATTTTTGGCCTATGGATTTTAAAGCGTCTTCCGCCACTTTGGGTTACTGTCAATCGTTTGGTGATTGCTCATTTCAATGTTTTAACGAATCCCATCCTTAGTTTAATTCATCATCATCTTGCATATCTCTCGAAGCCTTGTTCAATCGGAAGTTAAGTCCTTGTCCTCTTCACCGTTGCGGGAAGATTTTTGATCCTACCCTCCGACGTTGCGGAGCGTTTCCGGGTGTGGACTATCCTTTTCGATCCGACCGTTGCACATGATTTTTCATTCTTTGACGTTTCGGGTGGGTTTGGATTCTTCGTCGGAGGGATTTGAAGTCTCCCTCGTCCGATGCGGCGGACAAATCTTCTTTTCAGGCATCCGCCGTTGCGGATCACTTCAGACTTAGACTTTCATTGACGCTCCGATGTGTGTTTTGTTGATTGCCGGCTTTGTAGCGAAGTGCTTGGCCATCGTCCGTTCCTCCGTTGCGGACAGCATCATGCTCCGAGCATCCACCGTTGCGGAGGGGTTCGGATTCTTGGTCATCCGATCAAGGTATCCACCGATGCCCGACTGTCGTTTTGTTCACGCGTTATATTTAGCCGGGTGGGCGAATTAGTACCGGGGATTGTCCACCATTGCGGAGGGACTGAAACTCTTGTCACCCGATGCAATTTTCATTCCCCGTCCGATTTAAAGCTCCCGCACATGCGGCTTTTTATATTTATACGGGGCGACAGTTCGGAGTTTGTATTGTTTTGTTTTATTGTCGAGCACTGTCGCGGTGAGTTGAGCTGTCGATCTTGGGAGTGCGTGAAGATCTAGCTGTCGTGTACCAGTTTCTAGGTGGCGAGGGGAGAATTCCAACCATCATCCACTCACCCGTTTCTCCAGATTGCTAGGTAGGTTTTTCCACCCGTCGCATTTAAACGATAAATGTTTTTCTTCCGTGGCGGTCTCTCGCGTCCAGCTAGACCTTAAGATAATAGGAGTAGGATTTTTCTTCATTTTCTGACTATAAGGGGAAGGCGGTTTTAAGCTTTTCGACGGTTCTGTCTTGTTTGCTGCCTTGCGCGCATAGGGTTACAGGGGTCTCCGACGCGGACGGCCATTACACCGTTCGCGTCGAGCTTTTCTTGTGCCATCATGCTAAGTAGAGGATTAATGGGTTTTGAGTTTTGCTTTGGGGATTCTGGTGGGCTATTGTTTCCCTAGTGCGTGCCAGGGGTTTTGAACCCAGGCTGTTTTGCCCGCGCGGTTAGGCGCAGTCCCGCTGAGGAATCCATTGGTTTTCCGGGGGAGGAATGGGTTCTTGAAAGATATTTTGTAGTCAACAGTGTCACTCCTTCACAATTCTAGTCGTAGCCTGTGTCGATTGTGAAACCCCTCGCCACCCTTTCGGGCCCCGTCGCCTGAAATCCCTAGCCATTTAAGGGGAGGTATCACCATTTATAGTGCATGGATTGAGAGCAACACGGGTGGTTTTTCATGGAAGTATCCAGTGCAGAAAGTAAAATGATTCCCGAACGATGTATAGTTAAGTTAATGGAGCTTTTCCGCCGTAAGCCGCATGAGTCATCATTAGTCTCGCATTTGCTGAGCTCTATGGTTAAAATGTCAACTGTCGCGAACCTTCACTCTATTTGTTAATAAAATAGATTAATGGCGGAATATTGCACATTGTACATAATATGCTAGTTTGTTTATATCGCTACCAGATGGAAAGTGGCATGTTGCAATTTAATGTAGATTTAATCCTAGCACAAGTATGATTGATTGGCTTTCTGCATATAGGTCAGATCATGAAATAACACATCCATAGTCTTAAGACATTGTAGGGATGAACAACATATGTATTTGTTGCATTGAAAATTACCATACTTTGCATAAGATAATGGCACATTGCACAACACTGCACGCTAGTTTGATTGTTCAGTATGAGAGACTTATGATTTGATTTTATGGACTGGTCACAATTATGATACACTTGAGAAAGAATATATCGCTGCAAAATGTTCACAAATTCAAATTGCTTAAAATGTCATAATGTTTTTACATTGCAGGAAGAATTTACAATGTCCAAGAGGCAGAAAAGGAAGGCCCCTGCTGTCGAAGAACAAACAGCAATAGAGGTCGTCCCACAAATGGAGTATATCTATGAGGACACCCAATGTGTCACGGGGGTTGAGCCTGAATATAAGTGGGGAGAGATATACAGACTGATTTCCCGTAGGGAAGTCCCAGACACAGGTCTTGAGGAAGAGCCCATTTATGCCAATATAGAAAGATCTGCCATTATGAACGTTGCCACCAGGCCAAAGCTGTTCCCTTGCTCTGATGTGATGAGATGGATTCTGCCACACACAAACAACAACACAATGCTGATGGGGAATGTTGAAGGTCAGGGCTATGCTTCCTTTAGCCCTGGATATGTGGCATTGGCGTACTACCTGCCAGAGCTGCAAGTCTTCCTGTCAAACGATTGGTTAGATAACCTCATGATGGATTTAGTGGAAACCCTGAGAAGAATGCTCTTACCCGGAAAGATTTATAGACACAGAGAAACTGAGGACTATGGCACAACGAGCTTAAGAGCTCCGTAAAGGTTTATAGCCTTGATGCTAAACCGGATCTTTGGAAGAGCCAATGGTAGACTCTTCAAATTGGAGTGGATACCTCTTATGTTTCATGTAGCCACAGAAGGAACAATCTTCAACTGGGATAGCCTAGTATCTAGCAGTCTCTCTTCTTGTGTAGCTGTAACCCTGGGAGGAGGAGAAGCCCAGAAAAAATCTGAGTTCTACATGAGTTCCTTTCTGATAGACTGCATACTATGCCACCAGCCTTTCCTGAGGCTCAAATGTGTTTGGGATAGGGAAAGAATGCCCGTGTATGCAGCCTACAAACTACTGGGTGCTCACCAGTACCATAGCTATTACTGAGAAATCTGTGAGCGTTTTCTTATGCCTCTGCACATGCTTATCTTCCGAAAGGAATGTAACTGCATGTCTGAAGAGGCAATGAAGGTAATAGAGGAGTATGGTGATTATTTCTTGACAGAAAATGGGATGTATCTTAGAATGTTTGGTGGATCAAAAACACCTTATCTGCTGCCCAAGTATGCAATGGATTATATAGTCCACAAAGAGGTAGTCAGACAAGTGTTTATTGATGGAGTTGGTCACTTCTTGTTCCAGAAAAAGAAGACTGCCTATCCACCTCTACCATTTAAGCTAGGCAGCTGCAGTTTCACCAATGTGAAGCAAGCTACAGAATTTATAGAGGAGCTAGGAAAGTTCCACTTTGGCGAGATGACTTTTAGACGAAATGACACTCATGGCAGAATGGCTGAGCACTGCAAGAAGCACAACGTGTTTTATGAGTACACCCACCATTTTGATTGAGATGAATCTGTTTTCAGGAGTGCACCAAACATGACTGCACTTAGTAGGAGATTCAAACCGAAAAACCCCACCAAGGGTGGAAAAGGATCTGAACAAGATAAAGCTGAGCAAGCTAAGGCTGAAGAAGCAGCCAAAAGGATAAGAGAGGAGGCTCAGAGGTTGGAAGACGAGGCTGCAGAATGGATGCAAAAAGGAGAAGAAGAAAAGAGGAAAGCTGCCCAGTAAGTAGCTGAACGAGCCAATGAAGCAGCCAGAAAAATAGAAGAAGCTGCTAGGCAAGCAGCCGAGGAATCCTAGAGAAAGATAGACGAAGAACTGCAAGAGCAGGAGGCTGAGCAGATAAATTTGACGTAACAACAAGCTCCCGAAACATCATCAGGGCAGAGTCAGGGAGAGGAAAACCCTGAGGTGCAGATCCCTCAAGTGCCCACTACCATCATAGTTGCTACCCCTTTGATTCGGTTAGTACCCTTCATACAGGAAAAAGGGGAGGAAGTCCCTGATTTCAGCACCGTATATTATGATAGGGCTACTAAAAGGATAATGAGGAGAACAGAAAGAAAGGTAGAGGCAGAAGGAATGGCCAGCAAAATGATAACAGATAAGGTCATGATGGTAGGGACAGATGTAGATCCAAGGTTTACTATAAGGGCCGGGACTGCAGCAATACATGCTTCAGAGGCTAACATAGACAGAATGATGATTGAAATAGAGTCATCCAAGAAGACCTCCTCTCAGCTTAAGGACACCCTGAGAAAAGAAAGGGAAGAGGGAAATAAACTTAAGAGAAAATATGAACATGTGCTGAGAGAAATGGAGACCACAAAGAGTGAAATATACACCATCCAGGTAGAATCACAGGCCAAGGAAACAACACATAAGGCTCTGGAAAGTGCACAGCAGGAAATTCAAGACTTAAATAATGAAAAGGAGCAGTTGAGGGCAAAGATAGAAGACCTAGAAGCGCAGCAGTATATTATCTACAAGTCCAATGCCGCATACATTAAAGAACTAAAAGAGCAGCTGGAAGCAGCAAAGGAACAGCAGGTTGATCTACATCCAGTTAAAGAACACATCCTGGCCCAGAAAGCTAAAGTGCTACACCTGCAAACTGCTCTAGAAGAAGAAAGATGCCAAGTCCTCCAGATTGATAGCCGACTTGAAGAAATCTTGGAAACCACTTCTTATTTTGTTGACAGGTCCCAAGACATCCTCGAAGTACTGACTACAAGGATAGCTAGAGCGGAGAACGATGAGGAAGCCCCAGCTGAGCTACCATCCAAGGATAAACAAGCCCTTAAACGGGACCACGATCTGATAGAATTCGCTATCAATACTGCAGAAGACTTCCAGAAAATAGTCAAGAAGACCAAGGGAGTCTACACAGAATTCTTCAGGAGGGCCCTGGTTACCTACAACCGATGTCAGGTAGAAGCCGAGCAGAGGCTATATGAGTTCCCTGATCATGATGCATTTGTAGAAATGTTGCAAAAGGGGCAGCAAGATGAAGAAGCCAGAGTACAATGCATCAAAGCCATTGATGACCAAATCCTAAAAAATGAAATAGGACATACAGCCGTTAGTGTGCAGCTCTTAGAAGAACAGGTGCAATTGAACACAGCCAAGGTAGAGGCCATTAGAAACCAGGCTGAAAATTTTGAGCTAAAAATTCAGTTTTTAGAGCCAAGCTCATTTGAATATCTCGCTGCTGAAACAGCAGCGTGGAAGAAATTCTTGGGAAACCAAGCGGAACCCTCCTCACAAGAGGACCGGTCAGCTTTGTTGTAATTTAATACGTTTGTAAAAGGTTTTTCTTGGAAAAAATGAAACATTGGGAAGACAAAAGGGTTGGGAAGCCCAAAGGTCACTTTGGGCAGCCCAACCAATTTTTGCTTTTTGTATAAAAATAGGAAACGTAGAGAAGAGAAAAGGGCTTTTTTCCCAGTAAGACTGGAAATTTATTGTAAGAAGAACTACTTCCTTTTGCAATGTAAAGTTACAGTTTTCCTATGGAAAGAAGATCGGTGGGATTTCAAATGTTTTGACATGGATAATCGAAAGATGAACTACTTTGTTTTTCAGCATTATATCCATGAATCATGAGATCGTTCTAACTTCATGACCTGTGTCTTTGTTTAATGATTTCTGATTTATTTTATGAAATCTCTACCATGAGTAATGTATGCTTGTCATAAACAATTAGCTATCTGGTTGTGTAATATTTTTCGCTGTCATGTGTGTAAAATATAATTCCAGCTATCTGTAATTGATTTTATTACGCGTGCACACCCACATTACTCATATATGTTAATTACAATTTGTCTCCCCGAGGATAGGATAGGTAGATAGATAGGTAGGCATTTAGATAGGTAGTCTTTTCATTTCTACATGAGTGTTTCAGATGCATGGTGAGCCTAAGACGAGAGGTAAGAACCTGCGCATCACTTTGTGAATGCTCCTTGCATCCTTCACCACCCTGCATGTAGTTAGCAATTTGCATTTCATACTTAAGTCAAAAATACAAATTCCGGTGGACCGGGTCGCAACCGGTAAAACCCTTGTTTGTTACTTTGACCTACGGTAGCCGTACCGTAAACCGAACAGATTCCCTATACCAAACAATCAATGGGATAGTTGGGAACGTTGATTGGGGAGAATCCCTTACTGTTGTCGCCTGCGAATTTCCAGGCCTCAACAACACTATGAACACAAGTACATATTCTTGTCTATCAATTGGGTCTAGCTCAAGTGGTTGTGAGATGGAGTGTTATCCTCCCGAACTAGGATCTATTCCCATAAGTGACATGACAAGCTCATAAATTGTAAATTGTTGTATTGGCTTCGAGTCCTATCATTGACTTGGCCTTGTGCAATGAAGAATCTCTAGTTTTCCCTAGGTACCATCCTGGAATAGAGAGGAAGTGCCAGCAGATTTTCCCCTTGAAATTTAACTGGTAAGAATTTTTTTTAAAGTACATCTCATTGTGGGCAGGGAGGAATAATTGATATCTTGTACAACTCCTGATCCAATACACTTAATAACCAAGCTTCAATGAAATGAAACTTACAAGTAATACAAGCTTCTATAGCCATCCATCTGCCTAGATGATAATTTTCACATGCCATATAACATTTAAAATGAAAAAAGTTATAACTTATTCACAAACACCTAACTTAAGGCAATGATAGCAAAGCAATGATAATGTTTATCTAGACCCGCATGAGCATGCAACACATAACATTGTTTATCTAAACAGATTATACTAGCAAGGCAGCATAAGCATGCAGTGATGCAGTGCTTCAAGCCTTCAAAGGCAAAAGCAATCGCAGTTCAACAATTAAATTCAATAGCCATTATTTTACTGTCTTACCAGATCTTCATCTGTTTCATCCTTCGAGTCCAGTTCATCTACAGGTCCTTGCATTTTGAACTTTCCCTCCTGTATTGGTGTTACCTGCATAAAAACAAATCATGTATATAAGTATGTATGCAACCCATGATAATTATACACACAAAAGGACAGTCAACACATAACATTGTTTATCTAAACAAATTATACTAGCAAGGCAACATAAGCATGCAGTGATGCAGTGCTTCAAAGGCAAAAGCAATCGCAGTTCAACAATTAAATTCAATAGCCATTATTTTACTGTCTTACCAGATCTTCATCTGTTTCAGCCTTCGAGTCCAGTTCATCTACAGGTCCTTGCATTTTGAACTTTCCATCCAGTATTGGTGTTACCTACATGAAAACAAATCATGTATATAAGTATGTATGCAACCCGTGAGAATTATACACACAAAAGGATAGTCAACAAAAAATTCTTCCTATGTCAGACAAAAATGAAAATAGTAGAGTAAGACAATTAAGTTAACCAAATGATTAAATCTGGACTTCGATGATGATTATACATTCTTATTCCATGAAATGCAGGAAAACCTTCTTCCTATGATCTTGATTAAAATGCATACACGTGAAAATATTATTAACCCAATGCATTGGCACTTTCTTTAAGATAAACTACCAACTGCTTCCTCAAAATATGATCCCTTTTTCTTTCAACAAGGAATTTCTGGCTAATTTTTGGTTTTTAGTATGGTGAGGAACTCCAGTCAAGGTTTACTGACTGTAAAGGATGCATGATGTGATAAAAAAAATTCTCCCTTTCTTGACACTGTTTGTAAAAATGAAATAGTTGCAAAATTCAAATGAATGATCAAATTCATTCTTCAAGGTGTGCTTTAATAACACCGGTGCCTATTTAGAGTCAACTTCTATTCCTAAAGCATGAAGAATCCTAGACTCTTTAGAGAATAAGCTTGCTGCATAATCCTAAAAAAATGAGCTTGTTATTGAGTTCTAGTAGGATGTCGATGCTTTTTATTAATTACGGCTTAAATATTATGCCCCACATTTTTCAAGGCCTAACCCAATGACCAGGGTACCAGCCTCTCACGCTATGAGTTTCTTTTGTTGGGTATAGACTAGAAATTTATGTAATGACTATGGGACCTCTTTAAACATACTAAATTCAAAGAAAATTTAATACTTTTCATAAGGCATGTCCTGATTCTGAGAGTGCCTAGTACTTCAAAGGAAGAGTTGCTAGGAAGAGTAGCATGCCATCCTCTTCGGACATCATTGCATGCACCTCATAATCTGCCCCATCCTTTTCTTGAGGCAGTGTGTTTAAACGAAAGGATCGCCACATGATTCTAACCAGTTGTCAACTTGTTTTCAGGTGTGTGCAATAAGTTAAGGGACCTTTTAGATGCAATCTTACTTTTTAGGAACATGATCACGTTACATAGAAAAAGAACGTGCTCCTCTTCCATAGTACTTGGAATAGTAAATCCGAGCCTGACATGTCAGCAGACATGTAGGCCAGGTAACAATAACGCGCACACGTTATAGAACTCCAAAACGCGCACACGTTTTGTAACTCTATAACGCATGTGCGTTTTGTAAATCTAAAAAACAAATAAAAAAACACACAGTCCCGACCCGAGAGTCTTTTTCACCAAACAGGATCGCGAAGACGACGACGTGCCCGTTCCCTGGGATCTTGGATGAGTGCCCATTCCTCGATTTGGAGACAAATCCTCTGGTGAATCATCATATTCACAGGTAATTCATTCACCCATATCTTTTTTTTTTCAATTAGATACTTAAATTACCATTTTTTATTTGTAAATGCAATAAAAACCATAAAAAAAATAAACAACCATCTCATAGCCAAAACACCAACCAACCAAAGATGATGATATGCCAATGCCTTCCCCAAGACTAAACACATACAATTGACACAAATGTTTCTAGGCAATTCCATTGGAAAAAACCCTATTGACATGCATTATGTAGGAAGACTAAGCTTTTTATTTTCTTTTTTCCTCATAAAAAAAAATTTAGATGCTATTCTATATCTAATCAAATGAAACTCTCTAGTACATAAAAAAAAATAGAATAGTCAATAACCCAAGCAATTACATGACCAAAAGAGCTTACCCTTCAAGAGAAATTCACCAACAAACCAAATATTGCCTAAAAATCTACATCATATGCCATACATATGAATTAAGGCCTTTAAAATTACAAGCAAGCCAAAATTCTTAGCGATTGTGAAAACCATAACCATTAGAAAAAAAACCACTCTCACTAGAATCTAGGAAGCATAAACAAACATCTTTTCAATATGACTAGAAGCATAAACAAGCATCTTTTCAAAAAGTGATGAAAGAACTCGTACTCGCTATAGAACCATGGACAATTTCATAATGGCATTCCCTATTAATATGCCCATATAGAAGAAATATGGAATTTTAAAACATTTATTACACACCTAAAAACTTGTGCCAACTGGGGAAATCGTGCCAAAGTCTGTTGTACACTGTACAACTTATGTACACGTTGAACTAACCTCGAAATCCATGCCAAATTATCCCAAATCGAAATAGACATGTATGGCCCAACTTGGAAATAATGTATAGGCTATATGGCCCCTGAAACCTCTCTTAAATGCTGTTGTACATACCGATATTTGATGTTGTATGGACAATACCATAACTACCTCAATTTCCATTCCTAGGCTATTGGAAACTTCCTCTTCCTCGATTTCTTGCAATGGATGTCTTGGGAAGTGCGCTCTCCTTCCCTCCTTTGGATTTGTGCCCTCTTTTCTCTTGCTACAGTACTCTTCCTCACTCTTTTTTTCTTCGGCTCCAAAATATCTCTCATTCATAATGTGCCTCTTCCTCTCCTTAGATATCCCTTTATAATTCATTAATGACAAAATCCCTAACCCTTCATCTTCAAGAGTCAAGATTAGATATTAACCTCACAAGATCGGCAATTGTGACTTATTCTCTTATTGGGGTCACTTAAATCACTTAAGTTCCTCAACATTATAAAACTTGCTTTTGTGATTAAATATAAAGGGTAACATTATAAAATCACTTTATAAAGTGTTCACCAAGAGAGTGTCGCTCGGACAATTCCACATACTAGACACCACCAATGCAGAAGTACATATCCAAGCTACCCCAAAAGATAACGGTCCCTCTTAGTGAGGAAGTTACTCTCGGTACATCCATCAGGATATGTCTCCAATCTCATCAAGCCATCGATTGTTGTAATTTATCCCTATGAAATTGAAATCTTTCATGCTAGTTTCCCTAGATTATGTGACAAAGGCTTGACTACAACGCATTATCCTAGGAGACTCCTCTCTCTTCTACGCATGCATCTATGTCAAATTATACCCACTAACTCTCCTAAAAGCATGAAAGGAAATCTCTTGACCGAATGTCTTGGATATTGGTCTTGACACTAAATCTAATATCCCTTAAGACCTACCCACAGGTTGTCCTAGAAACCTTTCCAACTTCCCCCTTTTAACACTAAGCACCACTATTGTGTCTTGGGTAGCCCCCTATGACAATATAAGCACATGGTTTGCCCATAACATGTCTTTATGCCATGCATCTGCCAAATTTTTCACTGAGATAAAATGTTCCTTCTACTCTGAACCAAACAACACCTTTCCCACCTCGAGCGATCATTTTGACTCTGTTGGAATCTCCACACATTCAACCACCTTCAGTGCATGCATGGTGTTGTACATAACATGACCTACATGATACATATCAAGTAATCATCAAGGATGATCATAATACACATCATATGCTCTACATATATACACATAGGAGACCATCATAAGCTTGAAATTGTACTCATACAATGCCTATTGACACATATCATCGGGGTTTTCTCCTGTCGAATTCTAGACTATACTAGCTCTGGAATATCCATCATCATGCTCTAAGAAATATTGTCCTTGATCAAGCAACATCATCATAGCCTCCAAGGCATGTCCCAAACAATGAACAACTCCTCCTTTCCTGCCAAAATCCAAACCTTAAACGAAAGACAAACCTCTCAACAAAATTCAAATCATCTTTCTAAGTTAGCGCAACCATCTTTCTAAGCCAGAACAAGTTATATCCAATTCTTACTTACTCATTAACTGAATGTAGTCACAAGTTGAACGAAACTTACATTTTAATTGTGAAATGTTTAATCTTAAGTTTAAATAAATATATGTAAGTGAATTTGTCATTAAATTGCTAACTTGAGTTTGATTTAATACATTTTCAATTTTGAAGAGGCGTCATTATATGCCATGTATATGTTTCTAATGATTTGCTTATTGATGTTTTTTTTGTAGTTGCTGCAATGGATCCGAATGCCGCGATTCTGATTGAGCTTGCTCGCTTAAGGGGCATCAGTGCTTCTTTTCGTGGCGGTGATGAGATTCGTCGCTCGCTTGCATCCACCATGGATGCTATTGTTGACACTATTTCGCAGTCAACTAATATACTATATGATATCACATCATATAGAGAGAGGAAAAGAAGAGAACAAGAGGATGGATTGGATTATGTGGCAATAAGAAGGTTAAAAATAACAAAGGAGCAAATTTTTGCATTATTCAGGGATCCTTGGACTGGAGAAATCCCAAATGTAAACCGGCCACATATATCCATTGAGTGGTGCACATTCCAACCATTTATCGATAACTGGATGGATAGATGGTATATGGTCTTTGATTCGCCACCACATAACAACAGGGAAATGCCCCTGTATTTCCTTCGAAAGTTGTATGCGGAGTTCGTGTTGCATAAACACGTGAACTATTTTTCTTACTTGGAGTTTCAGGGGATCGGTGGGGGGATGCCCCAAAAGAGACCGAATGCGAGGGTCCAAGACCCTAATCACCCTATCCCTGCACCTCGCATGCCATTGCATGGGCCAGATGTCCCACCTGCAACTTGTGTAGCTGCTGAGACACGGGATGCTTTTTTGACACTGGCACGAGTGGTCCTTCGCCATAGCACTACTCTTCAGCAGATGGGTGGGGATGCAGGACCTAGGCCATCGTCCAGTGCAGGACCATCCACTAGTGCACCACCATCGGCACATCCCCAGCAGAGTTCTGATCATCATGAGTGCACATCGTGTGGTCATCCCTGCAATGGTCTTTCCATAGATGTTGTGTTTAGTGGTTTTTTGAGTGAGGTATGTAGATCTAGTTAATTTTAATAAATTCTTCATTTAGTTTCCTCTTTGTACACATATATATAGTTTGAGCTAATATATTAATTTTGTGAACTTTCAATTGTTGCGTTTTGACGCCAGAGACCCCCCAGACTTTGGATTGGGGCATGGCATTACAGCGAATGATCCCTTTGTTGGTGGAGGGATCCATGATGGTACATGCCCATCTGGTTCTACTGAGGTAAACATTCTAAAATTTCAATTTTTCAATTATGCTTGTCAATAATTTGTTAATTTCCACATACTTTACATGTTAGTTCACTAATTCTATCTATGGTCTAATATTTACAATTATTAAACTTGCAGATCCCAGATCTGTCACTGGGTGGAGAGATCCACGAGACACATCATGGTACCCAGGTAAACATTTTAATATGGTAAACAATTACAGTTGTCATTTTTTAAATGCATGTACATGTTTGTTGAATTATGCATACATCTAACTACATGAGTTCACTTGCTGATTGTAGGCACCGAACCAAACATCTGGGCCATTGCCTGCAGATGCATCTCCTCCCAAGCCTTTCGTGGACAAGGGTCTTGTGTACAAGAGGCAGTCCACTCAAAAAAAGACTTGAGCTACCCACGGCCATGGAGACGTTACTGAGCCCATGGTAATGTATATCCTTCGATGATATTTGTTGCTTAACTTGAAATCCGGTGCATAAGTTGTTTTTGTTAATGTTTGATTTGCATGTTTACTGCATCAGGAGCCGGAGTTAACGGAAGAAAGTATAGCATCAATGGTTGATGCAGCAGTTGATGCTGCTTCATCAATGGCAGCTAGTCACACCGAGGTATACCTAACTATTTCAACATGATCTTGACATAGTTTATTATTGTTTTCTATTGTTTATTCATTCATGTCTAACTATTTCAACATTTGGTGATTGTAGGCCCCAGCAGCAGGAGTAGTTTTTGCCTCCCCTATTTCGACCACAGTTGAGGCACCAGCAGCAAGAGTAGTTCCTGCCCCCCTTGGTTCTACCATGGTTGAGACCATGGTAATGTATATCCTTCGATGATATTTGAACTCGTTAAGTTGATATAGACATATAGTTTATTATTGTATTTTATTGTTTACTCATGCATGTCTAACTACTTCAACATTTGGTGATTGTAGCCACCAATAGAAGAAGTAGCTCCTGGCCCCCACGGTCCGACCATCATTGATGTTGAACCAACGGCTCCGTCTGTGACACAAGGAACTGAACTCCAGCTATCACTAGATGTCATTTAGGTGAGATGTCTATTGATGACTAATTGTTTCATTCAATTTCCAACAAGATGTTGATAGTTTTTGAGTTAATTGAGATATGGTATTGCAGAGTCCGGCTCCACTGAGGAGGAGATTGGATCCATCGACGCACATTGATCCCAGAGATGAGACTAGTGGATCAAAGTCGGGAAAGAACAAGAGGAAGCTTGACTTCTGATACATGCCTTATAGAATATATGTACATTTGCATACATGTGCAAGTGGCTTGGATAGTTTTGGATACATGTACTTTTGGATAGTTTTGGATATATATGTACTTTTGGATACATGTACTATTGGAGACATGTACTTTTGGATATATATCTACTTTTTGATACATGTACATTGACATTTCACTTATAAATGAATGATATATTTCACTTCGTATGAGTTCTTCGGTTTCCACATGTTGTTATGTCAATCTATTGTGTGGATTATCTATTATTTATGAATGCACTATGTCAAAGTTCTTGCACATGTAATTAAATCAAACTAAGTGCAATACAATGTAATACAATGTTTCAATGAACTCACGAGATGCACACTAATTGGATACATCTAATTAAATGTAGTGAGTTTGGATGATAAAATTACAAGTTAAGTGAATGTTGAAGTGTAATATAATAAAAATAAATTACAAGTCAAGTTAATGTTTAAGTGTAATATAATAAAAATAAATTACAAGTTAAGTAAAGGTTTATGCAAGAGGTTTTTTCCCTGGATGTGTTATGTGTCTAGTTGCATTGGTGCACTATATAGAAGTTTGTATTTGTATTGTATATAGAGAAGCACACTAAAGAACAAAAGATTTGTGTACATTACCACACCTAGATAGATGTAGTTGAACTATGAATGTTGACCTATATTGCTTATGGTATTCTCCAGAACCACATCAGTGTGCATGTTACAATATGGAACACTAAGACATATAGTAATATTTTAGTGTGTCGAGGCATCTATAATAATTCAATGTTTATGTATCTAACTTAATATAAGGTACATCGATGTCATTTGTTTGATAGTACACCAATATGATGATATGTAGTTACAATCACTTGTGAGTACAACATGTATAAGGGCATAAGTGAATTGTGTATCAATAAGAGCATCAATTTGTTCAGTAAATAGAAGTTTGTATGTGTTCAATAACTAGAATTTTGTATCAATAAGAGCATCAATGTGTTTATTAAGTATAAGAGCATTGATCCATGTAATGGTGACAAAAGAAATGTTATGTTCTGGTTCAACGTTTGACATAACTCATTGGTTCAACAATATATAGCAGACTAGGAAAGCCTAATCAAACGTTTGACATAACTCATTGGAGTGGAAATAGCCATGCATACATAGCAAAATATCAAATTACTACATAAAAGATTCAACCAACAACATGAATTATACGAGGACTCTCATCCAATCACGTATTTAATTCTTCCCAGCACATGATTATCACATTTCAATGGAATACATGGAACTTTATTATAAAATATAATGCTCATCATGTATCACAAAAGGATCAAACTTGGTATCTTTCCATTGTTCATCTTTGGACCTTTAGAGGATCGATATTTCCAACATAAGTTCATGAGTACAAATTATAGATGTACATATATAGGAAAGTCCAACATAAAACATTACTAGAAAGGACAATGGACATAAATTTAACATATAAACAACTATAAATCACATATCAAATCTCAAATTCTTTGCAACGTTACAATAGTTAAGAAAATAACTTTCACAAGGTAAATTGTTAGCCATGGGTGGCTGAATGGCAATAACAATGCTCCACCCAACTGTAGATTCTCTGAAGGTTTCTACTTTTTCGTTTGAAGACCACCCTTGAGTTGGGCAATGATAATCCGGTAGGGTTGATGGTAACTTGAGATACATATTTTTTAGCTATCGGTGAAAAACATCCCAGATCTAGTAATGAGATGGGTCCAATGGGTATACCACCAACACTTGCTCAGTCTAGGGTTTTGCAAAGTTGACCCACCAATGCCAGATTTGCATTGAAGTGCACTGGGCAAAAAACTAGTTTAGGAAATGACTATACAATGGAGTCATTGGGACACGAGGACATGAGGGAGAGGGCCACCTAAGGGTAATGGCATGCCAGGAGACCAACAGATTCGACGGTTCATCGATCCAACCTCTAGTTGCCGAGTTATGTCAAGTTGTAGGTCGCATGAAAATGTCGTTCAAGGACAATTGGTCAATCTTGGTCCAGGAGCAAAAAACCAAACGGAGTGAAGGAAGTGCGTGCCGTCAGCTCCTGCAAGTGTGTATGGGGAATGCCAACGTGGGTAGACCACCGACACTTGCTCGGTCTAGGGTTGTGCAGAGTTGACCCACCAATGCCAGATTTGCATTGAAGTGCACTAGGCAAAAAAATAGTTTAGGAAATGACTGTACAACGGCATCATTGGGCCACAAGGACAAAAGGGAGAGGTCCACCTAGGGGTAATGGCATGCCAGGAGACCAACGGATTCGACGGTTCATCGATCCGACCTCCGGTTGCCGAGTTATGTCAAGTTGCAGGTCACATGAAAATGCCATTCAAGGACAATTCGTCAATCTTGCTCCGGGAGCAAAAAACCAAACAGAGCGATGAAAGTGCGTGTCGTCGGCTCCTGCAAGTGTGTATGGGAAATGCCGACGTGGGTAGACCACCAACACTTTCTCGGTCTAGGGTTTTGCAGAGTTGACCCACCAATGCCAGATTTGCATTGAAGTGCACTGGACAAAAAACTAGTTTAGGAAATGACTGTACAATGGCGTCATTGGGCCACAAGGACATGAGGGAGAAGGCCAGTTAGGGGTAATGGCATTCCAGGAGACCAATGGATTCGATAGTTCATCGTTCTGACCTCCGATTGTCGAGTTATGTCAAGTTGCAGGTCGCATGAAAATGTCGTTCAAGGACAATTGGTCAATCTTGGTCCGTGAGAAAAAAACCAAACAGAGCGATGAAAGTGCATGCCGTCAGCTCCTAAAAGTGTGTATGGGAAAGGCCGATGTGGGTAGACCACCAACACTTGCTCGGTCTAGGGTTTTGCAGAGTTGACCCACCAATGCCAGATTTGCATTGAAGTGCACTGGGAAAAAAACTAGTTTAGGAAATGACTGTACAATGGCATCATTGGGCCACAAGGACATGAGGGAGAGGGCCACATAGGGGTAATGGCATGCCAGGAGACCAACGGATTCGACGGTTCGTCGATCCGACCTCTAGTTGCTGAGTTATGTCAAGTTGTAGGTCGCATGAAAATGTTGTTCAAGGACACTTGGTCAATCTTGGTCCGGGAGCAAAAAACCAAACGAAGCGACGAAAGTACGTGCCGTTGACTCCTGTAAGTGTGTATGGGCAATTCTAATGTGGGTATACCACCAACACTCGCTCAGTCTAGGGTTTTACAGAGTTGACCCACCAATGTCAGATTTGCATTGAGGTGCACTGGGCAAAAAACTAGTATAGGAAATGACTGTACAACGGAGTCATTGGGCCATGAGGACACGAGGGAGAGGGCCACCTAGGGGTAATGGCATGCTAGGAGACCAACGGATTCAATGGTTCGTCGTTCTGACCTCTATTTGTCAATTTACAATGAGATGCAAGTCGCATGAAAATGTCATTCAGGGACACTTTTACTACAAGCTAGGAATTGCATACGAGCTAGTATAAACCCTAGTTTGTAGTATAAAGTCGTGTTTATAGTTTAATCCCATGATTGTGGAAAGCCTAGTATGTATTTTAAACCCTATTTTCTACTCTAAACCATAGAAACCCTACAAACTAGTGCATAGCTTACAAACTAGGGTTTACTATACAAAACTAGCACTCTTACTACAGTCTAGGGTTTTGCATATAAGCTAGGGTTTACATACAAGCTAGGGCTTCTACAAACTAGGGTTTACTACATGAAACTAGGACTCTTACTACAAGCTAGGGTTTTCATAGAAGCTAGGGTTTACTACAAGCTAGGGTTTACATACAAGCCAGGGCTTCTACAAACTAGTGCATAGCCTACAAACTAGGGTTTCTTATACGAAACTAGCACTCTTACTACAAGCTAGGGTTTACATACAAGCTAGGGTTTGCATACAAGCTAGGGCTCCTACAAACTAGTGCATAGCCTACAAACTAGGGTTTCTTATACGAAACTAGCACTCTTACTACAAGCTAGGGTTTACATACAAGCTAGGGTTTGCATACAAGCTAGGGCTCCTACATGCATGCACATTCACAATTTGGACATTTACATAATCTACTTATGCACATTTACAATGCACACTCACAATTTGGACATTTACTTATGCACATTCACAATTTGGGCATTTACATAATCTACTTATGCACATTTATAATCTACTTATGCACATTCACAATTTGGACATTTTCATTGTACTTGTTATTGATCTTGACATGATCATTCATAATCTTAGGTTTTATTAAACAAAAATTTGGCATATCAAGAACAAAAAATTGACATATTCATAAAAAACATGTACATGAGAAAATTGAGCATATATCAATATTCAATTACAAATAGTATAGTATTAAGAGTATGTAACATACCTTATCATGCTAGATCCCACCTACTATCATACAACCAAGCCCTCTACATCATCTCTTATAAGGATGGTCTCCATTAGTCTCTCATGCTCTGTATCTGGTAAGAAGTAGCGTACCTTCGATGAATTTCTGCTAGGCATTGTTCGTACCTGGATGTTTGTACCAATGATCAAGTTGGTAAAGTGGTACACACTCGCACCTGGTTTGTAATCCCTGTAAACATATCCGCCCCTATTTCTTGCATTGTTGTCCTGTGTCAAGTATTCACCTTTAACAACCATAGACCCGATTGGGAAGTGATTGTTTTCATCGTTACTCATGGACATATTGAGGGTTTTCTTTCCCTCTATACAACGTGCCAACTAGTAATCACCAGCCCATTCACTATCTTTTGAGGAAACCACTGCGTATATGTGCCTTGCATAATATGATTGTAGGTATATGATCAAAATACTTTTCGTGTGATACAAGGCCATTAATGTACATTTTAAGATTATGTAAATAACCAAAAACATGTTAATGAAATGCATCATACCAGGTTGTACAAGGTCTGAGACATGATCAAAATCTGTAGAAATAGATGATTGGTCTTCTTCCAAAGGAGTTAACTGAACAATTGCATGCTGATCAAGTGGAAGTGATACGTGATCCCATCCATCAACCCAATCCAACGATTCACACCCATCCCAGTCACCATCACAGCAAGGCGGGCAAAAACAAGCGATTTTTCTAGTCCAAATTTCAAATACTGGGTTATCCGAGCTTCGAACCGAATGAAAGCCATGAGTACCAGGCACGGTCTTGCATTCCCATGCATGTGAATGATCTATTTCTACCACCTCCCAAAAAAATCTCTCCACATGTCTCTTTCTTGTGGATTCTACTCGCATAGCTGATTCCTCTCCCATTACTGACGTGCACCACCGGACTATAGATTGTGCATTTCCAATAGTAGATTATGTAGATAGTTTCAATTTTTCTCTTCGTAGCGTTGTTTTTGCACATGCTCTGGCTCCATCAGGCTCTCCTTTACCATGCCCAGTCTCGAAATAGTTCCACATATGTGGCACTTTGTGGCTTTTATGCAATGAACAAAACCATTGAAATATGCGTGCATTTTTGAACTGACCAGCACATCCATCAGACCAAATCCAGTGTCGATCCATCTGTATGTTCCTTGCCTTCAAGTGATCATAGAACATGATGAAGCAATGACGTACATAGTGGAAGTCATGGCACCTATCATCACTTACGTAGAAGTGATATTCCTTTAGAATTTCTCTTTGCTCTTCAGTGCTATTTGGGCCATGCCTATATGTGATATAGAACATCAAGGAAACCTGCTCAGAGTGATAATACTGACTTTGGATCTCATTTTGAGGTTGCAGAGTGTATTTCTCGGCAAAATCAACAACTGAAAGTATAGTACCATGGGGAAATGTATCTCCGTGTATTCTAAACTTCTCATCTTGCCATCGGGCCAAGTGGACATGCTGAACATATTGATGTGTCTTTTCAATAAATTCCTTGACGAAGTCACTAACTTTTACCCGGTGACAGGAAATGGTCTCAATATTAGTTTTTTTGGGCAAGTAACGATTTAAATGTAACTGTTCAAACATAAATTTATTGATATTTATGCAAACCTGAGATGTCACCAATTCTATCTTTTTGCTTTCTTTCCTTGGAACTATTTCATAGCTGATATATTTGAAACTTTTCATGTCTATTACCATATTTCCAAATTCACTGTCTCCAATCTCGTGCATACATTGGCTCAATAATCTCATTCCAGCACAGTTGGAGCATGTTCCATCCAGACAAGATTTTGCATGGTATGTTTGCCCCTCAGGCCTATTGCACATGATGCTATGAATGAATTCTCTTGATGAAGTCGGTGGTATTGTCAGGGAGCAATCCTGCACATGGTTAGTATGCAACACACGACGAATGTACGAAAATGTTTCATAGTAATATTCATATTCTACATGATATCTACAACAACAAGTGTTATGAAGAGTATTTATTCTAACATACCAGGGCTTACATTTCTCAAAAGATCTCTGCCCAAAGTTTAATTCTTTATGTTCATTCCTGAATCTCTCGTATAGTTCTGTCTGTGTTATATCAAGAATATGTTTAATATGCGGTTCACGATCCTTTGAACCCATTCTCATTTTTAGTACATCCTTCCGGTTTGAAGAAGGCCTTCTGTGATCATGCCAAAAACTATGCACTAGTCCCTTTACTGCATCAACAAGCTTCATGTCACGACGTGGCAACCGACCAATAAAGGCCCAAAAATCTGTCTGATTGGTTGTGTCAAGATGTTCTCTTCTAATAGAATACCTATGGAGGGTTTTTACATTCAAATTAACTATTTTGCATGTAGGCTTGAGAAAACGAAGGAGCTTGGTGTTTTTATTTACAAATGCTTGTGACAACACACGACGAGCCGCATTGCGGTCCTTTGAGCTTGTCTTCTTACCAATTTTACCAAAGGCATCTACTAAGCTTTTAACTATATGAGAACTTGGTCCAGAATTCTTTACCATCTTTATCCCTAACTTTTTGCTAACAATATTCATGCTCCTAGATTTCAACAATGATAAAAATAATCTACATTTATCTCCATCAGATTTAGAATCAAAATATTTATCAAGTATATATTGAGTTTGATAAGCAATACTACGTTTAGATAGCGTACCTTCAATGGAATTGAGGAGACTTTCATCAACTTGAATACGCTTCAGAGTTCTTTGACGCGGTGTGCTTGCTAATTAAGGATAGGAGGGTGGAAGTGTACCATGTAGCGCATCACCAACATGAACTAGTATTTCAGTTGTATCTTGTTGTCCTTCATTCTCTTCCTGGTAGTTGGATGGTGGAAGTCCAATATTTTCTTTTTCAACAGTAGGCTCCATGTCCAACGCCTCTCTGACTTGCTCACTTGTATAACGACAAGAGGGGAACAAATTTTGTGTTTCTTCATGAGCTTGATCTTGAGATTGTAAGTTATCGATTTGACTTGAAGTGGGAATTGAAACATCCCCTAATGAGCACCTACGTTTTGCTTGTTCAACAACTCTTGTGGAACTTGAAGGCCCCTCTAGTGAATGCTTTCTTTTTTCTTGTTGTGGATTAATAGGATGAACCATGGTATCCTCTATAATTGAATTTGGATTATTTTCCAAAGAAATCCTCCAATTCATCATGTCTACTCTTTTCTTTTCTTTCTCTTCTTCAATGACTTCTTGAGGTCTATTCTTCCTTGATGATTTTCTTGCTCAGTTACGTACATTCCCCATCACCACAATGATCAATTCAATAAATTGTGTCTTTGCTACTCTTCAATTACAATTTTTAGTGCTTTATAACTATAGATCCTTCAAGGTGCTTCAATCTTCCTTCTCAATAGTTCATATTTCTCATCAAAACAATGATGAATGAGAAAGTTTAGCTTTGGTGCTTTTCACTAGTAAGCAAATGAAAGTTAACTCATAAATTGTTCCTCAAATTGCTTCTTTTGTAAAATAGTGTATAAACAACATCACCATCAAATGGTCTTGAAGCTTGATATCTTATCTTGTGTGCTCAATTATAAACAAAATGAATAGCTCAAAATACCTTATTTTTTGTGTGTTCTTCAATTGAAGATTCTTCAATTTTGCTTATTATCTTCTTCAAATCTCATCACATAACCCAACACCACACTGATCAACCATGAAATATGTCCTCAATCTTGCACCTGCATAACCAAAAATTGATAGAGATGGTGTATGAATGGAAAAATTGTAATGGCGGGCTCGTTCTCTTTCGAAAAAATTGCGAGATATTCTGAAAATTTTTGGACAGAGTTAAGATACTGTTGGATAAAGACAGTTCTGTGTTTTTAACAGTCCATTAAGCGCCCGCGTTTTAGCTCTACATGACGTGCACGCGTTTTGTATACCTATAACGCGCACGCGATATTAGTGACCAGAAATAAATGTGTTTGGTGCACAGCTAAACCAACGAATACAATGTAGAATAAATAAATGTTTTAAATAGTTACCTCTGCCCCTAATGTATGTGGTCCATTAGATTAACCCACCACCCCTTACGTCTCTAGTAACCAAGTCTCTTTCTCTAATTCCCCCCTCACTCTATCATCATCATGCTCATGGTCATCATCATCATCGTGGTCGTCATCATCATAGTCATCATGCTCAACATCATCATCATCATCATTGTTTGAATCATCGTCATTATCATGGTCATCATCATCATTGTTCATCATCATCATCATCATTGTCGTGGTCATTGTCATCATGCTCAACATCATCACCATCATTGTTCATCATTATCATCATCATCATGGTCATCATCATCATGGTCATCATCATCATCGTGGTCATCATCATCATCATAGTCATCATGGTCATCATCATCATCATCATCATCATCATCATGGTCATCATCATCGTGGTCATCATCATCATCACCATCATCATCATTGTACATCATTATCATCATTATCATGGTCACCATCATCGTAGCCGTCATCATCATCATCATCATCATCATCATCATTCTTCATTATCATCATCATCATCATCATCATTATCATCATAGTCATCATGCTCAACATCATCATTGTTCATCATGGTCATCATCATCATGGTCATCATCATCGTGGTCATCATCATCATTCAAGTAATTATCATCATCATCATCATCATCATCATCATTGTTCATCATCAATATCATCATCGTGGTCATCATCATCATCATCATCATTCTTCATTATCATCGTGGTCATCATCATCATTATCATCATCATAGTCATCATGCTCATCATCATCATCATCATCATCATCAATTTTCTTCATCATCATCATCATCATCATTGTTCATCATTATCATCATCATCGTGGTCATCATCATCATCATAGTCATCATCATCATCATCATCATCATCATCATCATCATAGTCATCATACTCAACATTATCATGGTCATCATAGTCATCATGCTCATCATCATCATCATCATCATCATCATCATCATTGTCGTGGTCATTGTCATCTTGATCAACATCATGTCATCATCATCATCATCATCATCATTGTTCATCATTATCATCATCATCATGGTCATGATCATCGTGGTCATCATCATCATCATAGTCATCATCATCATCATCATCATCATCATCATCATAGTCATCATACTCAACATCATCATGGTCATCATCATCATTGTTGATCATGATCATCATCATCGTGGTCATCATCATCATCATCATCATTCTTCATTATCATCGTGGTCATCATCACCATCATCATAGTCATCATGCTCAACATCATCATCTTCATCATCATCATCATTATTCATCATTATCATGGTCATCATCATCATGGTCATCATCATCATCATCATCATAGTCATCATACTCAAAATCATCATCATCATCATCATCATCATCATTGTTGATCATGGTCATCATCATCATTCAATTCATTATCATCATCATCATCATCATTGTTCATTATCATCATCATCATCGTGGTCATCATCGTCATTCTTCATTATCATCGTGGTCATCATCACCATCATCATAGTCATCATGCTCAACATCATCATCATCATCATCATCATCATTGTCGTGGTCATTGTCATCATGCTCAACATCATCATCATCACCATCATAATCATTGTTCATCATTATCATCATCATCATTATCATCATCATCATGGTCATCATCATCATGGTCATCATCATCATCATAGTCATCATCATCATCATTATCATCATCATCATTGTTCATCATCATGGTCATCATCATCATCATCATTCCTCATTATCATGCTCAACATCATCATTGTCATCATGCTCAACATCATCATCATCATCATCATTGTTCATCATTATCATCATCATCATGGTCATCATCATCGCGGTCATCATCATCATCATAGTCATCATGGTCATCATCATCATCATCATCATCATCATCATTGTTGATCATGGTCATCATCATCGTGGTCATCATCATCATTCAAGTCATTATCATCATCATCATCATCATCATCATTGTTCATTATCATCATCATCATCATTCTTCATTATCATCGTGGTCATCATCATCATCATCATCATCATCATCATCAATGTTCATCATCATCGTCGTCATCATCATCATTGTCGTGGTCATTGTCATCACGCTCAACATCATCATCATCATCATCATTGTTCATCATTATCATCATCATCATGGTCATCATCATCGCGGTCATCATCATCATCATAGTCATCATGGTCATCATCATCATCATCATCATCATCATCATCATCATTGTTCATCATCATGGTCATCATCATCGTGGTCATCATCATCATCATCATTCATCATTATCATCATCGTCGTCATCATCATCATCATCATCATCATCATCATAGTCATCATACTCAACATCATCATCGTCATCATCATTGTTGATCATGGTCATCATCATCGTGGTCATCATCATCATTCAAGTCATTATCATCATCATCATCATTCTTCATTATCGTCGTGGTCATCATCATCATCATAGTCATCATGCTCAATATCATCATCATCATCATCATCAATGTTCATCATCATAATCATCATCATCATCATCATCATCATCATTGTCGTGGTCGCTGTCATCATGCTCAACATCATCATCATCACCATCATCATCATTGTTCATCATTATCATCATCATCATCATCATAGTCGTCATCATCATCATCATCATTGTTCATCATCATGGTCATCATCATCGTGGTCATCATCATCATCATCATTCCTCATTATCATCGTGGTCATCATCATCATCATCATAGTCATCATACTCAACATCATCATCATCATCATTGTTGATCATGGTCATCATCATCGTGGTCATCATCATCGTGGTCATCATCATCATTGTTGTGGTCATTGTCATCATGCTCAACATCATCACCATCATCATCATTGTTCATCATTATCATCATCATCATGGTCATCATCATCATCATAGTCGTCATCATCATCATCATTGTTCATCATCATGGTCATCATCATCATCATCATTCCTCATTATCATTGTGGTCATCATCATCATTCAAGTCATTATCATCATCATCATCATCATCATCATCATCATTGTTCATTATTATCATCATCATCGTTGTCATCATCATCGTCATCATCATTCTTCATTTTCATCATGGTCATCATCATCATCATCATAGTCATCATGCTCAATATCATCATCATCATCATCATCATCATTGTCGTGGTCATTGTCATCATGCTCAACATCATCATCATCATCATCATCATCATCGTTGTTCATCATCATTGTTCATCATTGTTCATCATTATCATCATCATTATCATCATCATCGTCATGGTCACCATCATCGTGGTCATCATCATCGTTCTTCATTATCATCGTGGTCATCATCATCATCATCATCATAGTCATTATGCTCAATATCATCATCATCATCATCATCAATGTTCATCATCATCATCATCATCATCATCATTGTCGTGGTCATTGTCGTCATGCTCAACATCTTCATCATCATCATCATCATTGTTCATCATTATCATCATCATCATGGTCATCATCATCATCATAGTCATCATGGTCATCATCATCATAGTCATCATCACTGTTCATTATCATCATCATCGTGGTCATCATCATCATCATCATTCTTCATTATTATCATGGTCATCATCATCATCATCGTCGTCATCATCATCATAGTCATCATGCTCAATATCATCATCATCATCATCATCATTGTTCATCATCATCATCATCATCATCATCATTGTCATGGTCATGGTCATTGTCATCTCTATGTCTCTAGTATATCCCCCCCTCTCTCTTTGTGTCTCTAGTACCCACTCTCTCTCCCTCTACTACCTCTCTCTCTCTCTATGTCTCTAGTACACCTTTCTCTCTCCCTCTCCCTATGTCTCTAGTATCCCTCTCTCTCTCTCCCCCTCCCTATATCTCTAGTACCTCTCTCTCTCTCTATGTCTCTACTGCCCCCTCTCTCTCTCTCTCTTCCCGTGTCTCTAGTACCCCTCTCTCTCTCTCTCTCTCTCTCTCTCTCTCTCTCGCGTGCGCCCTATGTCTCTAGTACCCCTCTCTCTCTCCCTATGTCCCTAGTACCGCTCTCTCTCTCTATCTCCCTATGTCTCTAGTACCCCGCTCTCTCTCTCTGTCTCTAATACCCCTCTCTATGTCTCTCTCTCTCTCTCTCTCTCTAGTACCCCTCTCTCTCTTTCTCTCTATGTTTCTAGTACCTCTCTCTCTCTCTCTCTCGTACCCCTATCTCTATTTCTCTAGTACCCCTCTCTCCCTATGTCTCTAGTACCCCTCTCTCTCTCTCTCTCTCCAGTACCCCTTCCTCTCGCTAGTACCTCCCCCCCCTCTCTCTCTCTGTCTCTAGTACCCCTCTCTATCTTTCTTGTACCTCTCTCTCTCTCTCTCTAGTACCCCTCTCTCTCTTTCTTGTACCTCTCTCTCTCTCTATGTCTCTAGTACCCCTCTCTCTCTCTCTCCCTATGTCTCTAGTACCCCTCTCTCTCCCCCTATGTCTCTAGTACCCCCCTCTTTCTCTAGTACCTCTCTCTCTCTCTCTCTTTGTATGTCTCTACTGGCCCTCTATCTCTCTCTCTCTCCCCATGTCTCTAGGTACCCCTATATCTCTCTCTAGGTACCTCTCTCTCTCTCTCTCTATGTCTCTTGACGCTTTCCTGCCCTTATTAAATATTACACATAGCTTCCCTTGACCCTTCCCCACCCCTATACAATATTAGCCAAAGTTTCCCTTAACCCTTCCCCACCCCTATTAAATATTAGCCATAATTTCCCTTGATCCTTCCCCACCCCTTCTAAAACATTAACCAAAGTCTTTCCTACCCCCTCTGAATTATTAAAAAATATTTTTTATGTTTTCAATAACGCATGCGCATTTGGGTTCACTATAACGCTAGCGCGTTTTTGTTCACTATAACACGAGCGCGTTTCAAAATTCTATGAGCGGGAATATTTTTTTGAATTCAAATAAAACGTGCCATGTTTT
>LPNX010264838.1:0-12899 GCA_001517045.1 Pseudotsuga menziesii
GGAATAAGTCCAATGTTTAGATCTAATTAACCTATTTCAATATGACCTCTTACTCAAACCATAAATCCAAACACTTCATATTATAAATAATAACCGAGCCAGATTCCATAGAGTCTTTCAAAAAGGAAACGATGCATCTAGTTCTTGAAATTGTTAATATCACCAAATCGAGATTATCTATATACTGTAGCACTTGTTACAGGCTATTGGCCAAATTGGTGTTGTTATCTGCAGCAATGTCCATACAGAAGAAAGTTACAGACAACCTTAGGGCTTAATGTTAATTACTTCTCAAAAATATTATCATCTAAGAAGAACCTAATATTTAAACAATAACCCTACAACCTCATTTAAGCACTACCACAATAAATATGGCCTCACAACCTTATCTAAATATAGTTATGACAGTAAAAATGGCCTCACGTCCACAATATCTTAAACATCTATAAATTGAGAAAAATAATAATAGACATAGCAGCAAATGGAGAAACGCTATTGTAGTAATAATTTAAATATAAGAAAAGATTTCAAGGCATTTATAAGCCCTCTTAGAGTCATAACCATGGAAAATATTTATACAAAACCATAGATCATTATAGAGGCCTTATGGTTGTATCTTCTCTCTTTAAATACAAATAACAAAATCGTGAAGATCAATATAGGTTTCAAATACTGTAAACATAAAAGCCTCTTGGGCAAAACCTTTTCTATAAACATTAAGCAGTAACAACTTATTAATAAATGTCTCTATGGATTTCTTAAGAAACGATTGCAAACACGGAAAAGGTCTCATGGCGCTAGTATAGTTGTTCATAAACAACGAACAAAAATCAAGTCAAACATATAACCTCACCACATTGCTAGAAATAAATGACAGTCAAAATATTTTGACGTAGGCCTTACGACTCTCGTCCCTTAATAAATCACGACAACAGGGGTCTAATGGCCATATCTTAAATACAAAACGTAAATGATAAAAATAATATTCAAGTATAGAGCAAAGAAAGTATACATAGTCGCAGTGATGAATAAGCAAACCATGCCACAATATTGGTAATTTTCTACTCTACTTATAGAAATCCCTCACAGGTTCATACAAAACCAATAGTCTTTACAATATTAAACAAAATAGCAGAAATCGAAATAGAGATTCACTAAAACACCATATTTATAGAAGTGTCATAATGGTATGACTACATAGAAGACAAAAAAATACCCTTACAATATCAAGTTCATATTGTACCAAAGTAAATTTTATCACTTTCACACCAACGAGCAGTCACAAGGGTGAAACCCCAATGCTAAAAGGTTGAACCCACAACAAGACACCAAGTGTTGTGTCCACACGGCGATTGAAAGGTGAAGCCATAACTCGTAACAGTTATAACATCTTCTCGGCTATCCTCTTTCCAAAACCCTCGTCACAGAGAGCCAACCTGGTAATCTCTAGCACATACATTGTTCTCGAGAGTTAAACAAGAGTTTCCTTTATAAACTCTATGTAAAGAGAGGATAACCATTACTGAAAATGTAACTGAAATATTACCTTCTCGATGTTTTTAACTCCAACTAGAGACACTCGATCAGCACTAGAATGAGGTTCATAAAATCCACCGATGATTTGTTCAAACTTGGATAGGTTTAGATGGTTTCAAGGGCCAAGGTCATTGGAATCTCCATCTCTGTTCGCAGATAGTGGAAAAATGAGGTCGAACAGCCAAAGGCCGAGTGCGAGTGCGAGATTGAGAAGGAAAGCAACTTCAAATTAAATCGTATCAAAAGGATAAACACAACCACCAAGACACATTAAAAACCTAGGGTTTTGCACCCTATCCATTACCCACCAACTGGAGATTTTATTGCAACCACATGGCCTGCATGTGGATGTTTTTAAGTCACATCCTTTGCATATCGAATTCATTGATATGGTTCCAATGGTTATACCATTAGCCACATCATATTTAAAGAACAAAACTCTATACATAATGTCCCCCACTTTGGATCTTATAACAAATGATAACAAAATAGGGTGATCGTATTCCAAGGTTGAAATGTTAAAGAGTATGGGTCCTGTTCAGGGTCCCGTTCCATTTTCCAGCAGTATGCAATCACTCCCCTGCTGCTCCCTCGTCCTTCTTCCAATCAGATATCACCCAAAAATTTTCCCATCCACCTTTAGTCCCCAAAAGAGAAGTGTTAGCAAGAATTTTTAAAGAAAGTGTCATCAAAGCTTCCAATAAAGCAAAAAATATTAAGAGACAAAACTAATGTCAACAATAGTTTATCCTTAATACAAAATTCTAGACAACTGGACCAAGTTGAGTTGGCATGACTAAAAGCACAAAAACATAAAGCACATTTTTCATTGCGTGATCTTCATCCATACAACTAACAAACCAATAGTATATTTTTTCACATTCAAAATAGCATCCAATGAATACACATGTTCCAACACAAATGGAATGGACATAATTCAGTTAGACCAAAGTTCATGTCATGGATGAAAACATAGAGACATAATATAATAGCATACTTTCTACATTATATGAAACACACTAAATAGAGAGTAATAAAATTTAAATAAGCACAGGTTGGCTAGTTTGACTTTTACCTCATTGTTCAACACACCTCCAACATTTTGAGTGTACATGAACATCTTGAACCATTTTCCACTCGTCACCTGTACAAAGAGACCTAGGGATATTTGACTTGGATATCATAACAAAAAAGTGAGAAAACCTTGAGAATTATAATATAAGTAATGAAACCACCCTCGGCTTTGAACAAAGGAGTTGAACCACCCATGAAATTATAGATACGAAGATGCAATAATCGAAAAGCATAGTATTAGAAGCCTCTTTTTCCTAATGAATATAGTAGATAAAATAAACGACATTTGAGAATAAAACAAAAAAGAATTCATAGATTGGCAATTCCAATAACTAATATCATTACTCGTATCAAATTTCAATATATTGTTGGCAATATGGCAATGTAGGTTGTCATTGATGTCAACCAAATGATGACAGAGCAGCAAGTAGAGTGATGATAGAGCAGATGACATATGTGATGGGAGTGTTAAGTGAGATGTCCTGAACGATGGAGGGATTCAGAGATGCAATACTTATGACCTTAACACCCAGTTTATCAGCACTCAAAAATGCATCCTCATTGAGATTATTGATGCCTTCCTGGGCAAATGGAAAAAAAATACTCCAAAACAAGATATAAATCAATACTCTCTTTGTTTAAGTTTCTTGGACAATTATTTTGCAACACTCACAAACCATCTAATGAGATTGGAAAATGGTTATTCTTGGCCATATTTTTGCTTTCCATCATTTTTGCCATCCGCTAACTCCTAAAACATCATGGGATGAAAGAATTTGTCTTTTTTGTGATACTAACGATGGAGGATGAAGAGTATTTTCTCCTAACATGCCCTGCAAATACACACATTAAATCTCAATTTCAAAATATTTGTAACATGAATTATCTTCTCTCCACTCTTTTCGGTCATAGAAACAAAATGTCAAAGAAAACCAATTAGTTTCTTATAATTTTTTAATATTATTGTAAATCTCTAATAGACCAAAGTTGGGTATCAATGAACAGTAATCTTCCTCATCATAAACCTTTCAAAATTAAATTGGAACCAAATTCTTGGAATCTGAGAGATAGTCCATTGGGTTGTGGCTTAGTGTTTGGTTAAGGCACCATCATGTAGACTGCCTAGTTTCAAACCCCATCAGATGTAGAGCCATTGTGTGTGCATGCATGTGTGTGGGTGAAGGAAGGTGTTTGACCTACCAGAGATTTCCGCTCCAACATTGAAGGAACTCAACAAACCCACACAACTGTTAAGAAGTTTTCTCAATGACAGAAACCTAAATCCAGAACAACAATATAAAATCTCTGGCATATGTCTTTAAGTAACCGTAAGAGATATCAAAGGAGAAAGTGAAAATAACCACCTGCCATTGGTACCCTTTTGATATGAAGTCCAAAAGTAGCATGAGAGAAGAATTTGGACCAAACTTATAGAAATGTATTTGCAGTCCCCATAAACTTACAGGATCCCAACGTCAACTTAGCTCATGGTTTCTTCTCCATGACCCCAAGGCATTTTTAGCCTTCATATTGTAGCATGTGGCTCTCTGAGACTCACCTTAGATCTTCATTTGGATAATTTTCTATTCTTTTTTTTTAAGGTGTTCAGTATCAGGATTTGTAAAATCAAGCTAATAGCCATGACATTCAATAAATGCTCAAATGTTTAGCCCTGAAGGTCCTAGATGCTCGCAATAAGTGCTATCAAGCGCATAATAATAGCCATGACATTCAAGAAATGATCAAATGTTTATCCCTGAAGGTCTTGGATGCTCGCAATTAGTTCTATCAAGCGCACAATGGATCTCTCCACGAAGAAATATTGTCTCTCCAAGAAAAGCATACGACCTTAATTGTATTCTACATATCATTCACACAAAAGCATACAATCTTATCTTAGGTCTCTAATTGACTTGAAGTTACCTTGGGGTTTTCGTTGGTTAGAGAATCCTTGAGATATTAATGAAATGATTAATCTTATAATTAATAGTTGATTGGTCATTGTTTAGTTGTGCATGACAACATACTGGTATAAGACACATGTTCACTCTAAAAGATGCAATCTTAACTAATGCCATGTTCTTGTAGATATCATGCAATTAAATTCTGAGCCCATTATGTGGAGATGTTTATATCAATTCTACTAGTGCATATGCTTATGCTAAGCTTATATGTTATTTCTTAGAAGTCCCATAATGTGAAGTTTGGAGATTATGGCCTGTTTTTGTTTTTATGATAGAGCGGTCTACTTTAAGATTGCCACAACTAAAATCTCTGATGATGATGTAAAACGACAACTTGTTTAAGAAAAGAACTCACAAATGAGGGGTCTATACACTAATGCACCTACCAAATCATGTTTAATTGTGAAGAGAAAAGGAATTAGAGAAAAGCAGATGAAAGTTTGAAAAATAGATTTGGATAGGAGTCATCAGATACATACGCCAGATTCTATAATCTCACATGTAAAAGGTGTTAAAAATGATTATATAGATTAAATGGATATCCATTGGATACTTTATCCTTTAAGAAAATTTAATAGGGACCTTGAACTAAAAGAAGAGAATGATGCTATAATAAAAAAATGTAGAGAATGATTTCTATTAATGATGCAAAATCTATATAATATTTATATGACACAAGTAAACAACAACTTGCAAGATCAACTGCTCAGTTGTAACAATTGCATTTCACAAATATATGCTTCTGAAAACATAAGAAAATGCGGAAGTTATTATATTTAGTGACATCTGTGAACAAGTTTTCTCAATGGCAGAAACCTAACTCCAGAACAGAAATATAAAATATCTTGCATCTGTCTTTAATTAATGGTAAGAGAGATCACAGGAGAAAGTGAAAATAATCACCTATCATTGGTACGCTTTTGATGTGAAGTCCAAAAGTAGCATGAGAGAATAATATGGACCAAACTTATAGAAAATTATTTTCGAATGTTAAGGAATACATAATTATTAAATTCTACATACCAAACCAATGATAAAATTAAAAATATTCATGCCAAAACTATGTACTACAGACACTCATGTAAAGAAAATTGTGCTACAGAGAAAATGGTTTTCAATCTAATGCCTCTACGTGGTGTCAAGACTCAACAAATGGTAGTCGGTGTGTTATTGGTTCAAATCCACTTAAGACCTATTACTTCTATAGATAAAAGCATCATAAATGAGATGGCATGGTGTGGGCCTCACTTGCCTATCAAAGTTGGCTTATTATACCCATTACCTCCACATATAACAAAAGACTAGATATACACCCCAATTCCAATCAGGGAAGTACCCAATGAGAGTAAGAAAAGGCTCAACTAGCATGTGAGAGAACCTTTATTATTCCTCATTTTACTGCATCAAATTAATTCCCTAAAAACACATTTCTCTTGTTCTCTGCAAAAGAAAGGCATATATTTTTGAACTCTAACCATTAAATAGAGGAAAAACAACATTAAATTACAGTGTTCACTTACGAGAGTCATTGATGAAAGTTAAAAGTTGAATGGAAGATGTAAGAAATTATAAAGCTAGAGAATAATGAATATGTGTAACTCACCTGTCATCATCGAAGAAATTATTTAAAAGGCTTGTTTCAACAAAAATCAAGGGTATTGATGAATCGGTAAAAGCCTCATAAGATATGCACATTTTAATGGTAAAATGGGATTGAATAGATTGCCTTGTTGACAAACTGAAGAGACCAAGGCGTTGGAAATTTCCAGGTTTGAAGATGTTCTTTCAAAGAATTATCTTATTACCCTCTATGCACAACTCAGAAAATATCCAGGTTTGAAGGTGTTATTTGAAACTTGAAAGCATCGTCTTATTACCCCCTATGCACAACTCAGATAGTCATTCTGGAAAAAAAAAAGAGTAGAACAACAATATGAAAATAATAGAACACAAGCTTCTTGTTCTTTAGATGCCCTTGGAAGGGAATATTCAATATAAATTCTGAAGAGTATCACTTATCAATTCCTATTTCCTTACCTAACTTTATTATAGGTCTAGTATAGTTTCCTAAAGATTAGAATATATTACTTAATTTTGAGCTAGGATAACCTCTATTCAATAGTCTGTGTGTGGCAGTAAATCTTAGTAAATCTCAAAGGAAACAAGTAGAGTGACAATAATAATAATAAGCTTTCTTTCAAACCAGCTTTTCTAAAAATCCACCTTACTGCTTAATTCTATTTTTTTATCCAATCTTTCAAAAAAAACCTTAACTGTACAACAAATCAATTTAAAATCTTCAATGGTGACCTTGAGAATCTTCAAACATCATACATTTTAGAATTTTCTTTGTCTTCATACTTTTATGTCCAATTCTTTTGAGCCATCGAGGACATACATCTCCACAGTTGCTCACAAGAAAAATAAATACAAGTTTCAAAGTAAGATAGCCTTTAGATGAGATACCAAAGATCTGGTTATAATTTAGTGAGATTTTGTGTATTTCTATGGGCCATTAGGGTTCTTGAGAAATATGTTCAGTTAATATCAATTTTTGAAATAAATAGAATAACCAAATAACAAGTTAGAAATCACAATGCCAACAACAAGCAAAAGAAAGAAAGGAATATGTAAGTGAAAAACCTAGAAGGACTTCTACCACTAGCCTACATGGCTCTACCAGAGAAGGTCCAAAGGTGTCCAAAATTTCTCAATGAGCATCTGATATGTAAACATCGGAATCATTTCGAAGATAACCCTTAGGCACATGCAAAAAAGACTTGTTGTACTCGGTAAGATTGGCCTATTTTGCCAAGCATTGAACGGCTTTGAATCCATCATCAAATGCTGCTAGAAACCTATTCTCTGACACAAGGTGATATCCTACAGCTATAACTATTGCATATCACACTTTAGCCAACCTCCTGCAGAATAAATCATTGGAAGATGAATCCTTGCTACCAGCCACAAACCAGTCACCGTGGAACTGAAAGATGATGGGAAATATCCGGTGAATGGACTCCAAATATTTGGGCAGATAACCTTTGTAATTCCTGGCTTTCCCTGCATCTGCCTCAGATCTAGACCGCATTGTATCAACTCCTCTAGTGTCGTCATGCCCCAATCTAGTCTCCCGACTGGGAAGAAAGCCCTCCTGTGTTATATATCTTGTTGCTTCGCTCCCATTCCTGAGGCTTTCTTGCATAGAAATCCTCTCTCTCCCAAATACCTCCATAGTTGCTCCTCCTCCTATTGTTGTCCATGTGACTTGTACTTATGGCCCCTCCATAGTTGCTCCTCCTAAAACTGCTATTAGTGTCTAATTCCTCTGTTCTCTTATCATATCCCACCTATGCATCTTTCATTGAAAACCCATTAAGATGAGTTGGGATTCTTTAGATACCTGTTCAGGAGACAAAGATTGACTCTGGAAGAAAAATCTTGATCGACAGATTTGTTAAGGCATATATGTGTATATCCTTGGTCGCAATCCAATCCACAAAGGCAGCATTTGCAGGCACGCTGCCTGATCCAGACCTCGATGTAACCCCTTTCCCACCATCTCAATAGCTCAAAGCATGCCTGGAATTTCACATTTATGTTACCCATCGAATCAAAATTTCATGGTGGTTTTGTGTTTTCTATACCCTTCAGGTTACGTTTTCATCAAATTATCCCCTTGGGTTTTTCATATTTGTAGATCAAATATTTCTGAGTTATGTCGAACTCTATGCTAACAGATAGGTAAACCAAAAGTAAATATCTGTCAAAAACATATACACAAAATATAAAGATCCAATATTATCCAATATTTTTTAATAATGATTGAATCATAACCCCCAAACTTTAATCAGAATTTAAAATAAAACCCTATTTATTATACCCTAATTCAAAATACAATCTCTGAAACCAACTTAGACCTCTTAACTACATAGACCATAAAAAATAACAACAACAGGAAAGCAATAAAAAACAAAATCCATCTGAACTACCACGAAAGAGAAGGGCAACTCACAAGCAATAAAAAACCCATATGCATGGATGTGGAGATATAAAAATCCAAAGTGAAAAATTAACACAGAGCCCAAATACGGAGCGCTGTGCTAGAGAGATCATAAATAACTAACAACAAGAGATTAACATCTACCCAAAACATATTTAGTTAATCAGCTCTGTAACAACCTTCATGGATTCAAAAAGGAGAGTGCTCACTAGATTGAATGACAGAGACAAGATTTGATCAATCGACCTATCGTGGGCTGGGCGACCAGCTCTCCCGTTTCTGTCTTTCACCTACAAATAGAAAAGCCTCTTTACAAAGAACTTACGCTCGTCAATTTATATATCGATGAGACGAGTCTTAACTGAGCTATTGGAATAACTACTACTAATCAATTAAAATTAGTATACTAAATTTTGAGATATTATAATAATTATGTAATTTGATTTATGAGATTTTCTTTATATGGCATATGGACTTCTTAATAAGTTGCCCAAGTGGGAATTTTTTATTAAGTTTTTCTTAATCAATTTATATTTTGAAATTTCAATAAAATACTATCACTAAAATATTTTAAAATAAAGATTTTTATGGACCTTTTATATATTAAGTTATACAAATATAAAATAAAATAAAATTATATATTGATTTACAGAAATATTAAAAAAAATAATACTTTTATATGAAGTAAATAATAATTAAAACATTTATTGTAAATAAAAATTTACACAATAGTAATAAAATATATTTTTGAGTAATATAACTATAAAAATCATATGTAAAAATTTATATTAGAAAGCATTTGAAAACTTTAGAAAATTCCAATATGTTAAAATGAAATAAAGTTTTAAATAAATTAAAACATTCTAAAATTGAAAAATTATAGTTTCCCAAAAATAAATATAGATTTTTCAATAATAATAACTAAATATACATTTAAAAAAAACATATACATGATATAATGGCCAAACTTTTTTTAATATTCTTGAAGAAAAAACATATACATATGCATTAAGTAACTTATTAGATAATTTCATTTAAATACAAAAATTAATCGGTATTTGATTGAAATGTGTTCATAAAGGGAAAAAAACAATAAGTTGAATCATACCTAATCCACTCGGGTGAGTATTTTCCAAAGCTAATATCCCGCATTAAAAAGAAGCGTGGAAGAAAAAGCCTTAAGTTTCGAAGGATCACTGATTCGTGTCTTTTAAAGAACAAAAATTAAAATGAATTTATTGAACTTATCCTAGTTCCACCATACCCACAAGAACAAAGTTCAAATTGGAAAATTGCAATGAGCTCAATATTTACCATTCAAATTTCAGCTCCGTTGAAAATTGATAAAGCCCTTGCCACTCAAGGGTCTTGACATAAACAATAATGAAAGAAACATTTCCAAGTTTAGATGTGTAATATGTCGGGTTATGTAACTTAATACCAATAAGTATTTTATGACGGGCTATATTGTAACTTAATACCCGTCAGATCTATGGTTTGATATTTTTGTAGAACGTACATTAGAGGAAATTTCAACACAAAATGGTCCTCCTAAAAAAATTAATAAAATAATAGATAAAATAATAAAATAATATTTATTAATTTTGGAGGAAGAAAAGAAAAATACTACTTTTTGTTTGTCTTTTCGACATATCTCCCCATGTTTTTACTCAAATTTTGATCGGGAGAGCTCGTTGGATGCGGAATTAAATTCCACATCCAACGACTACCCATTCGACATACTTTCGATGCACCTCGCTACCCCAAAAATAAGAAATACCTGAAAAAACATGATGATGACATTATCATCACGTTTTTTCAGGATTTCTTGTTTTTGGGGTAGCGGGGTCCATCAAAAGTATGCCGAGTGGGTACCTGTTGGATTTGGAATTTAATTCGACATCCAACGAGCTCTCACGATCGAAATTTGAGTAAAAACACGGGGATATATGTCGAAAATACAAACAAAAAAGTAGTTTTTTTTATGATACCTGTCCCCAAATTTATATTAAAAATGTGTTTAAGACCTATACGATATTTCAAATTTAAAGCAATTTCATTGGCTAACACATGATAACATGGAATTTGAGTTAAAATTAAAAGGCCCATTTTGAGTTGAAATTTCCTCTAATGTTTGTTGACGTCTCAAAAATGTTTTAACCTGTCAAATACATTAATTTAAAATACAAATACGAAGTAAAATTGAACCCTTAATCTCAATAGCTCAATGCAAAATAGTTCTTTTTTAAAGAACAACTTTTCACAGTTTTTTAGAGAGGTGTTGGAATTTATAGTCTTCATTCTTATAAATCATGGAGAATTTCTGTGAACCTAACAAATCTTACCTTCTAATATCGCAAATATTGTTCTGGAAGCTCAAGTGTTGTGCGATGTACTATGCATAGAATGTGAGCCATAATGTATCATTGTCCTCGGAGGCTTAATCCCAACCATGCATGATGTGCAAACAAGATCAAGCTATCCAATGCCATGTGTGGTCATTAACAGTAATAAAAATAGAAGAGACCAATTTGTAAATGAGGGAGAGGAAGTACCCATCTGACTGTGTAGATCATGAAGTTGGATCAAACCGGTAGAAAGATAAATGTTAGATCTACATAACCAACATTCTGGAAATTCAGGACAACATACTAGAAATCTATAATATGAATCACATTCCTTTCTATTATTAATAGAAAAGAGAAATTACACAGTTGGGTATAATCACACAAGTTTCTCACTCAAAAACCATACTACCACACACTAGCAAATCACTCTACAATTACCCTAGTTCACTTTCTAGTAGAATCACTCTGCTAAACACGGAATCAACTACAACAATAGTTGATGTAACATGAACTTTTCCCACATGAAAGTAAAACTTTACACTTAAAATCATATAACAACTTATAATTTAACTTATATAATTATATGCCAATGTCATGTAAAAAGCCTATAAAAACTATAATTATATGTGAAGGTCATGCAAATTACCCTTATAATTAACATTATATGCCAAGATTTAGTGGGTTTTTTATATGCCAAAGTCATGTCCAAATTAACATCTAATTAGGTTGCATTAATTCAATTTTGTTAATATAAGGACATGTAAATATATATTATATATATGTTAGAATTTAGTAAAACGTATAAATTCATTGTCGAATTTGTAATTTTTTTCATTGTCGGAGTGACAACTTAAAATGACCAATTGTTATGTGGTCATTTTTAGTCTAGATATCCCATGACCAAATTTGGTCATTTTATCTTGGTCGTTTTTAGTTGGTTTTTATATCGTGACCAAAAGTGGTCATTTATCTTTGTCTTTTTTAGTTAGATCACTTAAATTTATCAATTTTGGTCATTTATCCCTTGAAAAAAACTGTGGTGACCAAAATTTTTGGTCTCCTGGTCACTAATCTCTCATTTTCCACTAATGTTGGGGGGGCGGGGGGGGTATCTACTGATGGCTTCTCCTCTTCTAGGAATTTGGGTGTGTGCAAGAAGTTGAGGGACCCTTTTGATGCAATGGTGGAGTGAAGTCATTCACTCTTGATCCAAAAAAAAGAAATCAACCCAAGCAACACCGAACCTGCCAAGCCTAGTCCCAAGGCTGGCAATGGTCATGCCAACTAGGCTAGTAAACAAAATCGCGCCTCCGTTTTAGTCAATCTAATCGCGTGCACAATTTCCTTTGCTAAAATGGAGGTGCGATTGTTAAAACCTGTTTTTCATTTTAAACCGGTCGAGGCAGTCCTTTTCTCATTTTCGGCGCGGCTATTGGACGAACGAAGGTGAAACCTCGACTGTGCATACGCGATTTTGGGTGTGCTTGAGCCCTCCATCTCCACCTTTGGATTAACCTTCCCTTTGTGAGGTAATTTCTTCAATTTTTTTCATGTTTTTTTCATTTTCTACATCTATTTATTTGCCTTGTCTACAATCATTTTGTAGTATGATTAGGAGGTAAAACAATTGCACTAAAATAATGTACGTTAGTCCTCTCTATGTTGAATCATTTGTAGCTACTTCATTTCTAAAAGAATCTTTAAAAAACTTAAAATAGCTATCATATTTTGTTATTCAAAGTAATTTAATATGCTCTATGGCAAAACTTTTGATTTATTGTAAAATTTCATCTCTAAAAATCTGAAGGAACATAGTCATTTTCACAATAGAAAATGTACTATTAATAACCAGAAGCATTAAGTCAATTTGTACATACAGCACCCACGTCAATATTGTTAATGCCCGCTGACAGTATATAGTCATGGGTCTTCATGTGGAGAAGAAGTTCAAGATTTTGCTACTGTAGATGAAAT
>LPNX010264843.1:2751-18361 GCA_001517045.1 Pseudotsuga menziesii
GACTATGTCTGATCATAGGGAACAGGTCATTCTTTCTAGAGAGTGTCATCAAAATCCATTACTAGAAGGTGTCATCCCTTGCCCTTAACGAGCTTTCTGGAACTGCTCTCCCATTCCTTTATTATATTTATTTATCAATATTAAATGAGGAGGAACATGGAACTATTCAGGAGCGAAGAAATCTGAAAAGGTTATTAACAAAATGAAGGAAAAATGAAGACAAATAATAAATTTTTTATCAAAATTTATTTGAAGAGAACGTCACAACCCTAATACTCCTACTTATTGGGTTTACGACGATGATCCGATAACTAGGTTTAGAATGAAGAGGACGTCATGCGATTGTTGCAACTTGTGTTTATCGTTTTCAATGTAAAAGCGAATATTGGGTAGTGATGATTTCGATTCAATTTCTCAGATCTCACACATACATATATAAATGTATAACGAGGCTGCCCATCAACCCAAATAATTTTTTTAATAAATATGATTAATTATAACCTGTATACACGCATAAGTAATGAGTATTATCGTTCGGACTGTTTAATATACATGAAAATACTCTCTCATCAACACATGAGTGCACTCCAATCAATCGTACCATCGGGGTCAACCATGATAACCAATTCAATCATGACAAAAAAGGATTTGCACTATAAATAACATATTCATAAAACATTTATTTTATAAATAGTAGAATTCCACCTTTTATTTTTCACATTATCAAATAAATACATAATCATGCAAAATTATGTAAATACCTCAAATAATTATTTATTATTTATAATTGCTTCAAACAAATAAATAAATTCACATTATAAATAAAGTATTGAAAAAACATTATTCACCCATACCTTGAAAAAGAAACATGTAACAACATTACTGCTTTTGCTTCCACTAAATTTTATTTGTAGATCTGTAGATACGGGTCGAGGAGTAATAGGAGTCATAGATTTGATCAATCATATCTATGACTCCTAAAGCTCCAAGATATATTTCTACAAATACTCCGAGACCCATTTGATCAATCGTATTAACACTCCAAGACCCATTTGATCAATCGTATTAATACTTGAAGACCCATTTTTAGAACCCTTAAGATCGACTAAGACCTCGACCGAGCTAATACCTCGGTCGAGGTATTAATAAAACCTCGACCGAGGGTTTTTTAAACCCTCGATCGAGGGATTTACAAACCCTCGGTCGAGGCTTCGTTAATACCTCGACCGAGGTATTTAAATACCTCGGTCGAGGTTTATACCTCGGTCGAGGGCTTAAATAAACAGACTTAGCCCTCATTCAAACAAATGGAAAATTTCCTGTGCCTTGCAGAGGTATAAACCCTGCCATTCCTAGCACATAACTAAGCGGAGTTGATACCGATAGATTCACCAACGAATCTTCTATCCATTGACATATCATACACGCATTTTGGCATTCATATGATATTTATTTTTTAATTACTTCTAAAACTTATACTTATAAAACCACACTGCAACTTCGAAGCAGCTCAAAGAAAAATTTGCAGAGTTAAAAATACACAGCCAAAACATTCTTAAAAATGCCCACATCACATATCGACGTGTGCTCTTCAAAAGGGTATCTTTGGTTTTTCAATTTTTGAAAAAATACAAAAAATTCCTTTACGTGGACAAATATGTGTTTAAAACGATGCTGAAATCGAATGTGGTCAATTTCGAAAAATAATAAATAATTGTATAATGCGAAAAAAATTAACAAAAAAATATGCACATCACACTGCATTTTATGTAGATCATGCTCATATATTTATTTTTTTTAAATTATTAATGCAAGATTGAATTACTCGACGTGGACACAAGCCACTTATTAGCTTCTTCAAATGTTTAAGGTCACACAGTTCATTAAATGCAAAAATTCACACATTAAATGACATCGGAATATTTTTAAAAAAATATCACTATGAAGCCAACATAATATTCTACAATTTGTTTTTTTACTGCAAGTCAAAATTCACATGGCATATATGCGTTTTGAGGGCTTCTATCTAGCACATGAGTAAAAAATCAGGTTTTCATCGCCAAATTTGGCCAAAAAGTGTTACCCATCTTCATGGAATCACCCAAGAATTTCCATTGATCAATAGAACAGAAAGGTTTTGTGAAGGCTACATTTTTGGCAAGCAGCATAGAGAGAATTTTCTAGTCGAAAAGTCTTATAGAGCACGCACACCACTTGAAATTGTGCACTCTGATATTTGTGTTCCAATGCAGACATCATCCATTGGTGGCTGCAATTATTTTCTAAATTTTATTGATGACTACTTAAGAAAAAAATAGGTATATTTTCTGAAACACAAATCTGATGTATTTAGTTATTTTCAGTAGTTGAAGGCACTCCTGGAGAACCAAAGTGGACATCACATCAAGATCTTAAGCACAAAGAAAGAATGGTAGCAAGAGGGTTCACACAGCAACCTGACATAGACTTCAATGAAATGTTTGCACATGTTGCACGCATGGATATAGTCAGAACAGTCTTGGCCATTGCTACACAAAACAAATGGCCTGTTTATCAAATGGATGTTAAGTCAACATTTTTGAATGGCTATCTAGAAGAGGAAGTATATGTGGAACAACCACAAAGCTACGAGGTTCCAGGTCAAGAACATAAAGTGTACAGATTGAAAAAGGCACTATATGGTTTGAAGCAAGATCCTAGAGCTTGGTACAGTCGAATTGATTCCTATCTCACTGAAAATGGATTTCACAGAAGTGAAAGTGAACCGACTTTGTACACCAAAGTTGATGAGCAAGGTAAGATGTTAATTATCTTCCTTTATGTAGATGATTTAATATTATTCGTGACTTTGGCATAGAATATTTTAAAGCGGTCATGGAAAGTGAATTTGAAATGACTGATTTTATGGTAGAGTGGTCAGCACAAGTTTCCTAAATGTTTGGTTATATGTTTTTTTAATTCTATAGAATTGTTGTTGTGTCGGTTTTTACTTCATATTACTGGTGGGTGAAAAACATTTGTAATTTCTTAAGTCTTTTAGACTAAAAAAATAAAATTGGAAATTCTGACTAAAACCAAACCAGAGCAAGTGAGTCCAAGTAAAACAGTCGAGTAAAATCCACAAGTTTTCGAAGTGGTCAAATCGACAAGTTGTTGGGTAAGTCTTGTCTAAGTTGTAAAACCGACAAATTGTCGAAGCCGAAAAGTGGTTAAAATAAAACCTATCGGTAGAAAAGACAACTAAAAAGAACTTCTCAAGGAAAAAGAGTCGGGTCTAAAAGGCCAGCCATATCCGTAGACTTTTCTAGTCAGAGTTAGACAAGTTTCACCCGACAAGTAAAAAAAAAGAAAAAGAGTTCGGCGTGAAAATTGTATAAATGAGCAGTAACTCAAGTTTTTCGGCTCGGTTTTTTCTAACATATCGTTGTCTGATCAATAACTACTTGAAGCTCTAACAGTTTGGCAATGCTCTATTTCAACACCTAAGAAACAAGACAATAGGATCAGACTGTGTATTCTTAAAAATGGCTAATATTAACTTGCAAATGGTAGAATAATTTTTCTTTTCTTTTTACTTTTGGGGCTGGGACATAGTGCTTTTGCAAACCCCAACTTTTACTTCAACCAAAATACTTTTCACAGGATTTATGTGGGATAAAATTCACTTTTGTGTGCAATGGATTTGTGTGCGATGGACTTCAATTTTTACAGACTCACTTTTAGTTTGACACACACCCGCTTCACTTCGAGAGGCTTTTACATCGACAAGATTTCCGCGACAACACTTTTGGTTGCGACCAACTCTTACTTCGATATGACAAAGGATATTTCTTAGTTTAAAGACCTATGATATGAAAAAAAACACTTTTCACCTACCCATAACTTGGGATAAACCTTAACACAATTGTATTGTGACAGACTCACAATATTATAAAACCAAATATCAAATAAGAATGTTGTTGAATACTTTGCAACTAGAACTCAAACTTATGTATGGTAAAATATTTGTGTAGTCTCTGTTTCTTTCATAGAAAATAAATGTAAACAACATTCACTCAATTTAAATCAAGAGAAGAAGTGTGGAGTAAGTAAAAAATGCATACAATCATAAACTATGAATTTATATATTGTCGGAAGGTTACAAATGAGCTATAGTCACCAATACAAACTTGAAAACTACAAGGATGTTTCCCCTTTTACAGAGCTTCGACTCTCAATACATTCTAGAATAAATGAGCTTGGGATCTCAAACTCTTCTTAGAGTTTTTCCTTCTTCTCCTTTTTCTCTGTCTTTCTCGCACTCTCTCTTGAGCTCTATTTCCACACACTCTCTCTTTGATTTACAATCTTCTTCTATTACAAATACATAGACTAAAATTCTTCTATCGACTTACATTAAATACTGTAATAAATTTCTACCTAGAAACTTATCTTCAAGAATTCAATTAGGCTTATTTATATATGGAGAGATATGAACGATTCATTCTGACACATAGTGTGACAGAAGTTGACTGTTGCAGACTCTGACAAAGTTGATGGAGAGGTGATCATGATCAACGAGTAATTAATTACTTTCAAGATGTTTTTAGTTGATAATATTAATGAGTAAGCAGATTTTGGATTAGAACCTCCCGTCACTACCTCAACGTGAAAAAAGAGGAGAAGTTGTCACTCACAATATGATAATATCATACCGAGGTACACAAGAACCTACATGGTAATTCAATACATAGTACCAATAGTAGTGGCCATGCCCTCCACCCCTACCTTTTGGACTGGGTGAATCAACTAAGCCTATATTCTGGAGAGAGTGATATATTTGATATACTTGATATAGAGCTTCCAAATTCTTAATAGTTATAACCAACTCAATCAGTGAGAAATGAAGGGGCAGCTAATGAAGGAGTGAATGAGAAAATAGGTTGCGAGGATTTCATGATACAAAATAAAATTGGACATTGTGTACACTACACAACATGTTGCATACGTTTGATGAAAGATGGCCTACAATGACTTCTTGGTAATCCCAACAAGAAACTACAATTCATGGAAGCTACTGGAACTCGATGTTTGTTGAGATCACAACAGTCTTTCAACATCCTAAGGTATGTATGCAACTTTTCTCTAGCCACCTATGCTTTTGTATTTTCTATGGGGTAACCTCCTATGCTACTTCTTCTAATTTCATTGGATTTCTCTCTGTTCGTCTTGCTACTTTTCCATATTGAGACCTTTTGTTGTGTTTCATTCATCGATTTGTCTGTCTCTAACCCTGATTCAAGTGGGCACACCAACAAAAAGAAATCAAATCAATCGTAATTGACCTCTGGTTACGCTAAAGAAGTTGATGCACTGATGGTCGCACCTTGAGAAAGAATATCGGGTATATAGAGTGATCAATATCCATCCTTCCAAAACCCTTTTAATGATGTCACAAAGTTGCTCAGAGCCATTGGATCTCAGGTTTATATCCAATTTGCAGCAACCCATTTAATGTTGTTGCACCACAGGTTTGCGGCAACATTAAATGGGTTGCTGTAGGCTAGATAATTTTCACTGAATCCTAGCAAGTAAAGTAAATGTTGAGCTTGAGTAGGAGTAGGAAGGAAGGCATAGCGCTTTAGAGCATGAGTTGGTGGATTTTCCTACTAATTTCACTAGATTTTCTAGTTTCACTATTTCCAATCTTGTCCAATTCCAAGGGGGAGGCATAAAGTAATTAGAATAAGTGTAAAATAATAATAATGACAATAATAATGGAAATTGTTAAGGAAGACTAATCCACCTTAATAGATCATAGGTACATGGATGGAAAGTTGTGTCAGTTAAATAATATTGAAAAAAAATTAAGAAATTATTCAATTAAATGGGGAACAAACTAGAACAAGGGGAAATTGGAAATTGACGTTCCACTGATTCCTAATATTGCATATGGTTATATGTTGGGTGGTTTAAGGGCCTCAACATTTTTTTTACAGTTCGATTAGGTGGAGAGTCATCCCCCCAAAATTGTTACGAGCTACTAGTGAGTATTCTTAAATTGCATATAAAAAACATTATGTTCCGTTAATTTCTATCCATACATGTACTTGTAAAACCTTTTTCTATATAATTTTTGTTGTTTTCGATATTTTCTAAAGTTTTTGGTTCTATTAATCATTTATTAATAATTTTATTTAAAAAAACATAATGTATAAAAATTTAGAATTTAAGATTATTTATTCTTAATAGTAATCATGAACACACAACCAATTATATATCCATACTCAACTTTATTAATAAGTTAATGTACTTATTTATTAATTTAATTTATTAAAACAACCATGAATCTCTTTCAAAATCCACTTATACTGTAAAATACATCACATAGATCATTTAATAATAATTTTATTTAAAAATACAACTTTATTAATAAGTTAATGTATTTATTTATTAATTTGATTTATTAAAACAAGCATGAATCTCATTCAAAATCCACTTATACTAAAAGTAAAATACATCACATAGATCATTTAGTAATAATTTTATTTAAAAAGATAATGTTTAGAAATTTAAAATTTAGGATTATGTATTTTTTCTCTTTAACGAAAAAGTAAGTATCATGAACACAACCAATTATATATCCATACTCAACTTTAATAATAAGTCAATGTATTTATCTATTTATTTAATATATTAAAACATTTATGAATTTCATTCAAAATCCACTTATACAAAAAAGTAAGTATGCATATCATTCTATTATAATTTCAAAAAATCTAGAGTTTTATTTTAATTAATAATAAGTGGAATTAATGAATGTACATCGGTATAAACTTTTCTAACATACTATTTTCCCACTTCTTTTCCTTTCTAGTTTAATTAAGAAGATTTGGAATAAGCCTATATGAATCACTATTACACTTACTTAATGGATTAAACCCACTTAACTCACTATTTGTCCTTTTTCATTTCTTTCTAATATAATTAAGAAGAGTGAGAATTTAATTCAGAAGAGTCAGAATTAAGTCTATATGAATAGCTATTACACCTACTTAAATAATAATAATAGTAAATACTAGTATAGATCCATCTTAAACCTGGATCTATCAATCACCTTAAAAATTTACACCTCATAAGATTTGATCACTCTCGGTGCTTGATACATCCAAGGTTAAGATGGATTTATGATTGTTTTAATTTTTTATTTATTTTAGGAGCCAACATGGATTTTTTTAATTACTTTTCATTTTTTTTATGAACCAACATTAATTTTTGAAATTAATTTTCATTGTTAGTGATGTTATCTAGCTTGGCATCTCTCTACTTATTCTACTTTTTTTGACAATTAAAAATTTAGAAATGAATATTTTGATTTTACTTTATGTTCCCGCCTAATACACACCTCCAAATGTAGAGAAGTCTCTAACCCACTCAATTTGTTTCTGAGAGGCAACTATGAGTTTAGAACCCATTGTCATCTTGATTCCTAACTCCTCTGTTTAGAACCAACTCCCCAAAGGTCAAGGGGGGTAGTCCCTATTTACTAATCTTTCCAAAAGTTTTGTTTTAGGAGTTAAATTCAGCTAGGCTTATTTAAGTTTAATGACAAACAATCATGCAATATGAAATATGTTCAATGACAGACAAACCTTGCTTCAAAACTTAACCAAATAAAGTTACAAGAAAGAAATAATCAATAATTCACTATACCAATGCCTATTCTATTTGGGTTATGGAGTCAAAAATTTAAGAAATTGCACTTGATAACCAAGGAATTAGAATTACCAGATATACAAGTAAAACTAAATCATTCACATTCCAAAGTAATCAATATTCGCATTCAATTATTGAAAAGAACTTTATGAAAAATAAGTAAACAATGAATATAAACTTGCATGTAAATAACCCTACTTGAACTAAATAACTTGAAATAAAATGCTTTGCAAATAACTTTAATTTAAAAACATAATATTTGAATTTTTAAAATTTAATTTAAAATTTAAAATTATTTATTTTTACTCTATGAACTTAATAGTAAGTATCATGAACACACAACCAATTATATATCCATACTCAACTTTAATAATAAGTCAATGTATTTATCCATTTAATTAATTTAAGAAACACCCATGAATCTCATTCAAAATCCACTTATATACTAAAAAGTAAAATACATCCCATAGATATTTTATGATCTTTCACAAGACAACCCTCTCGCATATCGCTTACACTTACCCAATTGGAGGAAATAGCATGGCTTCGTTTCCATTAATCAATCAAACTTTATTATTTATAAAGTTAAGGTTAACTTTCAGTTGAATGAGAGTTGTTTAATCTATCAAATGTTTATCAACTTTAATAATAAGTCAATGTATTTATCTATTTATTTAATTTATTAAAACATTTATGAATTTCATTCAAAATCCACTTATACAAAAAGGTAAAATACATTCTATATTTCTTGTATATTGGTTACACTTAGTCTTCATGAAGGTGATATAACGATTACTTCAGATTTATGAAATCTTTATAATGGGGGAGACTTATGATCAATTATGGTTAATCCTTGACATAAAAATAAATTCAAGGCCGAGACTTTCACATATGTGTTACACTTATCACTGGGGAAATAACAAACTTTAATGAATCAAACTTTATTATTTTATAAATTTAATGTTAAGTTTTAGTTGAATGAGAGTTGTTTAATCTATCCCATGTTTATCAACTATTATGACATAAAGGTTATTAAACATTTATATATATTATGACATAGAGGTTATTAAATATTTATATATAGTTAACTATGTAAAGTCTTTTTTTTAAAGTAATTTACAAATGTACACCACAAATCGCTTAAGTAATAATATGATTTAAGTATGCATATCATTCTATTATAATTTCAAAAAATCTAGAGTTTTATTTTAATTAATAATAAGTGGAATTAATGAATGTACATCGGTATAAACTTTTCTAACACACTATTTTCCCACTTCTCTTCCTTTCTAGTTTAATTAAGAAGATTTGGAATAAGCCTATATGAATCACTATTACACTTACTTAATGGATTAAACCCACTTAACTCACTATTTGTCCTTTTTCATTTCTTTCTACTATAATTAAGAGGAGTAGGAATTTAATTCAGAAGAGTCGGAATTAAGTCTATATGAATCGCTATTACACCTACTTAAATAATAATAATAGTAAATACTAGTATAGATCCATCTTAAACTTGGATCTATCAATCACCTTAAAAATTTACACCTCATAAGATTTGATCACTCTCGGTACTTGATACATCCAAGGTTAATATGGATTTATGATTGTTTTAATTTTTTATTTATTTTAGGAGACAACATGGATTTTTTTAATTACTTTTCATTTTTTTTATGAACCAACTTTAATTTTTTAAATTAATTTTCATTGTTAGTGATGTTATCTAGCTTGGCATCTCTCTAATTATTCTAATTTTTTTGACAATTAAAAATTTAGAAATGAATATTTTGATTTTACTTTATGTTCCCGCCTAATACACACCTCCAAATGTAGAGAAGTCTCTAACCCACTCAATTTGTTTCTGAGAAGCAACTACGAGTTTAGAACCCATTGTCATCTTGATTCCTAACTCCTCTGCTTAGAACCAACTCCCCAAAGGTCAAGGGGGGTAGTCCCTATTTACTAATCTTTCCAAAGGTTTTTTTTTAGGAGTTAAATTCAGCTAGGCTTATTTAAGTTTAATGACAAACAATCATGCAATATGAAATATGTTCAATGACAGACAAACCTTGCTTCAAAACTTAACCAAATAAAGTTACAAGAAAGAAATAATCAATAATTCACTATACCAATGCCTATTCTATTTGGGTTATGGAGTCAAAAATTTAAGAAATTGCACTTGATAACCAAGGAATTAGAATTACCAGATATACAAGTAAAACTAAATCATTCACATTCCAAAGTAATCAATATTCGCATTCAAATTATTGAAAAGAACTTTATGAAAAATAAGTAAACAATGAATATAAACTTGCGTGTAAATAACCCTACTTGAACTAAATAACTTGAAATAAAATGCTTTGCAAATTGTCAAGTGATTAGAAAGTTTTGCAAATGGTCATGTAAATTTTAAATGATTTTTAGGTCTCACTTTAGCTTAGGGAATTAATGTGAGTTGAAATAAAAGAAAAACCTAGGTAATGTGTCTACCCCAAGCACGTACATCTCTTTCAATTTGAGAGAGACTCTTGGGTTCTAAACAAGAGAACACAAGGTTCCATTATAGTTTCACAAATCATTTCCAAAGATTATTGGGTGCTCAATAGGAGGACACAAAGTGCCATGAGGCTCCGAATAGTCTCTACCCCTCTAGCTCCATGGGTCAACCTTTATGTTCTTAGTTTCAAATGAAATAAATGTTGAGTTCCTATTATTGTATCCAACACAAATCTTTGGCATTTCTTATCACCCATGACCGGATGAACTGACAAGGGGAGTGAATATAGGGTAGAGATGGGGTGAAGTTTATTAAACTTGAATTTAAGAAATGAAATGAACTTCTAAAAAAACTTATAGCCATCACAATATTGCAAGGATGGAAAAGCCACTTCACTTGCAAAGTGTGAGAACAACAAAAGTAAAAATGATTTTAATCCTCTTTTTCTTAAAAGGGTGGAAAAACTTGATTTCCTTTGCAAGGAATGGATGGAAACTTAAAAGTAAAAGAATGGTTAACCTATCCACACAACCCTCTTCCTAAGGAAAAGATGGGGAAAATAATTAATGTTCAAACTAAAACATAGCAAGAAACTCTAGCCACTCTTCACTTGCAATGCAAGGGTGGGAAATCCCACCCTACTTTGCATGCAAGGGGTGGCTGAAAAAATTAATTCAAATATAAATTGAAAAATAATAAAAGAACCAAGTCCAAGAGACTCTCTTGGAATTCTTACAACAAAAAAATGTTTTAGCATGAAATGTGAGATTAAAGAGGTAGGGAAAATGGGGTTTCACCCCTTCTTGGAAATGACTTTGAATTCGTTACTTTTGAGTAGCATTTGCACCCTTTTATGGCCAATTTTTCCAAAGTTTCACCTTGTTATGTCAATAACCTGCAAAAATCCAACAAACAAAACAATGGCAAAAAATTCCCAAAATCACTTTCGTGCACTATGAGTGTTACTGAACAATTATGTACAAAATATCTACAAAATTTATCAAGTAACTAGATTCACATATTGTGATGATACAAGTAATTAAACAAGTTTTATAATTCTAACGAGTTGAAATAAATATGCAGAAATTTAAATTGAAAATGGAGAAAAATGCCCTTTACTCTTCAAAGTTTGAAAAAGTGGGGCATCCAACTGAGGAATCCCACTCTCCCATTCAAGCAACATGCAACTTGATAGATATTTGTTACACAACAAAAAATAAGGTGGGATTCATATGATGAGCCAAGAAATCATAAACGTCAACCAAGAAAAATATGAAATTCTTAACCACAAAAATGAAAACCCGCAAAATCTATGGCAAAAAATACCATAAATCTTACCAAAGAAAAAAATTACTTCTTTTTCCTCCCAAAAATTTAGGAGTATATGAATCATGGAATCATATCACTATAGAACACCAAAGGACACAATATTTCCTCCAAATAATTTTATTAACAAAGCCAAGTGGCTGAAAATTACAATGGCACAAAATGTGAGCAAATGGAAGCAGGCAAGAGAGAGAGCAAGATCATGAGAGATTGTAACCCAAATGAGGAGGATAATCCTTCTTAAATAGGAAAATATATGGACGAGAGGGAATTTTCATGCTTTCCACTTGTCACATGAGAAAGGGAAGGGCCCATGGAGAGGGGGTCACTCTTCCTAGAGAGACCACTTCCAACTTGTGAAACATTTGCATAGGAGGGGGGAGGGGGGGGTTAGCCTCCAAATTAACATTAGGCACATAATATAACATTTGGAAACTTAATTTCCCCTCCCCAAGTGACTTTAGTCACTTTACAAATATTTTCCATTCTAATTAATGACCAATTCTCCTGATTTTCTTGAATGACTTGGGAAAATATGTCCAAAACCTTGTCAAAACTCAATTACTTGAATCCAAAATTGGTCCAATGGTGTACGATGTCTTATTCCATTTATTTTGAGTACCCATACCCTTATTTATGGGCATTAGGATCCACTTATCCCTCTTTACATTACAAAAAAATTTATATGCTGAGGGACATTTTTTAATGACCATAAACAAAAGAATATTATGCAAAACTAAATGAAATTATGCAATACTTTTGACAATGTCTAGTGTGTAATACATAAAACTAATACACCTTAACCACCCCATGAGATCGATCATTAGAATTCCTTTCACCACTTTGGAAGAATTTTTTAGTGAAAAACTTAGATAATTAAAATTGCTTTAAGGTAGATTTAATTATCTAAGGGAAAAAACACTCGATGAAAGGACTTCCCTAATTATAAAGTCTTAGGTAACTAGGTTTTACAAAAAATGACCCTCATGCTGACATATCATTACAAAATTCCCCACAATGATGCAACAATTTAATAGGAAAGTAGAAGAAGAGAAAGGGGGCAAAAATGCATTGTTGAGTCTTCTGGAGCCTAATTAATATTACTAGGTACACTTTGTGTTGTCTTCATGGTACATGGTACATGGTATCCCACCTAGTTCGTTAGGTGGTCAACATTCTAGATCCAACTGTGGGACATGTGCTTGATCTGATCTTTAGGTAAGGTGAGGATACGAGAACTCTGGAATCTCTAGGTTTTATAATCTGTAAAAACATTTCAAGTTGACAAGAAACCTTAGTATCGCAAGTTTTATGAAAAAGACAATGAACCATAGGTTGTCTTCTAGAAAGTAAAATAAATCTAAATATAGAAAATACTTGTAGAAGTAAATTCTCACTTTAAGCAAATTATTTTCCTACTCTGAGCATGATAAAATAAACATCTTAAGTAAAATAAAATATCTAATGTAACCACCTAATAATATTATTAAATTTAAATATATTTTCCTTGTCTTTGGTTACCATCCAAATCAAGGACATATTTAATAAGAAGTACAAACTTGTGTAATGACTCAGGATGGGAGGGTTGGACGAGAGATCATAGGCATGTAGTGTATCTTCAAACCGTTTCCCAAACTAATAGGTGCTCGTGCAGTGCTCATCTATCCAAGATTGGGTAGAAGTAATGTACACATTTGTTTCATGAAGGAAAATGACCACTCCATCATATTGTTCATCAAGTCTTATCGATTGAAAACTCTCTATATAATCCCCACATTATTCCAAATCATAAGGGACCTCTACATGTGAAGATGAAAATTGAGACTCGTCTTCAATTAATTTCACCCAATTTAGCTCTTCACTGTATTATTTATCCAAGGCTTCATTATTGATACTTGTGTACATATCTAAATGACATGGATCTGAATAATCATATGAAAAATTTAAATGTTCACCTACCATATCAAGATCAAAGTCTGAATATCCACACTCCCTTCTATGGACATGTCATATATGGGATTCTCAAAAAGATTTTCAAAACTCCCATATATTAGATTTTGATTAAAATTCCAATAGCCGTCATTCCCATCTATCTCATCTATGAGAGAGTATTCATCGCTAGTATCATATTCTTGGATGCCTGAGAAGTCAATGGGAGGGTATGCATATGAAATTTGAGTTCTCTACTCTTCATCATCCATAATGGTTATTAGTAGCACATATCTGAATCAATCATTTATTTTGAACTGAACTAGAGATATCAAACAATGAGCTTTAAATATTTCATTATGTTGCATGGGCTTATCTACAAACCAGCGTAGATCCAAATCCTAGGCTCTATCAAGCGCCGAGAGGGATCAAATCTCTCTAGGTGCAAACCTCTTCTAAAGTATTACACTCAATGAGCTATCAACTTTGGTATTATTAATAAAAATAACGTTACGTAACGTTACAAGATCTCCCCCATACTGGGCTGTAAGTATGATATTAATTTATGTATAAACAATATTTATGAAGTTTTTTTTTTTTAATTTTTAAACTAATATGATTACTATAAGTTTTTAAAGTTAATTATGAATAGTTTACAGAAATCAATATATTAATTAGGTTTTTATTATGCTTTAACAAAAGTTAACTCTATTAATTAGGTTTTCCTCATTAATAATTAACAATTTTATTTTTAGATTTATGCTCCCCCAAAGGCTCTGTAATCTGTTTGCCTCCCGTTAAATAATAAGAACTTGTTTAAATCAAATAAATGTATTTTTTTTATAACAGAAAATTGCCCATACTGTATGTGGATTGATAAGTTAAATGCTTTAACAAAAATAGAGGTTGTAGTCCACCCAAAATCTCAAATAAAAATTTCTATCCACTTAAATATAAGGCTCTCGAATCATTATTTTATGAATTTTTTTAATATTTAAGTTTATTAAAACAGTAAATTAGAATAGTGCTTAGTTCCATTTTACTTAAATATTTTTTAAATGAGTTTATTCTTAAAAATATATATTTAAAAAACAAAACAAATTAAATTCCAAAATAAAAATATTGCCACCCAATATGTCTCTTATGTCCTCTTTCATTTTTTCTGTGATCGATTCCAGCTGCTCGTCTTTATCCACCTTTGCGTTTTGAACAAGCGGGATGTCTCTATAGATACAATGTAAAACCATCTGACCCAATGCCAATGGCACTCCAACAAAGTTTGGTGTCTGCACAATATGAAGAACATACAATAAATTATATGATTGAGCTTATATACAACACTTTCCACATAAATATTAAGGACCATATCTATTACCATGATGATTATATCTCTGCTGATAGCGCCATATGCCAACCACAATAGACTTCCCAGCAACGCAAACAATGAGAAATAGAAACTCGGCATGAATTCCACGCTCTTTGTTTGAATTACTTGTTTCTTTATATAATTATTAACATTAGACATGATCAATAAAACAAGCTATAATTGAAGATGTTGAATTCAACTCTGTAAAGTTTTTTCGAAATTCTTCATTCCACAAGTATATTGTAAAGTACGCATTTATGAAAATTAGCGCAATGTAGAGTATACTTACAATTATGGATAGTGGAGAAGCGTAGAGAATAACTGTGGCAATCATTCCTACAGTTCCTACAAGAACCTTCTTATGCTCGTGATCATGAACAACACATAAGGAAGTTATCGCAATAGTGACAAACATTACAAACATGCCAGCAACTATCCTCCCCATATTCCTCTGCACACAGATATATATTGTCAATGTAAATTTGTGCATCTATCTACTACCAAATGGATTAATAGAAATAAGACATTAATTGGTAAAAGAGATTCAACGTACTTAATGCTACTTAAGTACGTAAAGGGGACTTACATATGCAATAATTGACACAGGCCGTGAAGAACCTCAGCAAATCAATAATTTATTACGTGAATGAGTGTTACATATAAAGGAGATCAAAACCGTTATCTACAGTTAGATAATGAGATTATTAACTAGATTTGACTAACTAATAACTGAAATATTATTTACAAGTAATCCCGAAGGATTATTCAACATTCCCCCCTTAATCCGAAGGGACATC
>LPNX010264843.1:22150-98715 GCA_001517045.1 Pseudotsuga menziesii
TTAAATATCAATGGGCAGGAGGTATGATTTGATTATCCTGCCTTTCCTCCTCCTCCAGTGCTAGAGAAGCATCATTGTCATTATCATCATGAATATGAGTAGGACGCAGCCCTCCTCATCATCCTCGACTGCTACAGCAGTGCCTACTTCCGGAGAGACAGTAGCTGGATGAAGATGAGCAGGTTTTGTCTCAAAGTCGGTGTCGGGCATGCTCTTATATTCATCCTGCGGCCTTTTCTCCTCCTCTACTTGAATTTCATGAGTAACAAGCTAATCCTGAGGAGGATTGGTTGGATGATACTCAGAAGTCTGAGTTACAGAAAGGTGGTCATGCAGGATTTCTTCTAGCTCCACCTCTCTTTTCTTCTTGTAGAAGAGACCATAGAGAGTGAACAAACCGCGCGCCTGGGATGCGGTGCAGTCTCAAGATCTCCTTTATATTGGTTTTAATTTTAATTTGTTATTATTTATTATTTATAGCCGACATAACGTTACAAGATCTCCTTCATATTGGTTTTAATTTTAATTTTTTATTATTTATTATTTATAGCCGACGTAACGTTACGTAACGTGACAACGTTAACGTTACAACGTTACGTAACGTTACAAGATCTCCCCCATACTGGGCTGTAAAGCGCCTCTCGGCGCAACAATCAATCTCAACAATTTTATGAGAAACTGTGTTTTATCCCTTCAATTGAGAGACCAGATGAAAATTTTAAAATCTATTATAAACATTCATCAATAAAAAGGAAACAAAAAGGATAGAAAAATCCGTACTCCCAGAGCAAAAAGACTTGTCCCCGATAACGACGCAAAAAATGTTGTTGCCTAATACACACTTCCAAACGTGGATAAGTCTCCAAACCACTTAGTGTGTTCTTGAGGGACAACTATGAGTTTAGATCCCACTGTCACATTGACTGCTAACTCCTCTCTTTAGATCAAACTCCCAAAATGCCTAACGGGTTGATGCGTATTTACTAAGCATTCTAAACGTTTTTTTTAGGATTTAAACTCGGCTAGGATTATTTAATTTTAATGGCAAGCAATCATGCAATATGAAAGATGTTCAATTATAAGCAAAACATACTTTGGAACTTAAACAAATAAAGTTACAAGAAATAAATAATCAATTATTCACTATACCAGTGCCTATTCTATTTGGGAAATGGAGTTACAGATTTAATAAATTGCACTTGATAACCAGGGAATTAGAGTTACCATATATACAAGTAAATTAAACAATCCACATTCCAAAGTAATCAATATTCACATTCAAATTATTGAAAAGAACTTTCTACAAAATAAGTAAACAATGAATAGAAACTTACTTGTAAACAACCCGACTTGAAATAAAGAACCTGAAATGAAACACTTTGCAAATTGTCAAGTGATCGAAAAGTTTTGAAAATGGTCCTATAAATTTGAAACAATTTTTAAGTCTTACTTTATCTTAGGGAACTGGTGTGCGTTGAAAGAAAAGAAAAACCTAGCTAATGTGTCTACCCCAAACAATTGTCTCTTTAGATTTGAGAGAGACTGTTGGATGCTCAACAAGAGAATAGAAGGTTCCCTTCTAGCTCCACTAATCAATCCTCAATATTGTTGGGTGCTCAACAGGAGGACACAAATTTCCACGAGGCTCCCAACAACCTTTACCCATCAAGATCCATGGTTCAACCTTTATTTCCTTAGTTTCAAATGAAATAGATGTTGTGTGCCTAATATTCTATACAACAAAAATATTTTCCCTTTCTTATCACTTAATATCGGACGAACTAGCAAGGGGAGTGAATACGGGGTAGAGAAGGGGTAGAGTTTATTAAATTAGAATTTAATAAATGCAATAAAATTCTAAAAAAACTAGTCAAAATGATATTTCAAGGATGGAAAAGCCACTTCACTTACAAGGTGTGGTCACAATAAAAGTACAAATGACTTTAAAGAGAAAAAATTAAGTCCTAGCCCGTTCTCTTTTTCTTACAGGGGTAAAAAAACCCAACTTCCTTTGCAAGCAATGGATGGAAACTTAAAGTAAATGAATAGTTAACCTAGCCACACAACAATCTTCCTAAGGAAGAGATGGGGCAAACAATTAAGTAAACATAATGAAAATAAAACTTAGTAACAAATTGTATCCCCTCTTCCCTTGCAATGTAAGGGTGAGAAATCCCAACCTCCTTTTCATGCAAGGGATGGCCGAAAAAATAAATTCAAATATAAGTTTGAAAATAATAAAAGAACCAAGTCCAAGAGACTCTCTTGGACTTGTTACTACAAAAGAATTTTTTAGCAAGAAATGTGAGAGTAAATAGGTAGGAAAAATGATTTTCACCCCTTATTGGCAATGGATTTGAATTCCTTCCTTTTGAGTAGCCTTTGCACCCTTTTATGGTGAAAATTTGGCATAGTATCCCCTTGTTCTATAGCAAATCTGCAAAAAACCAACAGGCAAAACAATGCTAAAAAATGCCCTAAATCATTTTGGGGCACTATGAGTGTTAGTGAAAAGTTATGTACAAAATTTCTACAAAATTTATCACGTAACTTGCTTCAAATATTTTGATGATTAATTAAACAAGTTTTAGAATGCTAATGAGATAAAATAAATATGTAGAAATATAAATTGGAAATGGAGAAAAAATCCTTTTGCTCTTCAAAATTTGAAGAAGAGGGGCATCCAACTGAGGAATACGACTCTCCAATTCAAACAACCTGCAACTTGAGATATCTTTGCTACACAAATAAATTAAAGAAGGTGAGATTCATATGATTAGCCAAGAAATCATAAACATCAACCAAGATATAGGAGGAAAACACATATCATTTATGTTATGAAATCGATGAGCAAAAACAAGTATTGAAAGTCATGCAAAGGGTAATTTTACAAATAAAACTATCCTAAAAAAATTTACATGATCGGTAGGGGTGCCCATCAAATTTAACAATGATCTGTAGAACTATGTGGTTATTATAAATAACCTTCCCATATTTGACTTATGTTCAATTTTATTATATGCATTGCCTTTTCCCACTATATATGTCTTCCACATTTCATTTTCTAGGTGATTCACACAAATTTAGTTGAATTTTTCCTAGGTAACCAATAATGGCAAGAGTAGGACAAGAAGAAGAAACCATTATTAAAAGCATTAACTTATTCATGAAACCTTGAATAGCTTATGAATTATATTGTTAAAGGTGAACTAATATATAAAGGTACCAACAATGCTATGGGTTCTCGCAATGTGTGCAACGTGACTTTACCTTTCTTTTTGAAAAGAGTGAATTGGTACCTCTTCAGTGGCTTCATGATTCAATACATGATATGAGGATTTTGATTCTAGAATTCTTGATGGCATAGGGATACCTTCCTTACCTTTTCCTTTTAAGTGCTTAGAATTAACTACTTGTCACATGGTTGTTTAACTTAGGCGTTGCATCTTCAAATTCTTGATCCTTTAAAATAATAAAACCCGACTCAACTTTTTATGCTTCAATCCTAATGTATATGTTGATGTGCTTAAATATGATCTAATAGTACCTAATCCCCATAATACTATTAGATCTAGTTTTCTACTAATTTTCTATGAGAACAACTAGTTCAAAGTAGCTACCAAATTTCACACTGCACTTAGTTTTAGTTTCTCTAAATGCACTTAGTTTCTCTAATAATAGGATTAGGGTGGTGGCATCCTTGCAGCACATAAATGTTATAAGTAGTGTGAATAGCCTTTAAAATACTATTTAAATTAGTCGTTGCTGCAGCAAAGGCATAGGGATACCAAGGTATAAATATCGACTTGTAAGAAAGAAGTAGGAAATAGCGTTTCTGTAATTCCTATGAATTGATAGGGAAGCCACTTAATGGTAGAAACAACTGTATTTATCTCATCCCAAGGAAAGGTAAATCCATTAAATGTTCGGATTAATTTAATAACTTCCTTATAACCCAAATAATAATTGAGAGCCTGCATTATGCTTAATAAAAAGGGTGCAAGATGCAAGTGATCCATGTATGTTGGTAAACTTCAGCCCAAAACCAATAAAGGAATTCTTGTTTTTATGAATTCAAAAACAAGGAGCCAATAGAATACAAATACACAAACCAAGCATCTGTCCGCAGAAGAACACCTCCTCGTGGATCCGCTACTAAAGGTTCTCTATATGCATATCACAACAATAATATTTGGCTCCATTTCTTTTTGATTTACTGGTCTCTACTACTCCATCTGTCGTTAATGTACCTGTGATCAAGCTCTCATGATAAAGTTGATATAAATAAATGATAAGCGTTGGTACAGTTCACCTCTTTCTCGTGCAAAAGTTTTCATGTGACGGTTTAGCACTCCAGCCTCCAGGTTTAATGGCCATTGGCATTGCTGCGTGATGTACAATGAATCCATCATATGCATCCCACTTCTTTATTTTCTTCATATTCTTCTTCACATGAATGGTCTTAGTCGGTGAAAGGGCGGCGGCATTTCTGTAAATCACGATACACAACAAGCTTGAATAAATAGAAACACCTGAGCAAGCTGGCCGTGCATTTTTATGATGTTCATTACATATAACTGTCAAGGGCAAAGCATCCAGAAAGTATCAGAACGTCTTTATCCAAAAATTTATGGTGATTCACACAAATTTCATTTTATGTGATTCACACAAATTTAGTGGAATTTTTCCCAATAACTGCTGCAAAAGCAGGAGAAAAAGAAAACACAAGTATTAAAAGCATTAATTTATTCTCCAAAGAGAAAGAAAAAACAATAATTTATTCCTCAAACGAAAAAACCATTAAAGTAAGAGATAAAGGAAAAACCAGTATTAAGATTATTAATTTATTCCTCAAACCTTGACTATGGTCTGAAAGATATTGTTAAAAGTGAACCAATACCTAAAGGTAATAACAACGATGCTGACAACACTGAACATGTGTATATTTCAGTTGCTGACAACACTGAACATGTGTATATTTCAGTTGAAGCTTCTAAAATTGAAATTGCAAAAGGGACATGCGTCCTCCGTCTCTACAACGGCAGATCCATGGTGCAAGCATACAACCATTTGTGGACCTCCCACTAAATAATAATTATGGCTATAATTTTTCATTTTTAAGAAATGCTTGGCTTGTGGGCCAGCTCTATTTGCCCTCCTCACACGATAGTAACCTTTGCACTTTAAAATTAGCTATTTTTCAATCAAAATCGTGTGGAAATGGTTTAAATGATAGTTAATAATTGTTGGAATTGTATAATTGGACACCCATAAGTAATAGAGGGTATTGAATCCATCTTTACAATTAAAATTGTAATTTCATTATTAAAAATTATATTTTCACCAACAAATGGTGTTGCCCATTTCCAAAAAAAACTTACCAAAAAAATACAAATCCTCTAGAGTTTAGCTCACTCCCCTCCCACCACCACCACACACACTACATGCGTAAGGGCCAACACCATACTCCTTCTTGTAGTTAGTTCTTTCATGGCAATGGATTTTGTAGGTAGTATACTCCATGAAGTCCAAAAATCTGGTTTTTTTGCATAAGTGGACATTAACCAACGAATTTCTATGCTTCATTGTTAACACGAAAAAGTGTTCACCTATCTCTACATGGTCTAAAACCATATACATATATCATATTCCTACCATATTTCCTTTACTTTTGACCTTCACAATTGTATTTGCACAAAAAATGGTTTAAAACACCATTATTCCTTCCCATAAATGAAGGGATAATAGACATTTATTATGGTTTACCTTCACTCTCTCCAAAAAAATGGTTAAAAACCCTAAAGAAGAGAAAATGTCAGAAAACCACAGAAAAATACCATGGGTCAAAAAATACCATGGGTTACTACATTGGTTTAAAAAACCCTAGATCATACTATAAATACATTGTGCAGGGCTCCAAAACAGTTGAACATTGATACTTTTTTTCTATTCCATAAACACATACTCTCTTGCCACCATTCTCATTGCCATATCATTCCCACGGTGTACGTTGAGACATTCTCCATACCCATCTTGGATTCTCTCCCTGTTTAACACCTGCCAGTGGAGACCATTGGAGAACCATCTCGTGGAGAGACAAAACACTTCCAAGGACGACCACAGTGGCCCATTCTACAGAAAGGAGGTATACTTTGTTTATTTACATTAGTTTATTTTAGCCGTTATATATTGAAAACGATAAAAAAATGTTTGTTTTATGTTATTAGTCTAACTTGTTGTTTTGTTTTTTTTACTGAACTCTTTCTTACGATCACATTGATCTAAGGTCGAAGCTTTGTTACATAGCTGGGGAGAAATCCCCACTACAGTTTTTGCGAATCCACTCGGTCGATCCATTCAATCTCATTTTTTACAACTTGCATCAATTTGTCCTTACTATTTTCCATCAACAGTCACAGATCATGCCTGCTCACGGTCGATTATAAACCCTTGTTGCGTTAGTGCCTGCTCCCCTCACCCCTAGTGGCTTTGGATTTTAATTTTTTCTTTGTTCGGGTCGAGTCACCCTTATCCAACTGAGAGCCACGACCCAGTCGTGCCTTTACGCACGATAAGCATGACCCAAGTCACGACTATAGCCTCGATAAGAGCGACCTCATGTAAAAATCCAAATCGCTCATGTCCAGGCTTATGGCGCGACCCCTATCACCCTTGTGTCTCAGTTCTGAGCGACCTAGTTGCATCTTACCCTCTGTTTGGTGCCACTTGACTGTTTTATGCCTAGATCGTCGTTGTCCCTCTATGTTGTGTGACCCAAATCCCACCTGTTCCACTGACAGATGCGACTGACAATTTTCATTTTTTTTTTGTGCCTGTTTCAAACCCCTGTCTGTCCCAACTCCTTTCCATACAAGTTTTTCTTTCAATATTTGATCTTTCACATCCCCTTTCGCATGTTTTAGGTCTCCCTGCTTGGTTTATGAGTTTCCATAATTGAGCTCCGTAGTTGAAACCCCACGTTTGTTTCCTGTGTTTGAAAGCTCCTTTATCACTCATTTGTTTCAAACATAATTTCATTACTGGAAGAAAAAACTTTAATTTTGCATCTTTACCATTCATTACTATTTTTTACTTAATTATAATTGGCATACAGGTGCACACAATTCACACCACTAAGTGAAAACGTTCAGTTCATGACCCCGAGCAGAGCCTTAAAAAATTAATTAACTTAATGTCATTCGGATCGGGGTATAAACCCCATCCGCTTAATTGTGGGAAGTACTTGGGGATAGCCCTAAAATTCATTGTGAGCAATACCATAGGAACTCGAAAGTAACTGGCCATTGAGAGGACCTGCCAAGCAAAAAGGGAAACGACCCCTACCTAATTGACTACTTCCCACCCGTGAGCTAAACCAAGAGTTGTCGTTTGTGGCAAAGAGGTTATCAGTTTTACCTGAGCCATGGAGTGAGGGGTACTACCCCAATATGCAAATTGTTAGACATCATTGGTGGTCGATTTAATCCCTTGAGCCATTTGGAAGCTGATTAAACCTGGGGTCCATATTCATTTCCATTAAGTCAACACATCATCATAACTCCACCATGCTATTCATATAGACTTAGGGGGAACACCCCCTAGTTCGATTCTTTGAACCGTCACCATCAGAGCCACCTTCGACGTCACCCACCACCTTTGGAACCACACATGGCCTCTAATTCTGATTCGGATTCATATCAATCCGAACCAACCTTATTCACTGCCCCATCTAGCCCCATGGATGGTGTGCATCCAGATCTCTTCCATGAAGGGATAGTTAGCAGTTGACCTATGTCCTTTCCACCCATCATCATGGGTATCCCTTCTAGTGGTCCCATCGCCACTGCACACACTGTTGTTGGTACATTACCCACTAGTGGTGGCCCCACACCAACCACCATGGTTCCTACCATCCCACCCTTTATACCTTAGGGCAATGGCCCTTCCACATCCATTTAGACTATTCCTATTATGGGAAGTCAACCTCATTCGCCCCCAGTCATGCATGGGAAATGCGTTCCTGTAGCCACTAGAAACATTGTTGGTCTATCTCGAGCCAATATCAACTCTATCCTACCTTTCATGGCTAGTCTCAACTTGCCATGTCTGGCAAGGTTAACCAACGACCCTATTCGTCACCACCGAGAATGGCCTCCTATGCCTACAAAGCTACCCTTAAGAATCCCTAAGTTTGAGGGAAAGGTGAGAGAGGACCCCTAGAATCACATCATGTCCTTCCACTTATGGTTTCCATCGAACAACATTGTGGATGACTCTATTCAATTGAGGTTGTTCCAATGCACACTTACGGGTGCTGCGACCAAGTGGTACATCGAGCTTTCTCATGCTTCTTACCCCGATTTCTCCTCACTCGCTTCAGTTTTCCTTCAATACTTTCAGCTACCCGTCCGTTATGAAAATGGAGTAGAGATATTATCATCCTATTGCCAGACCACCTCTACCCACATCACGAATCATACCCATGAATGGCGACATCAACATAGTTTGTGCGAGATCCAATTGGATGATAGGATCTTCCTTAACTGGTTTCTCAAAACCTTACTCCCCCCCATAGCCAAGGACATCACATCTGAGCGATCTGAAACAGAGGAAGAAGCCATCCTTAAGGCTCAACAATTCAATTTGATCTATACCTAGTATGGGTACTTATACACCGTCATACCCGATGCTCCTCAAGCCGGAACCTCTTGTCAAGATTCATTGGGGGGATCTCACATTGCTGATGGAGTCATTGTCTCTATTACCCAGCACCCTCAGATTTATGTGGCCTCTCCCATTATGCCACCCCATTTGGGTAACACCCATAGTGTTGGCCAACCAATTTATTCCATCGATTACCCGCATATGATGGCTCACTCTGTAGCTACTTCATCTTATGCTCCCCCCGGTTATGCCCTTGACTAATCACGCGTAATGGATCAGTATGGAGCCACCCTATCCTACGCACTACCTACACCAACTCCTCACATTCATGGACCGACTTGTTTGACATATTTGTGTTTTGGCCAACCAGAAGGATTTGCAGCCCCTCCAGCTCCTCCGATCTATTACGCACCACTTGTGTAACCCACTCCAGATCCGGCCCTGACTCCTCCAGTTTCTACAAGACAGGTGTATGCTCAACAAAACCTTCCTAACCAACCCACCCCAATAACCAACAAGGGAAGGGAAAGAACAATCGAGGTAGAAACTGAGGAAATAACCAGCCCTAAGGAGGTGGCCAATAGGCCATCCCTCCCAACAACAACGGAGCTGACCCTCCTGCACAGAATCTAAAATGTCCCCATCGACCTTGAAAGAACCCATAGTTACAGACCAATCATCCGTGTCCTATTTGCAACACCTATGGCCACTACACTCATCAGTGTCCTCACATGGCTCACGTCTAATAGCTTCTCTAGAATGACACTCAACATGATCTGAACGTAGTTTCTATGGCTCCTCCCAACCCCGCACCACTAGGTCCTCCGCCTATGGTGCTCCAAAACCCCCTACCACACCAAGGAATGGTTGCAACCCAACCCTTTTCCCCACCTTCCCTCTCAACTCCTGTTGAGGCTGGTGCCCATCACCTCATGACGATGTCATACGAAGTTAACCTCCTGACTCGACGGAACCAATATGGCTCCACCAAAGAAACCGATAACCCATCAGTGACATCTACTTATACAACTTTTGACATGTCTCTATACCTACCAATAACCCTCATAGATGGGGCAGCCAGAGTCCCATGGTTCCCTATACATCTTGTCGCAAACAATGCTATTGCAAGAGTTGCTTTCAACTACAGTATAGTTGACGACTTGGCCCAATCTCCTATATCCATGTACACTTTGGAAGTGCTTAAAACTTGTCCATCCTAGCCGAAAGCATTGTTGTCCACGCTAGGTGTTGTAGATCCCTATGACTCTAGGTTGATCACCTTTGACCTGAATCAAGAAGAACCCAAGATGTTGTCTACCGTCTCCTTCCAAGTTTCGGTCTCAATTTGGAATTTGGTTATACATCGATACATTATAGATGAGGGGGCACCCGCCTGCATTATGTCGACCTTTGTTTGGAATAAACTTAGGTCCCCTACCCTTCAATCTTCCACTACCACTCTTCATGCCTACAATGGTCTCTCTACTCAGCCTCAGGGGATTCTCATGAATGTCCCTATTGAGTTGGTTGGAAAAATGGTTTTTATTGACATTGAGGTTGTTAATTCCAAACTTGATTACTATTGATGTATCTGTAACTTCGAAATGTATTCACTTGTATATCTTATGTATTGTACCCCAATGTTTATTACGGGAAGTATCTGTAATGTAATTGAGTCATTTCATGCCCCAATGTTCCGATCGAGAGATTCCATAATGTAAACAAGTCATGTAAAGTCATTGAGGTTAACCCTCCATTATCAGTTGGGGAAATAGTCCCCACAATTGAGTTAAGGTTAACCCTCCTTGTTGATTGGACAGCAAAGTCCCCACGGTTATGGGGCACTAGGGTTATTAGACTCTCTTAGAGATGTCGGCCTTGGTAAGTAATTGTTAAGTGAGGCCAACTTGTTGGAGTGGAAATTAAGTGAATGGAAGAATATAAATAGAGAGTGAGCCTTTTTATTTATCAAACATACACTCACTCACTGGGGCGCATGAGTGAGAGAGGAGAAGCTCTCTCAAGTGAGAGAGAGAGAGAGAACAACTGTGGACATCATCTTTTCTGTCTTTGAGTTTTACTGCTACCATTGGTGCTCAATCTATTTCTGAGGAAGTTGCGGGGTTTTCTCCTTTATGGTTTCCCCGAGGAAAATCCTTTGTGTCTCTTATCTCTTGTGATTATTGTTGTGCATGTTATTCTCTCGGATAAGATCCTAAGATCATATTGCTTAAATGTTAAAAATCTAACATGGTATCAGAGCTAACCTGAGAAGAAGACATTGTGCAGCTGCAAAATCTAGGTCTTTTTACTTTTTGGGTCTCTCTCCACAATCCATCTACAAAACAAGGCTAGGTTAACTCTCCATTGAAGGGTGCATCTTTTTGTCGAAGCAGAATTTGATTCCAGGCATTTTAAGTTTTTGGTGCAGAAATTAGGCCTTTCTACAGAAGAGGAATTTTTGAGTGAGCCTGGCATAAGATTTATCTACTCATCAAAATTGAATTTTAGAGACCTAGGTCGATATTTTTGGTTGGGTGAAACTCCGGGAAATTCAAACCCTAGTTTGACCCCGGGCCTGAAAAACCCTAAAATACTGAAACTGATAGTTTTGGTAGATTCTCTATATCTCAATATTGGAGAAGGATCAGATGCCAAAAATTTCATAGGTAGAATATAAATTCCTGGTGTATACAGTGTCCAAGTTTCAGCCTCATATTTGCTATATTATAGGAGATATGATTCCTCCAAGTTAGGGTTCCAGCCTCTCCCAGGATTCCTCCCCAAACAGGACACCTGGGAAGAATTGCTATATCTCGGGCTACGAGGGTCCAAATTAAATTTCTCAAGATTTTCTATAAAGGGAATGGACTATAATTTATTTGGTAAAAGCTTTATACCCCGAATATGAAATAGTGACACGTGTCAGTCCATACAACTTCGCTATGTTGAACAGTCATGACAAAGGTCACCTTTGGGAAACATTCCTAAGTCCCAATTGGTGAAATAAATTTTGATGAAACATATGGTGTTGGAACAAGAATAGACAAGGATACCTCAGTATGAAATTTTAGTCATAGAGGAGCAGTGATTTCGTAGATACCACAGAAACTGTATCATGAATTTCTGCAGAAGAAATTGGTAAACTAGGGCTTCTTGTTTCTGGAGCTTCCCTCCACTGTTTTCAGAAAAGGAGTACATTGGATAGCTCACCTTGAATAGGTCTATCTTTCTATCCAATCAAATCTAAAATATTCCAAGTTTTGAAAATTATGGTTTCTCTGACAAACCCTAGATCAACCAACTTCAAAACCAAGATGGACACCTGAAATCGGTAAGATCTAATCTTTTGCTATTTATAGTTGAGGTTCTCATTTCAAGATGACTAATCACACCAACTTGATGACAAGATTTGTGAGGCTGACAACTTCGAAGCATGGAAGTATAGGATCTCACTAGTTCTTGAAGGAAATGAATTGGACACCTACATAAGTAGAGAGGTTCCAGTTCCAGAGGGAGATAAGGCTAAAAGCCTTACACAAGAAGAACTTGGTCAAGGCCAAGAAGATAATTGATGATTCAATCAAGGATCACCTTATACCACAAGTGTATTCCCTAAATACACATAAAGAGATGTTTGATTCCTCGACCAAGCTATTTGAAGGTAAGAGCATAAATCAAAAGATGACTTTGAGAAACCAATTGAAGAATGTGAAGATCCAAAATGCTGAGACCATACAGTCATAGTTTACAAGGGTCTCTCAAATCAAAGAACAACTTGAAGCAGTATAAGAAGAAGTAGAGAATATAGAAGTTATGATATCCACCTTGAATGGACTCCCAGGATCAAGGGATTCATTCATTCAAGGAATGTGTGCTAGAAGGAAGTGATTACTTTCAACAGACTCTGGGAAGAACACACACAAGAAGAAGCTGGACTCATAATAAGAGAAAAGAAGATGGGAGCAACTGAAGATCAAGCTCTCACTATCCAAAGAAGATCCCTCAAGCGATGAGGAATACGAAGGACTCAACTCTTGAAGAACCTCTTATCCATCTTAGCATTTGGATATTAAATTATGTTGTTATGAATGAAGAAGATGATGAAGTTGAAAGAAGGAGTCTACACATGAAACAAATAAAGATAAGTATTCAATTGTCATTTCATGATATTGTTTTGTTATGCACTTGTTTATATTCAGTTGATGTGTTATGCATGATAGAATGNAATTTACTACTAATATGCATGTGATGGGTAAGTAGCTCATGGTGCTATACAACTCTTCATTGTTACTTATCTAGAATGAAACCTCTTTGCTGACATATTGGATGAGTGCACAATCTCAATGTTGTCCTGGTAGAGATGGAAGGAATCTAGAAAGTTTCCACAAGATATGGATGAATGTTGTATTGGCTAAAATAGTTGCATGATTATATCTTTATGCATAAGAATTTACCATTATGAATATGCATTATTTCTAATCATACAACTGGCGCATATGACTTGTAGGAAAGGTCCCGTACAATATCCTACAAGAAAAGAAGGATGAGAATTTTTCTGAAGAACAAGTGATGATAGTTCAAGATTCACTCTAATAATCCAAAATGAAGAATGATGCTTAGGATGCAGTATCGAGACCTAAAGGGAAGTTCGTAGTTCCATCATGCAGTAGAGGGAAACATCATGGGTTACAAGGTAGGATTCGTAGCACGAGACTTCTCATGGAAAGAAGGCATAGACTATGAAGAGGCATTTGGAGCCACCAGAAGTTAAGATACATGACAATGCAGAGTCATGTGTGAAAATTAAAGAAGGAATTATATGAGCTCAGAAGACACCCATGGGATAACACATACATGAGGAGCTTGAAGATCACCTAGAGTTATGAAGATCTTAACCTTTGTTACAAGGTTGAAGATGAAATCCTATAGAGGATGAAAATCTCACAAATGGGTGCAAGAAGAACGTTCTAAAGATAAAGGATATTGGTATCCAGTGACCCTAGATGGGTACATAGAATATTAGTAGCGGAGGAAGCTACTTTTCACTCTAGTACAGAATGTTTCAATGCATAAAGTACGAAAGGTAGAGGGAGAATGATGCTCTGCTTCAGAGTGAGTGACTGCAGAAGATCCTGAGGTTTGACATGGTATGATAGGATGGATAGCTTACTGATGAATCTAGGATTTACTAAGATTAAAGCGGATTCCAACCTTTTCTTCAAGGTTGAAGGTGGAAGACTAGTGATGCTCATGTTATATGTCGATGACTTGTTCCTGACAAAAAAGAGAAACTCATTAAATTTGCAAGAAGAAGACTTGCTGCTAAGTTCGAGATGAAGGACTTGGATATGATGGCACTACTTTCTAAGCATGGAGGTGTGGCAGAATGAAGATGGAATCTCCCTAGGACAAGGGAAGTATGTAGTAGAGATCCTAAGGAGGTTCAAGATGATGGACTGCAAGGCCATGACCACACCTATGGAATCAAACCTGAATCTATTGAGTGTTACTTCATCAGATACAATTGATGCCACCATGTATCATAAAATTATTTGTTCCTTGATGTACCTGATGAATACGAGACTAACTATTTTCTTTGCTATGAACACATTGAGACATGTTCACCTGATGGTTGCAAAGCATGCAGTGAGGTACCTGAAGGGTATAGTTGAGTATGGGATCAAGTATGATACAAACTAGAAGATTAACCTAAAGGGTTATGTGGATTCGTATTGGGCAAGTAGTGCCATTGATAGGAAAAGCACTTACAGGTGCTACCTCGGTATGAGATCAGGTGTGATCTCTTGATTTAGCAGGAAGGAGTCATGTATGGTGCTGTGTACAACCAAGGAAAAATATGTTTCCACTTGCTCGACTATTTGGGAGGTAGTATGTTTCTTTTGAAAACTACTATTTGATTTGATTAATCTGACTTGCAGTTTTGAATGATGCAAAAAGGAGCAGTGAAGCTCTAGTATGTGATCCAGATCGAGATATCTTGAAAGAAGGATTTCTAGCATAGTTGATGAGAAAGGTTGTCTGAGCATAAATCCTGGAAAACCTCGTAGGTTGCTCAGATGTAAATAGACCTATAGGTTGTCCTCGGATGTAATCGGTCTTGGCGAAGCTCGCAGGTTATCCTTGGACGTAATCAGCCCTGATGTGATTCTATGCTAAAAATGGCCAGAGTGAAGTTTGCGTACTTCAGGGAGAAGCTTGGTGCTCTCTAGATCAAGGTTCCCTCCAAAGGGAATTGACGTGTCCATTGGTCGTTCTGACATGGTGGAAGGTTGAGCTTCACATGGTCAGATGTAAGTGTAGATCCATTCTCATGTGATTGGGGGATGTGTTCCCACATGATCAGATATAAGTGCTGGGCCTTTCTCACTAGGGTCAGATATAAGTGCTGAAGTCCATTCTCTGGGAGAACGGAGGCACCTATTCAGTTACCAAGAAATTGATTCAGTCTGGGACTGAATCTCAACTTAGTGCTGAGAATCCATTCTTTGGGAGAATGGAGGCACCTGGTTAGTTACTAGGAAATTGATTCAGTCTGGGACTGAAGCTCAACTTAGTGCTGAGAATCCATTCTCTGGGAGAATGGAGGCACATGGTTAATTAATAGGAAATTGTTTCAGTTGGGGACTGAAGCTCAGCTTAGTGCTGAGACGCCATTCTATGGGAGAATGGAGGCACCTAGTCAGTTACCAGGAATTTTTTTCAGTCTAGGACTGACACTCAACCTAGAGCTAAGATCCATTCTTTGAGAATGAAATATGTAAGTGTTGGGAGGGACATTCTGACATGGTTCTTGGATGTGTTCCTCTCATGGTCAGATATAAGTGCTGAAGAAGATGAATACCTACCTAGAGGCTAGGCCTGCAACCAGCATGAAAAAGGGTTGGCTTTGTAGAACTTATTGTGATGAGAAGAATGAAGAGATAACAACATTTGATTGAGATATCGAAAGCATTGATGATCATGATGATCCAGTGATGATCCAGACTTGATGATGATCCAATGATACTCCATATCAAGTGATGATCCAGACTTGATGATGATCCAGTGATGCTCTAGATCAAGTGGTGATCCAGACTTGATGAATATGACTTGACGATGAAGATGACTTGACGGTGAATATGACTTGAAGATGAATATGACTTGAAGATAAAGATGACTTGATGATGATCCAGATGATACAGAGAAGAAGACATGTGCTGATAAATTGTGTCAAGAACATACCTTCCTAGTTAAGAGGGAGTGTTGATGTATTTGTAACTTTGAAATGTATTCACTTGTATATCTTATGTATTGTACCCCGATGTTTATTCCAGGAAGTATCTATAATGCAATTGAGTCATGTCATGCCTCGATGTTTTGATAGATAGATTCAATAACGTAAAGAAGTCATGCAAAGTCATTGAGGTTAACCATCCATTGTAATTCGGGGCAATAGTCCCCACAATTGAGTTAAGGTTAACCCTCCTTATTGATTGGAGGGAAAAGTCCCCACAGTTATGGGGCACTAGGGTTATTAGACTCTCCTAGAGATGTCGGCCTTGGTAAGTAACTGTTAAGTGAGGCCGACTTGTTGGAGTGGACATTAAGTGAATGAAAGAATATAAATAGAGAGTGAGCCTCTTTATTTATCCCACATACACTCACTCACTAGGGCACATGAGTGAGAGACGAGAAGCTCTCTCAAGTGAGAGAGAGAGAGAGAACAGTTGTGGAGATCATCTTTTCTATCTTTGGGTTTTACTGCTGCAATTGGTGCTCATTCTATCTCTGAGGAAGTTGCGGGGTTTTCTCCTTTATGGTTTCCCCGAGGAATTCTTTGTGTCTCTTGTCTCTTGTGATTATTGATGTGCATGTTATTCTCTCAGATAAGATCCTAAGATCATATTGCTTAAATGTTAAAAATATAACAATTACAACCTCCTCCTAGGATGTAACTATATGTATTCCATGTGAGTTGTGACCTCTACCATCTTTTGACTCCTGATGTTCCCTCATGATGGGAAGATCATGACCATCTATGTGTTGAATTACTATGATTTAAAGGGGTCGGCCACACTGAAATATGTCCTTCCTACTATAGATACTTCCATTGACAGTGCATCCATTCCATCCTTTTCTGTTGTTGGCCCGGGCTTATTTTCGAACACTCCTGTGATGGACACCTTTTTTTCCTTACCACCTCCACCTATGCCAAATGACATATTATAGTTTTGTACTATCACATCCGATACCATCCCGAACACGTATCAACATCATTCACAACCCCAACCACAACCATCCAAGAAGTATTGGGGTTCATTCCCGATCCACACAATTCCTTTCCTTTTTCCACCATCTGGTATCGTGATCAAGCCTGTCATGGCTACTCTCAACTTATCTAATATCACACTGGGAATTCCTATGTGGTACCTTGATCCACCCACCCGGTCCCCACTCCCTTGGGTTGTGTTGACTCCCGTCCAACCCATTGAGATGGTGTCTCTTCCACCTCTTGTTCCATCGAAGACTACTCTTGTCTCCATGTCTGCTCCTCCTCCTCCAAAAAAGCCTAGGGGCAAGGCTTCAAAAGCAATGAATGAACTGCACACGACTTCTACTTACGCATTGTGTGATATCCAAGTTCATGTGACACAAAATTATTCATAGTTGCCTCTCCTTCGCACCCACATGGATGCTATGAATGAGACCAATGGTGCTCGAGTAGTCACCATACTAGATCCACCAATGGTTAAGAACATGCCATTGCGAACAAACCATCCTTGTGTATTTTTTGGCTTGTATGGTCATTACTCTCACCATTTACCTGAATTTCCTGAATATCAATCAACCCTTCATGACCTTTGGAAACACTCTCATGAATCCGACATTACTGTCCTCGATGAGATCCACCCTTCGGTTTCTTCCTCGGACACAACCAACACCATTTAGATGATCTCTACTTCAAGTAGTCCTTTCTCGTCCTCGACCAAGGAAGATACACATAATATATCTCGACACCACTTTTGTGATGATGGAGAGATATCTAAAACCACCACCATTTTTACCCCATTTCACTTAGTCCATGGTGTGGAATCGGTTCTTCCCATTGAAGGCCATATTTCGTCACCCCGCCTTGCCAACAAAATTATACCTAATACTTCACCATTAGAACAACATCTACTTATGCTTGAACAAACCAATGAGGATCATCATGCTTCTCTCCAAATGATCGAAGCAGTCAAGACTCGATTGAAGTCCCATTTTGACTCCCATGTCCACCCTCGCACCTTTAGTGAGGGATACCTTGTCCTTGTCTATGATCAAGACAACATTAAGCTAGGGAAAGTAAAGTTTGATTCTATGTGGTATGACCCATATGTCATCCATAGATGCCTCGAGAAGGGGGAATACATCCTTGATAACTCTAATGGACACCTCTTGAATAATCCCCACAAAGGGCTCTACCTCAAGAGGTTCTATGCCTGAGGTCACCCACCATGATTACCTTTGTGTCATAGTTTTTATTTTTTGTCTTGCATCGTTTTTACCACACATCGGCAACCCCCTCCAGTAGTCACTACATATTCAGTCATATTGATTCCATTGTAGAAATATGTTGCATCATTTGCATATGAGTGGGTGGATCTAACACATCCACCCTGCCCCTGCACTGCTGGTACCTCACTGGAGGGTGCGGTCCCACATCTACACCTACACACACTATGTCACACATATGATCTAGCTACCACTAGGCTTGCATACCGTCAGGTCTATAGACATGTACTAGAAGTTGAGGCATCTCCATGATCCCCTCGGTAGTCCATGCTCATGTATGGATCATCCTTCATGAGGATAGGAAGCTTCCACCATTGTGCAAAAAACTCTCTGGTGAAGAGATGACCTGTACTAGATTGAATCCCTGCCTTCTTTCTTTGATCCATTTCTCGGATTAATTTCAATTAGTGTGCCACCATGTAAATCACACCTAGTACATTGAGCTAGCTCCATACCCATAGGCCTCTATTTGGTCTAGTTTTTCTTTCGTGCACCATAGAGTCACCCGGAGTCCATTTGAGACATTGTTTTCACCACCAGGTTCAACTTTCCGTCCATTTTATTTTGTCAAGACCCTCATCTCATGCTCTCACTATGATTTTTTGGGCCATTTCCTAGAAGTCACCTTGGTTTGTGTGCCATCACATGAATCTCCCATTGTATGTATTGGCATGTTCATGAGCCATATGCTCCATCCATATTGCATATTTGGTAATATTTTACTACCATCTATCGTCCCGCAAAGGGGCCCCATTAGTGTTCTACATTTATTCCTCTCGACCATGTTCACAACATAACCTCTTTCCATATATCGAACACTTCCCCATTGCTTGAGTGACCGTTATAGAGATTATGTTAAGCTCTTTTATTTCTCTTAAGAGAATGAAAAGATTGTTGAGAACGCTTGCTTCCTTTCCTACTCATAAAAGTATTTGAAAGGGCATCTATATAGCCTCATTTATCTCATTTTTAGTACTATGTAGACTATCATAAGAAAAGGACCACCCTAGCACCTTCCAGTTAGGATTGTTTCTCTTTGTATCCTTTTATGCTTTCTCAGAAATTGGGACCGAACTTTATGAAAAATCTCATCATGGGTTGTCTTTAAGCTCTTTTCCAGCCTTCTCATCAAGAAAATATTTCTGAGAAAACTTGGTTTCGTTCATGCTCGTAAAATTATTTGAACGACCGTCCAGTCAGTATAGGTTTGACCTTTTTTGGCTTGGTTGGAATACCAAAGGTAAAGAAGTATTCCTTCCCCAAAGGTTGGGGGATCTCTCCTTTGTATCGTTTTATCATTTTTCGGGCTTAGGAGACTATCAATGAAAAAAGAGACCACACTGGAGTCTTCTTCCTATTTCCAAACTCTCTAAAATTTAAAACACCATTGAGCGTTTACCTTCTTAGGCTCGCTAAAAACCCACAAGATCATGTCATAACGGTGTCTTTAGGTTCCACCACATATGATATTATAGTATGGAAGCTTCCCCCCATTTTGTATTCTTTGTTTAGAGTATTCTGTGATGAGTCTTCCTTGGATCCCCTGGATATCAATAGTCCAGTTACTTCCCTCAGTCTTTCCCATTTGCAGTTATCTTCCCCGTATTACAGCTATGATCACTCTCCCATGAGTCAGTTTCATTTTTTTCTAGGCCAACCATGTCGTTGTACTCTAAAAAAAGGAAGTTTGAGTCCTCCATACTCCCCTTCCTTTGTTCCCCCATTCAGTGTGTCAGTCCCCATATTGTTCCACATATTTGGTTATCCCCCACGTGCTTCTAGTCAAGGACACGTCATTGCCTTGATTAGTTGCAGGTCTCCCTCTGTCAACATCAGCACATGTATTCCATAGGATAGACCCAGAGGTCCCTGTATCTTAGTTTCATCCACCTCATTTATGAGTTCCTTGGACCACTTGAGAGGAGTCATTAGTAACTCTTGAGATGGTTTTGTCTCACATGCTCGACTTCAGCTACATCATCACACCGTTGAGATTCATATGAAGCATTGGTCCATTCATTATTTGGTCGAAGACCCCGATTTTCACCTAACTCTAGAACATTGGTGAGTCTACTATGGGACCCACATAGTTTCTTGTCCCTTGTGACTTCCAAGTTGCGTTGGCGACAGTGTTCAGAAGCCCTAGTGTCGTGCTTCCCTGTATCGCCAGTACTTGATGCTACATATTATACCACAGAGATTTTGACTCTCAGTCATTGAGTCCATATATATGTACACCTCCAGATTTAGTAGAACATAAGTTGTGATGATATTGCATTCCATGAGAATTCCATTGCTCCTATGTATCAGTTCTTCAGATCAACATTGTATTCAACCTCTCATTGATGCCATCATTATGTATCATCAATTGTATATGTATTGATCAGATCCCATGTTTTGATCCCTGATCCCATTATTATTCTTTTGGCATTGTTACGAGCATGGGAATTCCCTCCTCATCCATATACATGTCACACATTATATGTATCTCATCCATTTTTTGAGAATCCATAATAAAAAACCAAAGGCCACCATAGTTCGAAAGAGGAAGCTCCACTTCTTCATGGGTCTCTCCAGCCTCTCAACTGCTGTCACCATTATCCTAGTGATCCTATGATGTCCATTAGCCATATGATGAGCTCCTGTCCTCACACATCAGGGGGGAATTCTTTAACACAAAAAAAGTGTTCACCTAGATCTACATCGTCTAAACCATATACATACATCATATTCCTACCATATGTCCTTTACTTTTGACCTTCACAACTGTATTTCCACAAAAATGGTCTAAAACACCATTATTCCTCCCCATAAATGAAGCGATAGTGGACATTTATTATGGTTTACCTTCACTCTCTCCCAAAAAAGGGTCAAAAACCCTGAAAAGGGTAAAAAACCCTAAAAAAGAGAAAAGGTAAAAAAACCACAGGAAAATACCAAGGGTTACCACATTAGTTTAAAAAACCCTAGATCATACTATAAATACATTTTGAAGGGCTCCAAAATAGTTACACATTGATACTTTTTGGCCATTCCATAAACACATACTTACTTGCCACCATTCCCATTGCCATATCATTCCCACGGTGTACATTGAGACATTATCCATACCCATCTTGGATCCTTTCCCCATTTGACACTTGTCCATGGAGACCATTGGAGAACCAACCCGTGGAGAGACAAAACACTTCCGAGGATGGCCACAGTGGCCCATTATACAGAAAGGAGGTATAGTTTGTTTATTTACATTAATTTATTTTAGCTGTTTTATATTGAAAATAATACAAATATTTGTTTTATGTTATTAGTCTAACTTGTTGTTTTGGTTTTTTTACTGAACTCTTCTTTATGATCACATTGATCTAAATTCGGTGCTTTGGCACATGGATGGGGAGAAATGCCCACTACACTCATTTAGGATTTTAGGGTACCCTATTATTTTCCACATGTTGACCAATACTTGGCTATGTTTGGGTATCACAAATACAAAAATGTCACAATGACTATAAACTCTATGTGTGAGGAACAAAGGAATTGATGGATGCAATCTCAACACTTCTTTCTTCACTGCAGGATGTAAGGGAGATTATCCATGGCACTTTATTCCTCAATTCTGGCGCACCCAACTATCTTGTCCAATTGTGCTTATAATTTTTCCATTATCTATGGATTGTGAACCAATTCATGACTTCTATCATCACCCATTCTATTTTGGTTTCTCTCATGTCATTTCTTGTACCCAAAATTTCCTGTGTCAAACAAGGAATTAAATATAAGAAAGTAACAGGACTATCTTCACTTTTCACTATTCACATCCATCCCATGCAAGGGGTAATGTAGATTTCTCGAGCCAATTCACTTTCTTATTATCACTGAATGCTAACTTACCAGAAGCAGAATTTCCAAGAGATCATTTTTGGTAACATTTTTCTTGTGTCTTTTTCCTATGGTGGTAAGGTGATCCTGTATGTATTTATCAAGAATGACATATAAATTTGTACTATGGGTTATCATTGTTGATCATTAACTACTTGAATCTCTAACAGTTTGGAAATGCTCTCTTTCAACACCTAAGAAATAAGAAATAAGAGAATAGGATTAGAATGCGTGTCTTCTTGCAAATGGTTGAGATGGTTAACTTGAGTTACTGTGCAGTAATAAATTTTCTTTTCTTTTTATTTTTGGGGTTGGAACAGAGTGCCTTTGGAAACCTGGCTTTTACTTTGACCAAAATACTTGCCACATGATTTGTGTGCGACGGATTTGTGTGCCACAAACCTGTGTGCGACAAACTTCACTTTTGGTGAACACACTTTTTATGGACTTACTTTTAGTTCGACAGGAACCCACTTGACTTCAATGGGATTTTACTGCGACAAGATTACCATGACAAGATTTAACTGTGACACACTTTTGGTTGCGACCAACTCTTACATTGATAGGAAAAAGGATATTTCTTAGTCTAAAGGGTTATGATATGAAAAAAAAAACACTTTTCACCTCCCCATAACTTGGGATAAACCTAAACACAATTGTATTGTGAGATACTCACAATATTATAAAACCAAATATTAGACAAGACTTGTGTCGAGTGACTCTGCGACTAAAACTCAAACTTATATACAATGAAATATTTGTGTATTCTCTGTGTCTTTCATAGACAATAAATGTAAACAACATTCACTCAATTTAAATCAGGAGAAGATGTGTGGATAAATTAAGACATGCATACAATCATAAACTATGAATTTATATATTGTCGTAGTATTATGGATGAGCTAAAGTCACCAATACAAACTTGAAAACTACAAGGATGTTTCACCTTGTACAGAGCTTTGGCTCTCAATACATTCCAGAATAAATGAGCTTGGGCTCTCGAACTCTTCTTAGAGTTTTTCCTTCTTCTCCTTTGTTTCTGTCTTTCTCACACTCTCTCTTAAGCTCTATTTCCACACACTCTCTCTTTGATTTACAATCTTCTTCTATTACATATACACAAACTAAAATTCTTCCACCGACTTCCATTAAATACTATAATAACTTTCTACCTAGAAACTTATCTTCAGGAATTCAATTCGACTTCTTTATATATGGAGAGACGTGAACGCTTCATTTTGACACATAGTTTGACAGAAGCTGAACTATTATAGACTCTGAAAAAGTCAATGGAGATGTGACCGTGGTCAATGAGTAATTAATTATTTCCAACATGTCTTTAGTTGACAATCTTAACGAGCGAGTGGATTTTGGATTAGAACCTCTCGTCACTACCTCAATGTGACAAAAGAGGACCAGTTCTCACTCGCAATATGATAATATCATATCGAGGTACCCAAGAACCTGCATGGTAATTCAGTACATAGTACCAGCAGTAGTGGTCATGCCATCCACCCCTACCTGTTGGATTGGATAAATTAACTGGGCCTAGATTCAAGAGAGACTAATAGAATTGATATACTTGATATAGAGCTTCCATTTTATTAATATTTATAACCAGCACAGTGAATGAGAAATGAAGGGGTGGTTGATGAAGGAGTGAAGGAGACAATAAGTTGCGAGGATTTCATGATACAAAATAAAATTGGACATTGTGTACACTGCACAATATGCTGCATACATTTGATGAAAGATGGCCTCTAATGACTTATTGGAAAGCCCAACAACAAACTAGCATGAAAGTAGCCACCCTTGCTTTTGTATTTTCTCTGGGCTAACCTCCTATGCTACTTCTTCTACTCTTGTTAGATTTCTCTCTGTTGGTCTTGCTACTTTCCCATATCGAGACCTTATGTTATGTTTCATTCATTGGCGTGTATGTTTCTAACCCTCATTTGAGTGGGCACACTAACAAAAAGAAATCAAATCAATCGTAATTGACCTCTAGTTACGATGAAGAAGTTAATGTACTGATGGTTGTACCTTGACAAAGAATCTCAGGTATATAGAGTGATCAATATCCATCCTTCCGCAACCCATTTAATGATGTCCAAAGTTTCTTTGGGCCATTGGATCTTAGGTTAATATCTAGTTTGCGAAAATCCATTTAATGTTGTCGCACCACAACTTTGTGGCAACATTAAATGGGTTGTTGCAGACTAGATAATTTTCAATGAATCCTAGCAAGTAAAGTAAATGATAAGCTTGAGTAGGAGTAGGAAGGAATGGATAGCACTTTAGAGCATGAGTTGGTGTATTTTCCTACTAATTCCACTAGATTGTCTAGTTTCACTATTTCCAATCTTGCACAATTCCAAAGGGGAGGCATTAAGTAATTAGAATGAGTGTAAAATAATAATAATAATAATAATAATAATAATAATAATAAAGGAAATTGTTAAGGAATATTAATCCACCTGAATAGATCATAGGTACATGGATGAAAAGTTGTGGCATTTAAGCAATATTGGAAAAACAAATTAGGAAATTATTCAATAAAATGGGGAACAAACTAGAAAAAGAGGAAATTGATGTTCCATTCATTCCTAACATCATATTTCTTTATATGTTGGGTGGTTTAAGGACCTCAACATTTTGTTGAGGGTTAGATTAGGTGGAGAGTCATCCCCCCAAAATTGTTACAAGCTACTCGTGAGCATTCTTAAATTGCATATGAAAAACATTAAGTTTCGTTAAGTTCTATCAATACATGTACGTCTAAAACCTTTTTCTGTATAATTTTTGTTGTTTTCAAGGTTTTCTAGTATTTTTGGTTCGATTAATCATTTAATAATAATTTTATTTAAAAAAACATAATATTTAGAAATTTAAAATTTAAAATTATTTAATTTTTCTTAATATAGTATCATAAACACACAACCAATTATATATCCATACTCAACTTTAATAATAAGTAAATGTATTTATCCATTTATTTATTTAATTGATTAAACAACCATGAATCTCATTCAAAATCCACTTATACTAAAAGTAAGATACATCCCAACATCCCATAGGTCATTTAGTAATAATTTTATATAAAAAGACGTAACGTTTGGAAATTTAAAATTTAAAATTATTTATTATTTATTTTTTCTCTTTAACTTAATGGTAGTATCATGAACACACAACCAATTATATATCCATACTCAACTTTAATAATGAGTCAATTTTAATAAGAAGTCAATGTATTTTTCCATTTATTTAATTTATTAAAACACCCATGAATCTCATTCAAAATCAACTTATACTAAAAGTAAAACACATCCCATAGATATTTTATGATCTTTTGCAAGACAACCCTCTCTCATATCGGTTACAGTTACCCAATTGGAGGAAATAACATGGCTTCGTTTCCATTAATCAATCAAACTTTATTATTTATAAATTTAAGGTTAACTTTTAGTTGAAGGAGAATTGTTTAATCTATCGAATGTTTATCAACTATTAAGACATAGAGGTAATTAAACATTTATATATAGTTAACTATGTAAAGTTTTTTTTAAAGTAATTAACAAATGTATATTACATATTGATTAAGTAATAATATGATTTAATTATGTATATCATTGAATTATGAATCATAAATTTAGAGTTTTATTTTAAATCATAAGAAGTGGAATTAATGAATACACACTGATATAAACCTTCCTAACACACTATTTTCCCACTTCTGTATCTTTCTAGTTTAATTCACAAGATTTGGAACTAATCTTATATGAATCACTATTACACCTACTTAATGGCTTAAACTCACTTATTTGTCTTCATTCATTTTTTTCTAGTATAATTATGAAGAGTTGGAATTTAATTCGGAAGAGTTGGAATTAAGTCTATGTGAATCACTAATACACCTATTTAAATAATAATACTACTAGTATAGATCCATTTTAAACCCGGATCTATCAATCACCTTAAAAATTTACACCTCATAAGATTTGATCACTCTTTGATACATTCGATGTTAAGATGGATTTATGCTGGTTTTAATTTTTTATTTATTTTAGGAGCCAACATGGATGTTTTTAATTACTTTTCATTTGGTTTTATTTTTATTTTATTTTATGAACCAACATTTGTTTTAATTACTTTTCATTGTTAGTAATGTTATGTAATATTACTTGGCATCTCTCTACTTATTCTACTTGTTTTTAAAATTAAATATTTAGAAATGAATATTTTTATTTTACTTTATTTTTCCGCCTAATACACACCTCCAAATGTAGAGAAGTCTCCAACCCACTCAGGGGCAACCCACTATCACCTTGATTCCTAATTCCTCTATTTAGACCCAACTCCCTAAAGGTCAAGGGGGTAGTCCCCATTTTTCTAAAATTTCCAAAGGTTTTGTTTTAGGAGTTAAATTCATCTAGGCTTATTTAAGTTTAATGACAAGCAATCATGCAATATGCAATATGTTCAATGGCAAACAAACCTTGCTTCAGAACTTAACCAAATAAAGTTGCAAGAAAGAAATAATCAATTATTCACTATACCAATTCCTATTCTATTTGGGATATGGAGTCACAAATATAAGAAATTGTACTTGATAACCAAGGAATTAGAATTACTAGATATACAAATAAAATTAAATAATTCACATTCCAAAGTAATCAATATTTGCATTCAAATTATTGAAAATAACTTTCTACAAAATAAGTAAACAATGAATATAAACTTGCTTGTAAATAACCCTACTTGAACTAAAGAACTTGAAATAAAACGCTTTGCAAATTGTCAAGTGATTAGAAAGTTTTGCAAATGGTCATGTAAATTTTAAATGATTTTTTGGTCTCACTTTAGCTTAGGGAATTAATGTGCATTGAAATAAAAGAAAAACCTAGCTAATGTGTCTACCCCAAACACGTACATCTCTTTCAATTTGAGAGAGATTGTTGGGTGCTTAGCAATCAAACACAAGGTTCCCTTCTAGTTCCATAAATCATTTCCAAATATTATTGGGTGCTCAATAGGAGGACAAAAAGTGCTACGAGGCTCCCAACAATCTCTACCCCTCAAGCTCCATGGGTCAACCTTTATTTTCTCTGCTTCAAATGAAATAGATGTTGAGTGCCTATTATTCTACCCAACACAAATCTTTGTCCTTTCCTATCAGTTAGGATCAGACGATCCGACAAGGGGAGTGAGTACAGGGCATAGATGGGGCGAAGTTATTAAATTTTAATTTAAGAAGTGAAATGAACTTCTAATAAAACTAGACAACACAATATTGCAAGGATGGCAAAGCCACTTCACTTGCAAGGTGTGAGAACAACAAAATTAAAAAATGCTTTTAAAGAGAAAGAATTAATTCCTAGCCCTTCCTCTTTTTCTTATAAGGGTGGAAAAACTCAATTTCCTTTGCAGGCAATGGATAACAACTTAAAAGTAAAACAATGATTAACCTAGCCACACAACCCTCTTCCTGAGGAAGAGACGGGGAAAACAATTAAGTTAAAATGTTGAAACTAAAACTTAGTAAGAAACTCTAACCACTCTTCACTTACAATGCAAGATGGGCAAGCCCAACCTACTTTGCATGCAAGGGATGGATGAAAAAATAAATTCAAGTATAACTCGGAAAATAATAAAAGAACCAAGTCCAAGATACTCTCTTGTACTTCTTACAACAAAATAATTTTTCAGCAAGAAATTTGAGAGTAAAGAGGTAGGGAAAATGGGGTTTCACCCCTTCCTGGAAATGGCTTTGAATTCCTTCCTTTTGAGTAGTATTTGCACCCTTTTATGGCCAAAATTTGGTAGAGTTTCCCCTTGTTATGCCAATAACCTACAAAAAACCAACAAACAAAACAATGGTAAAAAAATGCCCAAAATCACTTTCGGGCACTATGAGTGTTAGTGAACAATTATGTACAAAATATCTACTAAATTTATCAAGTAACTAGCTTCAAATATTGTGATGATACAATTAATTAATCAATTTTTATAATGCTAGTGAGTTAAAATAAATATGCATAAATTTAAATTGTAAATGGAGAAAAAATCCCTTTGCTCTTCAAAGTTTGAAAAAGTGGGGCATCCAAACAAGGAATCCCACTCTCCAATTGAAGCAACATGCAAATTAAGAGATCTTTGTTACAGAGCTAAAATAAGGTGAGATTCATATTATGAGCCAAGAAATCATAAACCTCAACCAAGAAAAATATGAAGCACTTAACTACAAAAATGAAAACTCACAAAATCTATGGCAAACAATACCATAAATCTTACCAAAGAAAAAAACATTACTTCCTTTTCCTCCCCAAAATTTAGGCACATATGATTCATGGAATCAAATCACTATATAACACAAAAGGACACAATATTTCCTCCAAAGAATTTTATTAACAAAGCCGAATGGCTTAAAATTACAATGGCCCAAAATGGGAGCAAATGGAAGCAAGATCAAGAGAGAGAGCAAGATCATGAGAGAGAGAGCAAGATATTGAGAGATTGTAACCCAAATGAGGAGGATAATCCTCCTTAAATATGAAAAGAGGTGGAAGAGAGGGAATTTTCATTCTTCCCACATGTCACATGAGAAAGTGAAGGGCCCATCGAGAGGGGGGCACACTTCCTAGAGAGACCACTTCTAACTTGTGAAACATTTGCATGGGAGGGGGTATTTTAGCCTCTAACTTCACCTTAGGAACATAATATAACATTTGTAAACTTAATTTCCCCTCCCAAAATGAATTTAGTCTATTTACAAAATTTTACCATTCTAATCAATGACTAATTCTCCTGATTTTCTTGACTAAGTTAGGAAAATATGTCGAAAACCCTGTCAAAAATTAATTACTTGAATCCAAAATTGGTTCCATTGTGTAGGAGGTCCCATTCCATTGATTTTGATTATTTGTGGGCATTAGGATCCACTTATCCCTCTTTACATTACAACTTTTTTTTATGCTGAGGGACATTTTTTAATGACCAAAAATTAAAAAATACTATGCAAAACTTAATGAAATTATGCGATACTCTGGATAATTTCTAGCATGTAATATACAAAACTCATACACCTTAAACACCCCATGAGATCGATCATTAGTATTCCTTTCATCACTTTGGAAGAACTTTTGGATGAAACACTTAGAAATTAAAATCGCTTAAAAGTAGATTTAATTATCCAAGGGAAAATTCACTTGATGAAAGGACTTCCCTAATTATAAAATCTTAGGTAACTAGGATTTACAAAAAATTACCCTCATGGTGACATATCATTGCAAAATCCCGCACAAGGGTGCATCAATTTCATAGGCAAGAAGAAGAAGAGAAAGGGGGGGAAATGCATTGTTGAGTCTTTTGGAGACTAATTAATATTACTAGGTACACTTTGTGTTGTATTCATGTTACATGGTACAAGTGCATGGTACTTGGTATCCCAGCTATTTGGTTAGGTGGTCAACATTCTGGCTCCAACTATGGCACGTGTGCTTGATCTGGTCTTCAGGTAAGGTGAGGATATGAGAACTCCAGAATCTCTGGTTTTTATAATATGTGAAAACATCTCAAGTTGAAAAGAAAAAAATTAGTATCACAAGTTTTATGAAAAATACAATGAACCATAGGTTATCTTATATAACGTAAAAGAAATCTAAATACAAAAAATAAATGTAGAAGTAAATTCTCACTTTAAGCAACTTATTTTCCTACTCTAAGCATGATAAAATAAACATCTTAAGTAAAATCAAATATCCATTGTAACCACCTAATGATCTTATTAAATTTAAATAATTTTTCCTTGTCTTTGGTTACCAGTCAAATCAAAGACATATTTAATAAGAAGTGAAAACCTGTGGAATGACTTAGGATGGGAGGGTTGGATGAGATATCATAGGCATGTAGTGTATTGTCAACCTATTTCCTAAACTGATAGGTGATTATGCAATCTTCTTATGTCCAAGATTGGATAGAACTAATGTACACATTTGTCTCATGAAGAAAAATGGCCACTCCATCATACTGTTCAACAAGTCTTATCGATTGATAACTCTCTATATAATCCCCACATTATTCCAAATCATAAGGGTCCTCTACATGTGAATATGAAAGGTGAGACTGATCTTTAATTAATTTCACCCAATTTAGCTCTTCATTGTACTATTTCTCCAAGGATTTATTATTTATACTAGTGTACATCTTTGAATGACATGGATCTAAATAATTGTATGGAAATTTTGAATGTTCACATTCCATATCAAGAACAAAGTATGAATATACAGAAACCCTTCTTTGGACATGTCATAGATGGGATTCTCAAAAATATTTTCAAAACTCTCATATATTAGATTTTCAATAAAAGTCCAACAGTCATCATTCCCATCTATGTCATTTATGAGAGATTCTTCATCACCAGTATCACATTCTTGGATGCCTGAGAAGTCAATGGGAGGGTATACATATGAAATTTGAGTTCTCTACTCTTCATTATCCATAATGGTTATCAATCAATCATGCATTTTGAACTGAACTAGAGCTATCAAACAATGAGCTTTAAATATTTCATTATGTTGAATGGGCTCATCTACACACAATCAATCTCAACAATTTTAGAGAAACATGGTTTTCTCCCTTCAATGGAGTCGCCAAATGAAAATTTTAAAATCTATTCTAAACATTCATCAAACAAGGTAAACAAAAAGAATAGAAAAATTTGTACTCCTGGAACAAAAATACTTGTCCCCGACAAAGACGCCAAAAATGTTTCCTCCTAATACACACTGCCAAACATGGATAAGTCTGCAACCCACTTAGTTTGTTCTTGAGCGAAAAATATGAGTTTAGAACCCATAGCCACATTGATTGCTAACTCCTCTCTTTAGACCGAACTCCCAAAATGCCAAACATGATGGTCTCTATTTACTAAGCTTTACAAAGTTTTTTTAAGGATTTAAACTCGGCTAGGCTTATTTAATTTTAATGAAAAGAAATCATGAAATATGAAAGATGTTCAATGATAAGAAAACCTTGCTTTGGAACTTAACCAAATAAATTTACAAGAAAGAAATAATCAATTATTCACTATACCCGTGCATATTCTATTTGGGAAATGGAGTCACGGATTTAAGAAATTGCACTTGATAACCAAAAAATTAGAATTACCATATATACAAGTAAAATTAAAAAATTCACATTCCAAAGTAATCAATATTCCCATTCAAATTATTGAAAAGAACTTTCTACAAAATAAGTAAGCAATGAATAGAAACTTGCTTGTAAACAACCCGACTTGAAATGAAACACTTTGCAAATTGTCAAGTGATCAAAAAGTTTTGAAAATGGTCCTATAAAGTTTAAACAAATTTTAGGTCTCACTTTATCTTAGGGAATTGGTGTGCGTTGAAAGAAAAGAAAGACCTAGCTGATGTGTCTACCCTTAACACTTGTCTCTTTTGATTTGAGAGAGATTGTTCGATGCTCAACAAGAGCACACAAGGTTCCCTTCTAGCTCCACAAATCAATCCCAAATATTGTCAGGTGCTCAATAGGAGGACACAAATTTCCATGAGGCTTCCAACAAACTCTACCCATCTAGCTCCACGGTTCAACCTTTATTTTCTTAGTTTCAAATGAAATAGATGTTTAGTGCCTATTATTCTATACAACACAAATATTTTCCCTTTCTTATCACTTAAGATCAGACGGACCGGTAAGGGGAGTGAATATGGGGTAGAGAAGGGGTAGAGTTTATTAAAATATAACTTAATAAATGAAATAAACTTCTAAAAAAACTAGTCAGCATGATATTGCAAGGATGGAAAAACCACTTCACTTGCAAGGTGTGGGAATAAAAAAAGTACAAATGACTTTAAAGAGAAAAAATTAAGTCCTAGCCCTTTCTCTTTTTCTTATAGGTGTAATAAAACCCAACTTCCTCTGCAAGAAATGGATTTCAACTTAAAAGTAAATGAATAGTTAACCTAGCCACACAACCCTCTCCCAAAGGAATAGATGGGGTAAAAAATTAAGTAAAAATTATGAAAATAAAACTTAGTAACAAACCCTATCCCCTCTTCACTTGAAATGCAAGGGTGGGAAATCACAACCTCCTTCTAATGCAAGGGATGGCTGAAAAAATAAATTCAAATATAAGTTTGAAAATAATAAAAGAACCAAATCCAAGAGGCTCTCTTGGACTTGTTACTACAAAATATTTTTTTAGCATGAAATGTGAGATTAAATAGGTAGGAAAAATGAGTTTCACCCCTTCTTAGAAATGGCTTTGAATTCCTTCCTTTTGAGTAGCCTTTGCACCCTTTTATGGTCAAAATTTGCCATAGTTTCCCCTTGTTCTATTGCAAATATGCAAAAAACCAACAAGAAAAACAATGGTAAAAAATGTCCTAAATCACTTTGGGGCACTATGAGTGTTAGTGAAAAATTATGTACAAAATTTCTACAAAATTTATCACGTAACTAGCTTCAAATATTTGATGATACAAGTAATTAAACAAGTTTTAGAATGCTAATGAGCTCAAATAAATATGCAGAAATATAAATTGGAAATGAAGAAAAAAAACCCTTTGCTCTTCAAAATTTGAAGAAGTGGGGCATCCAACTGAGGAATCCCGCTCTCCAATTCAAACAATCTGCAACTTGAGATATATTGTTTACACAACTAAAAATAAGGTGAGATTCACATGATGAGCCAAGAAATCATAAACATCAATGATGAAAAATATGAAGTTCTTAAATACAAAAATGAAAACTCACAAAATCTATGAAAAAAATACCATAAATCTTACCGAAGCAAAGACTTGTCCTTCTTTGGAATCCCCAAACTTTAGAAGCTATGAAGCATGGAATAAAATCACCATAGAACAACAAAGGGCACAATATTTCCTCCAAATAATTTTATTAACAATTCCAAATGCCTGCAAATGACAATGGCCTAAAATGGGAGAAAATAGAAGTAAGAGAAAGAGAGAGAGAAAGAGCATCAAATATTGTAACCCAAATGAGGAGGATAAACCTCCTTAAAAAGGAAAATATTGGGAGAAGAGGGAATTTACATGCTTTCCACTTGTCATATGAGAGAGGGAAGGGCCCATAGAGAGGGGGGTGCACTTCCTAGAGAGACCACTTCTAACTTGTAAAACATTTTCATGAGGGGTGGGGGGAGGGGATTTTAGACTCTAAATTCACCTTAGAAACATAATATAAAATTTGTAAACTTTCCCCTTCCCAAGTCACTTTAATAACTTTACAAAATTATGTCATTATAGATCAAGGCAATTTTTCTTGATTTTCTTGACAGACTTAGGAAAATATGTCCAAAACCTAGTCAAAACTCAACAGATTGACTCCAAACTTGGTCCAAGGATGTATGGAGTCTCATTCCATTTTTTTTTACTATACATGCCCTTATTTATGGGAATTAGGAGCCACTTATCCCTTTTTACATTACATATTTTTTTTTTATGCTAGGGGACATTTTTTAATCACCAAGAATTGAAAATTCCTATGCAAAAATAATGAAATTCTGCAATACTCTAGATAATGTCTAGCATGGTAATATACAAAACTACTATACCTTAGTAACCCTACGGGGTCGATCGTTAGAACGCATTTCACCACTTTGGAGGAATTTTTGAGTGAAAAACTCAAATAATTAAAATCACTTAAAATAAAATTTAATTAGCCAAGGGAAAAAACAATCGATGAAAGGACTTACCTAATGATAAATTCCTAGGTACTAGGTTTTAAAAAATTGACCCTCATGCCGACATATCATTACAAAATCCCCCACAAGGGCGCAACAATTTCATAAGGAAGAACAAGAACAAGAACAAGAACAAGAAGAGAAAGGGGGCAAAAATGCCTTGTTGAGTCTTCTGGAGCCTAATTAATCTTGTTAGGTACAGTTTGTGTTGTCTTCATGGTACATGGTACAAGTGCATGGTACATGGTCACCCACCTAGTTGGTTAGGCGGTCAATACTTTTTAAATCAATAAATTATTAAATTTTGCTTAATTATAAATGTGTTTTTGAAAAATATTATCTTAAAAGGTGTTTATTATTCTTTATTAAGTGTTTTAATTGTTCTTTATCTTCATTAGAAAGTTATGAAAATTTCTATTGTTTTTATAATCATTTGAAATATATTCTTCTTTGCTCAATAAGAAAATAAAATAAAAATCATTTATCCAATCTATTTTGGTTTTTTAGTTGCTTTATTTTTTTCTTTAATTAATTCTTTTTATATTTATAATATCAAAGTTAAAGCACAAATATTCCTAAAATACCATGGAATGAAAAAACTTGTTATCTTGATGATACCAAGAGGGTTTAAGATGATCAAAATCACTTTCTCATGTCTTAAATTTCAAAATATTTGCTAGAAAAGTAATTGTTCTAACCTTTCAACTCAACACAAATATGGTGATTTAGGAATGCTTCTCTTAAATAGTTTCTAGCATAGAAATACGATTCTAAAAAAAACCATGTAAATCCTTACTTTTTTAAGATCCAATTTACCAAAGTTGGTTCTAATCAACATTAATAACTATCATCATCAACGTCGTCATCAATTTTCAAAATAAGCTTAAAAACGAATATGCATCCTTTGCCTAGTACATGGAGATTTGACATGTAACACACATATAAAATAAATTAATAATGACATGCTGATTTTCTCTCTTTTATATATATAAACACACAAGAGTTCGAGAGAATGACTTTTTATTTGAGCAAATGATTAAGGATAATCAACTAGAAGGAGAAGGTGGATGAAGTCACCATTACATTGTTTCAAAACCTAGTGGTGTGATGTTCATTCTATGTGAAATTGATTCCGTAACAAGGTTCTTGATTAAGATATGCAATAAGAATTTACTATATGAAAAATGACGAGATTAATACTATCAGATGTTCAGTTAAGAAATATGTTTATACTTAGGATTTTGTATTTGTCCTTGACATTATACATAGTAGACTACCTATACAAAATCAAGGCTTCTTTCCTATTTGCATAGTCTCTTCTTATATATCAACATATGTGTTGAACTCTATTGCCTACTCACACTAACAAGAACTAAATTACATGAATAAGTTTTTAATATATTTGAAGTATATAAGTTTAATTAATATTTTTTATTTCAATAAATTAACTAAAATCAGAAAAATAGAACATTTTTTTTTTATAAATTGCATTGATGACATTGATTATAGGAAGCAAATTATAAGTGCAACACAAATTCATGAATCGAAAAAAAGACTACCCATAGTAATGTTACCATTATTTCATATTAAAATTCAATACAATCAAAATAGAGTAATTTGAGACATATATTTTAGTGGCAATCTTGAACTTAAAAAAATAACTACAATTTCAAGATAGACCACAATAATACTACATTCATTGAGTTCGATATTAGTGCATTGGATTCAGTGTTTATTGCATTGACTTTGATGTGGGTAAGTGCGAGATAATGATATTGTTTTTGGACATATTGCATCCAATAGCATGGTGATACTTTCATAAATTTATCCTCCTTTTCCTCTTCTATTTTTCCTCTTTTATACTTTTAATAGGTAGTTAGAGAAGTTTGGGTAGTTATTCAAAGGAAATTAGAGATCATGAACCAGTGAAACCTATACATTTTTCTTAAGAAATAATTGAATATATATATATATATATATATATATATATATATATANTACATGGCATATCCATGCATAGTGCATGCATGGATTGCAAAAAGAAGGTTTTTTTAAGCAATTTTTAATAAGGGATAAAGGGTAAAGTAATCCACAAATACAGAGAGTGGGTTTGCAAGTGAGGAAATATAAAAAATTAGGACAATATGATCATCCATGCAAATGAGGTGGAAAAATATGTTATAACAAATTCCCCCTAATGTGTGAGGTAAAAATAGCAACTGGTGGACGAAATACATTATGAATCTCCAAAAGTGAGAGTAATATAGTCCCAGGTAGAAATTGTTGAAAAATAACCATAGGGAAAACCTACAATAGAACTACACATTCTTATGAGTAATAAAAAGCATGGCTTCCAAACCAAGAATATGGTTGATCAATGAGATATGTAAGCAACAATCATGGCCATGAAAAATGAATACACTATGGATCCATGTTAAAATATATCATAGCAACAAAGTAATAAAAAATGGATTTATGTCTTAAAATCAAGGGAGTATATCTATGAACAAGTATTGTGCGAACCAATCCTCCAAAATGTCAATGTCATAAATGAGTGAATTTCAATCCAATGCAAGTAGAGTGAGAAAATATGATGCTATAATAATTCTAAGGTCCTCAAACCAATGGATTGTGGGTATGAGTCTAAGCCATGCGAATAAAGGTATTGAAGTTGAACACAATAAGACATCATTCGATTACCGGTCATTGATGTATACCATTACTAAATGTTAGCCAACTCACCGATAATTATAATGAGTGGAAAGGTACATAATACAATCTAACAAGTTTGAATAAAGGATTTGACGTCAAACACTTGTAGACTCTAGCGATCAGGGAACAATGATGTATTCCCACTATCGATAGTGAGGAAATCTGCCACTAATGACTACAAGTCCCAAGTTACTAAAAAGGCTCTAGATTTCTATCCTAGAATAAATGAGATGAAGTCGATGGTAAGTTATCTGTTGGAAAGAGGGAATTAAAGAATTACCCATCATCCAACATGATGTAGTATTAGAAGGCCAAATATTTCAAAGGACGTGGAAAAAATGATAGATCCTGAAACATACTTGAGATATGGGAAGGTCAACATGCAAAAGTCAAAAGAGTTACGAGGAGTGGCCAACGCAAGTTAAAGAATAAGCATGACGTAATAACTGAATCAGGAAAAATAGAATTGATAATTAACAAGAACACAAGTCTGTGACAAATGAGACATCAAATACTTCTCCATATTGATGATAAGAATAACAATATGGGGGAGAAAATGCATAAACTAATTCAAATTTCTAAAGCCATACTAAACCCAATATACTGAGATAAAAATCAAGACAAAGTGCTTTGTTAAAGGGGGACACTATATTTTCTGAACATAAGTGAGAGATGAGTTTTTCCCATTTGTCTTTTTTGGAATATTTGATTTTTTGTCTTTTTCATGTTATTAAAGCTTGAAAAAGAATAAAATAATGCTAAAGTACATGGGAGGAAACAAATGTTGTGGGCAAGAAAACAAGTGCTATGTGCATGGAACAAACCTATGCTCTATGCAAGGATCTTGTGCAAGATAAGGAGTCTCGGGGGAATTTTTTCTCTAGGAATATGGGCATCAAGTTGCAAAGGATAAAGAATGCAAGGCTTATTATTTAAGAGAATCCAAAGACGCTAATAATCAACAACAAGATGGAATCCAACAATAGGCTCAAAAAGAGAAAGCGACAAATATGGAAGCATTTGCAACTGGACACAAAAAATATTTTGAGATTCCCTTAAGGGAAATGGACATCATATTAGAAGGGAGAAGATACGAGTCTTTAACTCAAAGTCATGGGAAAACTACCAAGGGACTCTCAAGCTTAGAAATATAACAAAATGGGTACCAAATGACATTAAAGGATTTAAGCTAATATTCCAATGAAAATAAAGACTCTATTGTGAAATTAATTCCACTAAGAAGATCCTACGGTGTCTTAAAACTAACAAGCATAAATGCAATACAGGGAAAAAGCTATCATATATGCTACTTGTCAAAAACAATACATGTGGATATGGAGTCATGGCTGGTAAAAATTCGTCATCCTATATAAAAAATAGGAAAGAGCACTATATCCAAACCCTAAATTAAAAAACGATTAGTCAAAATAATAAAAACTATAGGTAAGTGGGTAAGCAAGAAACATAATAATAGGGAAAAACAGGATTTTTTACCATTTCTTTTTTACATTTGGAAAAAATAGTTCTTTGGGAGTGAAGAAAGTCTTCAAAATTCTAAATACTATTATAGGATCTGCAAACATCAGATTAGTACATTGTTAGAATTAGATAAGAGGTCGTCCCATTCTCTTCAATTTCATCCATAATTTTCTGCATTTCAGTAAAATCATCATCATATAGATAAAGTATAATCGAATTTTGTGGCATATGCACCCTACAATGTCATAAAGTGCATATGATAGGGCCCATATGCACTTGTTAACATTCTAGGTAGCATATATCCACACTTGTCACACTGTTTGACACATATAAGTCCACAAAGTGGTAAAAATGAGGTTTTAACTTTTACTTTTGAATTTTGTTTGCATGATGGTTATTTAATGGAGGGAAAGGGAGCATGAGGATGTGGATAACCAAGACTTGAAATACCCAGATGCAATGGAATTGCTTCACAATAATGGTTTTTTTTTAGGTGAACAATATGCGTTGCCAAAAGTGTTTATTGCAATTATTGATAGGGTATTGGGACCCAGAGGCTGACACATTCATGCTAAATGGAAAAAACTCTAAATATAGAGGTTAGAGGCATTTAATTTCTCATAGTACTTTCATGACGAGGATATTTACATAGATTCAAAGGACGTGGGGTTGGAGGGATGACTGTAGATGAGTTGCATATTGTACTTCATGTGCATGAAAAGTAAGGACACAAATATTGATCCAATACATAGAGATTATAAGTCTCAAGATCATTGTAGAGACCATTGGACTAGTTATGGGTTCATATCCCTTCATCAAAAATCCCAAAAAAAAAATTTTAATGTAGTGGAATGTTTGAGGAAAATGGTATACGATTCAAAATTTTAACCTTGTTGGGATGTATGAAATCCCAACTATCAATATGCAAGACAAGAAAAATGAAGAACTTTGGTTTGTAAGTGTTCCATGCTCATTTTTGTTTAAAAGTGTACCGACCATGAGTGCACAAGTTTATGTGGATCCAAGATCACTATGAAATCATTTCATGATAATATGGATAGGTTTAATGCCGTGAATCAGGGGAGGAAGGCAAGAAAGTTACTATGATGATGATTTTTTCACTTGGTGAGAGTTCCAAGTGATTTCCATAGACAACCACCCCTATGCAGGGATATATTTAAACAAGGATCCTATTATGGTTGTTTCTAGCAAGATTGATTTAGGTGGTATTGGTAAGTTACACCATTTTCTTGTGATATAAAATTTTTATAATTTTTTATTTATTTAGAGAAATAAACAAATATTTTTGAGGTGGAAACTAACTTAAACACAAATGTATCATGTACATCTATTGGACCAAACTTCCATATAAGATATCCTTGATATAGATGTTTATATTGGAGTGGAGATGATCCATATGGAGATTAGAGGCCACCCACATATTCCATTGGCTCAAAAGAATTGTCCAGTGTGGTAGTTTCCTGGTTATTTTTCTAAGGTTTTTTTGGGTCCCAAACTTCAGGGGCTGTTTTGAGGCCATAAGTGGAATTTTTGGAAATTAGGGGGGGCCAAATGGAGTCCTTTGGTATGCATTTATCCCGAGTCGAAATATGTAAAACTCGAATAGAAATTTCCAGCAGGCTATCGAGTGCCCAAATTGGAGATCGTATGCAAAAGTTATGGCCCCAGGAAGTTGATTGTTCAACTTACTACCTTGGGGCCGCAAATTTTATGACGACTCATCTTCTAGGGTTATGTTTTGAATTTTTGGGGTTTTCGCCCTCATTATTATTATAAATATTCCCCTTTGGCCTCATTTTGTATTCAACTTGGCACGAATGAGAGTAGCAGCCACATCTGTTCTTAGAGATAACTACCACCATTCTAGCTTTTATATTTATAGTTTGTTCTATTTCCGCTATTTAATAGAATATGTGTTTACTGTATCTCTATTATCTTTGCAAAATGTCTACGTTTATTCTTATGTACATATGTTCTTTCATTTTGTTCATGCATAAATCTGGATTAGGAGATTCCATAGACTCTAAGATAATACTAGAAAATGTCAAGAGTGACCTTAACCAATTGACATACCAGATTTCTATGGTGGATATTAAATATATACTAGAGGAGATACATCAAAACATAGTTGGAGTAACCCAACCATGAGTCCATACTTTTAAGAGGGTGGAAAATTTCATTGTATGCTACCATGAGAAACATGGAGTACCGGTCCATAGGAGTAGTTCATGATATTTATGTATAGTTGGGGCTAAATTCCCAATTTTGTATGAGTTAATCCACCATTTTTTACTTGACAAACATTCAAGACACACATACACACATATTGATATAAATGTGTGTATATGAAAAATGTGTGTTATATAAATGAATGCTGTTGCTTGTTTACAAATGAAATAAATGCCAATATAACACATAGCTAGAATATGCATTAGTGACCACATTTTGACTCCTAGGAACATGTCTATAGGTTAAAATGGTGAATTGACGTTTAAGAAGATGAACTAGTAAGAAAAAAAATCAATGTAGGATTGCAGACTCGGAACTCATGATTTAACTAAGAAATGACTGATATGCAATTGAGACAAACGTCAAGATATTTAATACCATTTGTGATAAAATCACTCAAAAGTTCAATCATGGTGCTATAATCAGCCATATTATTATTTTCCGATTGAACAGAAGCACCACCTGAAGTAACTAAATGACCGATAGGGGAGTAAATAACCCATGCAGTAGACAAAATATTCTTGGTATGGTAATTATCACCATCCATGAATCCTATATAATCCATTGTTTCAAAATACATTTGATTATACAAGTAAAAACAAAATGAGCAAATACTGAGATGTTGAAAGAAGTAAAGTTTTGAACAATTGTACAGTATGTACAAAAAGAGCACATGCCTCAACATGCCAACTTAAGAATATTACTATTTCAAATAAATCTCATTTCTAGGATCCACCAACTTCTTTCCCTCATAATAATAAAATGCATTTAAGTTCCCTTTTCCAACACACGGGTAATAATATATGGTCCAAGCCACATAGATTTAAATTTACATGCCCCTAGAGTATCCTTATCTTTGTCATAAACCAAAACACGATCTCCTTAAAAAAAAAATCTAGAATGGATATACTTATCATATATTTTTTTACACGCTTCTTGTGTGTTTCGTTTTCCATAACTGCATCTCGATGTTGTTCATCAAGATGTTCTAATTGAATAAGATGTTCTTCTAATTTAGAAGTATATTGAAGGATTTTAACAAGAAGTTTAATTAGGGAATTTCACATTCAATTGGAAGGAATTCTTCAACCCCATGAATGAGCAGAAAAAAGGAGAGAATTCTATAGTTTTCTTAACAGTGGTTCAATAGGACCATTAATATGAATATTACATTAAGTGCCAATTGGACTTACTAGTGTTAATAGTTCATTGGAGAATGGTAATTAGAATCTTGTTGAAAATTTCCACTTAACCATTCTCTTGAGGATAAAATTGAGAGGAATTCTCCTATCTAAAATCTAACTTAGAGGCTAACTTAAATATCATTTTATTTTGGAGGTGATTGTACCATGATATGTGAAAATAACATCAGAATATTAAACCTAGTAATGATCTATTTAAATATTAAATAAGTGATAGTTTCCCCATGATTGAAAAAAGTTGGTATGGCCTCTACCCATTTAGTAAAATATGCAAAGACCATGATATTATAGTTATGCCCCCATCTAAAACTGGGTTGCAAGTCATAAAATCAACCCCCCATTTGGTGAATGAGACAACATTGACAACGAGAAATAATGAATCAAGATGTGGATGCATCTTCTTAGTAAAAATTTGACAAGGTGGGAACCTCTTTACCACTTCAATATAATCTTTGAGAATCATAAGACAAAAGTATCTTATGTGCAATTTTTTTGGGCAGTTTCCAACCCAAAAGATAGACTCCATAGGATTCAGTGTATGTGTTATAAAATATGATTTTAGATTTATCATGTGTCAAGAAACGACATGTAATCGAATCAACCCCTAGGTGATATCATGTGTAATTGATAATAAGGTAATTCTTAGCATTATGACAAATACATTGCCGATCATCTCGTGAAAATGTATGAAGAAACTTCAAAATTTGGAGATATGTGAGTATATTATCATACCAAGGATCCAAAGAAGAAATGAGAAAGATTTGATAATCTATGAAACTGCATTTATTGAATTTTTCCTTGATTATTTGTAGGGAAAGCATATTTAAATGGGTTTACATCAACAATTATAGTGGTTTTGCATAGTGCAATCTAATGGTGAAGACGTTGGATGGAATAAACAACCATCAAATATAATTTCTCCACATGTGAATACTTGAGTTTAGGGCCAGTTAAAGCATGACTAAGATAATATATGATATTCTCCTAAAGAGTATCATTTTCTTGAAGTAATACCATACCAATCGTAGATTTTGATGTAGTTAGATATAACAAGAAGTATCTAATATAATCTAGAGGGCTAAGCAAAAAAGTTATCACAAGGGACTTTTAAGGGAATAAAAAGAATGTTGAGCATCATCATCCCATATAAATTAGACCCATTTATTTAAAAAATGATGAATCCCTTGGTTATGTTGGCATATTTAGTGATAAAAAATTGGAGAAAATTAGATTTTCCTTGTAAACTTTGAAGTTGACAAATATTGCATGGAGGAGGAAACAAGGATTTCCTCTACCTTCAATGGATTGACCATGTTGGCTTTATTTTACTTAACAGAGGTTCAACCTTCGTCCTGCCCAACAAAATACAAGGTACCAGCCTAACAAAGTAGAAATCCGTCAAAAACACTTGTGACATAAGCTTTGTCTCACCCGATATACCTATAGCGACTGCAGGAACCAAGCTTCTATAGTTATATAAGGTGATATCTAGATAGAAAAGCTTGATAAACTACCCAAGGATGTAGACCCGGGGACAATCATTGACATATAACAACAATATACAAAGCATGCATATCTAGATCACATCTACCCTATTCTTATTACTATTATTCCATTCCATGATAAGCATTATTAGTCACAACAAATCACAAAGATGCATACATAAAATAAACAAACACCATTGACCCAAATATTTTAACATTGAAACCAATATGATAGAAAATGACAAAATCGCTCTTCATCTAGCATAAGTCATGTCTTGAATGCTTTCTAAATACACACTCAACCTACATACTTATTCATCAAAATCCATTACACTATGTTGTACACATAGCTCACAGATCGACATTACATACCCTTCATGACTTTTATTCATCATTCTCACTCTCCCAAAAGTTACCCAAGATCAAAATCCCATCAATAAATTCGTTCGGAACCCCAAAAATCAAGTCATGAACAACCCTACTCATGAACTCCATTTACATATATATAGGCTCTAATGGTCAAGTTTACATCCCCTGCCCAATACTCGTAAATGCATGTATTTCCTAACTAAATCACCCTTTACATTTAGTGTTTTCCCAAAAAATGGCGAAGATTTTGACTTTGACCTCTTCTCTCTTTTACTTCGTCACAATCTTATTCACACTACGACCGATTTCCTTCAAATTTGGGTTCGTCCTTTGCACTCAATTTCCTAGGGAAAACAGGTCCCCAACAATCACTTATGGCTCGCCCCAATCCACTTCAACTAGACACCTATGTTACATTCAACTTATTTTGAAAGTCTTTGGAGATTTTCACTACATCTTTTTCCTGTCATTGAAAATATTCTTTCACGTTCACAATTTTCTCGACAAGTTCGGAACTGATAGGTTTTGAAGTTTTTTCTTCCTTCCTCTCCAAATCTTGTCCCACATGCACATGTACTAGGCGAATGGTCGTTGTGACCTTCTCTGCTTCGGCTTGAATCTCTACAACATGGTCAACTCTATGATATAGTTGCATACATATCTTGGCGACTTGATTCTCGAAGACTTTGAATTCAACAACCTTACTCATCTTCTCGACCGGAGGCATTATCTTTAGTGAATTCTTTAACCCAACTAGATTTGATTCAGTTATATGAAGTTGGTCTATCAGGTGCTGTAGCACAAAGGATGAACCAGAAGTTTGAGGAAATCAGTCGCAGAGTGAGAAAGGTTGCGATGAAGTAAAAGAGAGAAGGGGTCAAAGCCGGAATCTTGGCCAATTTTTGAGGAAACACTAAATGTAAAGGGTAAGTTAGCTATAAAAGGCGTCCACTTATGGGTAATGGGAATGGGATGTAAACTCGACCATTAGAGCCTATATAAATGTAAAGGGGATTCTTGAGTAGGGATGTTGACGACATGATTTTTGGGATTTAGGACAGAGTTCTTGATGGGATTTTGATCTTGGGTGATTTTTGGGAGTGTGAATGATGAATAAAAGTCATGAAGGGTATGTAATGTCGATCAAGATGTTGTGTACGTAGATATAGTGTAATCGATTTTGATGAATAAGTATGTAGGGTGAATGCGTAGACATACAACATTCAAGACGTGACTTATGCCTGATGAAGAGTGTTTTTTTTTGTTTTCTCTCGTATGGGTTTCCATGTTAAAATCTTCATGTCAATGGTGTGCATTTATTTTATGTCTACATCTTTGTGATTTTCTGAGACTAATAATTCCTATGATGAAATGGAATAATAGTAATAAGAATATGGTAGATGTGATCTAGCTGGTATGCATGTTTTATATATTGTTGTTGTATTTCGATGATTAGCTCCCAGTCGACATCCTTGGGTAGTCTATCGAGCTATACTATGGATATATCCCCTTCCATAAATATAGAAGCTTAGTTCTTGCAATCCCTATATGTATTTCGGGTGAGATAAATCTTGCATCGCAAGTGTTGCCGATTGAGTTCTACTCTGGTGGGATGGTACCTTGGGTTTTGTTGGTCGAGATGAAGGTTGAACTTGGGTTAAGTAAAAGTGATTGAACTAATAATAATCCATTTGTTTGATCTAATGAATCCCAAAATATGTCTATAATAAATGTAGAAAATACATTTATGTAAACTCAAATGAACCTTATAATGTCTTCATCTTTGAAACAAAAGGAAAAAATGTGTTGGATGGTATCTTCTCTTTCAGGATGAGTTGTAGATAATCTAAAAATGACTCCATGACATGATTGATATTGTGAAAAGTGAATGACATAGACCACTATAATGTAGCTTGTAAAGCCCCATGTTTTGACTAGGCATGTTTATCAGTCAGACATATTGCATTGTATTTTCTTATTATCTGTTGGATTCAACTAGATCGAGTAAACTATATTTCAACATGTTAGAACTGATTATATGTTTCTTCTATGTTTATGATATCACTATGCTTATGCTGATGCTCTGATTATGATGTTATGATGTTATAATTTTCATTATGTTACTATGCTTATACAGTTACTATGTTGTAGTTATCATGAGATTCCTTTATTTCATATCAACAATGTATCTTTGATTGTCGTCCTTGATGAAATGTGATATCTATGATGAGGTGCATGTATAATAACCCATGATATGATCGATTTAATGATTTTATGTGATGAGAGTAAATGATGTTGATAGCATGTACCAACTGGTGATTAAATGTAGATATTGTTATGAATGTATGTTTGCGAAGTACTAATCTACAGGGCACATGGGCTATGTAATAGTTAGATACTTGATATGAAGTGTAATGAAGTACATATTTTGCAAAGAGCCTTAATTACCAAAGTGATGATACGGTGACACATTCCAAGAATCTCAATAGAATCACATTATGGTTTTGATACAGTATAGATCGAGTATGTTGAGCGGGATGGATGTATTTCCCACCCTATGTCACTATGATACTCGAGGTCGTGGGAGGGTTGTGCTGAGACAAAATCCCCAAGTTTGCTTGATGACGACGGTCAGATTCCTTCTAGGAGATGCTAGGTTTGCTAGTTAGTCGATGCTACCACTCTTAGGTTCTATGTGGTCAGGTTAGTATAGCTAGCATCCACTTTTGTACTAATAAAGAAAGGAAAGGGAGGATGTAGCTGTAGGTTAGGATGGGAGGATATGTTAGTTAGAACTGTTGAGGGTGGGTATTCCTTGATCCGGAGTTAGTAGTAGTAGGTACTCTTTCGTGTACTTGATTAATTAAACTAATGTAAAAATAAAGATAATGATATGAAATATTAAAGGGTTAACTCTTAAAATAGATGGGGATGCTAAATAATTATGTTATATTTATGTGTGTTCTACTTGCATGAATGAATATTATTATTAATTAGCAGGTATACCTAGGAGAGATGATGTTTTATTATAGTACATTTCTGACCTGTACATATGTTGGACACACTTGCACACTTTGCAAATGTACGCTAATATCGATATACAAATACATAACATGTTGAATAATCGTATAAGTTGTAGTAGGAAAATCAGATAGCTGTGCATTGAAAAAATTCATATAATGGATATTTAGTTGTTAGGGCATGTGTAAGAATAAGTCTCTCAAGCTAACCATTAAATGTATATAGACATTGTAATAAGCAATTAAGAGAAGATTCATCGACATGAAGTATCACTGATAAAATTAACTTGGAAAGTTGTATTGTTTAACTATTAATCGTGATTAATTAAACCAATAAATGTACATTGATTACTAAGAAAAGTCTACTAGATTAGTGCTAGGGTACCTAGCAATTAAACAAATAAATGTGATATAATTATTTACTATGAATTAATAATAATAATAATAATAATAATAATAATAATAATAATAATAATTATTATTATTATTATTATTATTATTATTATTATTATTATTATTAATTACGATAAGGAGTAATTGATATTGTTATTATTATTATTATTATTATGTTACAATTAAACTAAAATAAATGTCCATTAAAAAATCCACAAACTAATCTATCGAAATGTCCAATTACTAGGTTAATATTATAAAAGTGATTGATCGAAAACCTTGTAAAATATTATTAGTTTATTGAATGTACAATGTAAGTGAAGATAAAATTCATTAAAATAAATATAAAAGTACTTCCATGTCAGACAGAGAATCCAAATTTAGATTTTATAAATTAATCAATCTGTCACTTCAAATTACGAAGAGTAAACATGATCACTATTTAACTATTAATATATTCAACATATTATATAAAGGATAAGGATAATAATGGATCCACTGTCTCATGAAGGTCCTAAATTGGACAGTTCGAAAATACTTAAATGATATACATTCCATCCTTTAGATGAAACTCAACTTGAATTAATACCATTGAATTTCCCGTGAAAGAAGTACAAAATAAATAATAATTTATTATGAATTAGATGGTAAAACAAGTCATCGAAAGGAATGTTTGGGAAAAAGGAGGCAGAATAAGGTGGGGGGGAGAAAGGTGAAAGAGGATAGATAGAGAAGAATTTGAGGGGTTTTGGGGGATGGTTCTTTTTGGAGTTTATGGAAGGAAAGTAGAGGGAGTGTTGTAACAAAGGACATAAGGATAATCTTGAGGAGAAGGTTAACTCAAGGATTGAAAAATTGTGGGAAAGGAAGGGAAGCTACTCTCAGGATTATTGGTATGTGGGATCGAGGGCTATGAAACCCATTGGCTTCCTAGGGCCAACATGATAAGAGCTGGTCTGCAGGGTGGTTCATCTATTTTGTTTTGGTAAACAAAGGCTTGGATGAGAAAGACTACGGGACCAAGGGGGACTAATCACAACTTACAAAAGTCCAAGTATTCTTTGGGTTATATCATGTTTTATTAGTTAAAAGCTTAATAATAATGTAGAAGTAAATATGCTCAGGAAATTGGTAGAGGTATATCTAGTGTAAATAAACTAACTGTAGAATTATTAAACTGTAGTATTTTCCTAAGTTACACACTTTAATGCTTTATATCTACTGTAGATAGATGCACGACATTATTATTAAAGTGTTAGTATTTTCCATGTTACATACTTAAATATTTTGAAAACTAGATATTGTTAAACTCCTATAAAATATTATGCTGAACTAGAAGTAAACAAGCACAAACACTAACCTAGAAACTGGTAGAAACAACAAAATATCTTTTCTTTTATTTGAAATTTATGAAAACAACTTAGTATGATGAGATCGGTCATTACATGGGAGAGATTAGAAATATATGACTCGGTGCTATACTGGGCATGCATAACATTACATAGCCCCAACATTTTTAAGACCAAAAGGCATTTTCCAGTAAGCAAAGGTACCTGAAGGATCACGAAAAATCTAAGGATCCATAATTTTCTTGAAGTATAGAAACCTTGGAAAATCTTACTAATTATTCATTTTTCGATAAAAAAATGATGGTCGATATTTTTCTAAAAATATTCAAATTTCTAAGAGTTTTATAGAGTTTTTAGGAAATTTTGGCATTTTTTAAAGTTACTTTTTTTTATCCCATGGAGTTTGGTGAATCAATTTAGAAAAAATGGAAATTGATGAATATTTTTTTGGTAAAAAAAATTCAAAATTATCCCATGGGCTAAATGTTTCCCTAAAATTTCCCTTCCAAGACATATAAATGGTGTTTATGTTGATCCTCACAATGGATTTGGATTTAGTTATACCCGAAGAATCCATACATAAAACAAATGATCTCTATGTCGGCATATATATCAATAATTTGATCATTAAACGATGTGGGAAATTTCTTTTTCATACAAGCCTTATTTAGATCTCTAAAATCCATGGAAACACAAAGTGTTCCCTATTTTTTATCCACATGAATGGGATTGGATATTCATTTAGTTAGGGAACTAGGTATATAAAGCCATCTTTACGGAAATTTCCAACCTCAACCTTAATAGCTACTTCCTTTCTTGGATTAACTAGACGAAGTTTCTATTGAATAGGTTTAACATTATCATGGGTTTTGATTTCATGTTCAACAATTCTGGGGTCAATTCCTGACATTTCCTCAAATGACCAGATAAAAACATCGCATAAATTTTTAAACAATTCAATATATATGCAAATCTCTTTTGGAGAATAGTTTGCTCTGATGAATACTGTAACACCCCGGTTTTGACCCCATGGTATTGAATTGCACATGATGTAAATATTTTTATTTGATCATGGTGTGAAGCTCAAGGAAAAGGCCCCACCATGGATTTAGTGTCTTATGTATCGGTAATTAAAATCGATGCCGATGGTTTATGCGCTAGCCAAGCACAATATGTTTTGAGACATCATGTAAAATGCAAATTAATACAAATACCACAACTAGCTATGCGCCGCAACGTTAATAAAGAGATGGGGGGCATGATTTCACAAGGAATAGGGAGGGGAAATATTCAAACCTTTGAGCCAATGGGAAAAATCCAAATGTCTAAGGGAGAACCCATAAAGCTGTCAACTACCCATTTTGTCTTTTGTGCCCACTCATCTCGACTCTTGGTTGGGGAAAGTTAATGCATGGGGATGGGAAGAGTATGGGAGTCAAATTTGAAATTGGGAAGCCACCCATTTTTGGAAAATGGTTTTTTGACTTCTTGGGAAAGTAAATGCTTGGAAATGCATGCACAAGCCATTATTCACCCATATGTTTTGCTCTCTCACACAGTTGGAACTCCTGGGCTCTTCCCTTCATGTTTTTGTGGTTGTTTCCTCATTACACAACTAGGAAAATCCATTTTTGGTATTGTTTAGTGAATAGGAAGAGGAGATTCACATTCTAGGGGTTTTTAGAGGTCATGTTTTCATCCCTCACGTAGCTAGAGTTTGTTGTGCTCTCCCCTTCACATTTTCTGTAGTTTCTACATTTTTCTCCAAGACTGGGAGGTCGTTTTTATGTTTCTGAGTGCATGTGCATCAAGGATTCACGTTTTTGGTGTTTATTGGGGTCGTATTTTCTCCCCCAATGCCTAAGAACTCTTGTTGAAATCGTTTTTGGTTCCCAGGATGTTTTTCCCCATTTTACCAATCCGTTTTTTTGGTTGCAAACCCGTTTGGTTATGCTTAGTGGCTGGGAAGATAGATCCATGAATTCGAGTTTTGTAGAGGTCGTTTTTGCCTCTGTGGAGCCATTAATCATTCCTGAAACAATTTGCTCACATGGGTCATTTTTCCCCAATTTCCATTTCTGATTTTGTCTCTCAGGACATTTTTGTCCATACCCATAACTTGTATTTGGCTGTGAAGTTCATCCCGGTGTTCGCTTGGCTGAGTAAATCCAAGGAACCCATATGTTAGATGGTTGAATATGTTTGGATGTGCTTGTGTCTTGGCTGAGTAAGTCTAAGGAACCCCTATGTGGTTGGCTTGTTTCCTTACTAGTCTGTCACAACCCAACTATGTGTTGGCTTGAATGTGGATGTATGGTATTATTGTGTGTAAGCCTATTATTTCTTAGTTCCTTGTGGGAATCATGCCCAACTCAGGGGTGGAAGTGATGCTGAGAGATTGATGAGCACACTGGCCTATGGTTGGGTGGAATGTTGCAGCGACATAGCTAGTTGCAGGACAACTTCTTTTCAAGATAAGTATTCTTGTGTGTTTAATCTCCGCAACTGTATTTTCTTATTTTATGAATTATTATGAACATGTCAAATGGTTGAATGAAATGTATTTGCTTTCGCTGTAGATTGCATGCATTATGCATCTATATATGTTTTTATGTTTAGTGCATTTTTATTATCATGTTCATGGGGCTAGATTTCCCAGTTAATTGATTGCAACAGTGCCATAGTCGGGTCCTCTCGGATGGGAGGGGATGTGACAAATACATTTTCCATGACATTTCAATTACTAGAGATGTTGATCAAGATAGTTTCTACAATATTTTTCATGTTACCTTCAACATACACACCATGTTTTACGAAAGGGTTTAGGGGTCGATCGTCATCTTCAAATAAGGTCAAATAAAATTATCCATTCTCAATCTTATAATTATATGGAAGGAGGTAAGACTTATATGATATACATCATCACAAGGTTTATGAGGCCCTACCATAGCTTTCAAAATAGCCTCATCTGAAGGAAATATTGTATCAAGGAAACCACGAGAATTGGAATAATTTATATCCCAAACAGACTTAATAGGGAGATCGAACTCTTTAGTGACCGTAGAGGTTGAATCTATGTCTGTGGTACCATTTTGAATTCTTTGTAAGTCACTTTTGTTACAGACAAAGGTAAAGTCATTCCGGAGTGCTAAGACTCTTCCACCAAATCCGATGGATAGGGAAGAACTTAAGGATCATCAAGATATGATGTTCGAAAAGAATCTAATTGGGTCACTAAAATGCCATTATCAACACAAAGAAGAATGGAATTAATATAGAAAGAAAGAGCATAGTCCAATAAAAAGTTTCCATCAACAAATTAGGATACATTCCAAATCCTATATTCTTAGTTGTTGGATGAGATCTATCAATCCATGGAACATTATATATTAGAGGTGAAATGGAATTAGCATGAGTGAATGATAATTGGTCTATAGTGACAATTTTCCCTTCATTAAGAAAGATAAACACTCAAAAGACTCAATATACAACAACATTCACCTCATAAGTCCAACTCCATCCTAATAGTAGATTATAATCAATGGGAGCATTAACTACCTCTCCTTATATAGAAATAGTTTTTCCTCCTAACTCAACAGGAAAAGAGAAAACTATTCTTTGTGGTCTAAAAGGCCATCTGTCAAAATGTATAAGTAGAGTGGGGGATGGAAAAAGTTAAGGAGTGTCAATATTTTTCCAACATGATAGAGCCATAACGCATGTAAATGTGCGCTCATAAACCATAGTCCTTCTATTAGTTTTTGTAGAATGAGCAACATTTATTTGCAAGGTTACATGATAAGGACACTGAGGTTTGACATTAGAAACTTCAAACTTTATAACCTGCGTATTAGAAGGTTGTGTGTTTTCGAAAGTGAACAATAATGCACTCCATTGTGAAAGAAAACTTTGTATCACTTCAAGAGAAGAGATTGCGAATAGAAAATTTCTTTAGGGGCAAACCCTCTATCTAACACGCACTGCCTCCGAATCCCTAAGAGGACGAAGTCTTTCGTACCCTTTATTAAAGCAAATATACCATAAAACTAGAATACAAACACGGCTAAACAATACCATCTTTAATAAAAAAACAAGCTCCACAAGCCAGATATGCTTCATCCAAACGCTTCCTTCTTCTCTCATGAAAAATAATGGAAAACCTAGAGAAGAACGAGTATAGAGCTTCGAAGATTTGGCCCTATGTTACGGGATTTTTGGTCAATCCACTTCAAACAATCTTGATCTTTACCCCGGGCCCCTACCTTTTGGGAAACATCACCATACTCTAAATGATGCAGACCAACGGTTAAATTTAAAGCGCGAGTCCATCGCGTTGGCTTATTATAGGCCTTTCAATTTCATGCCAGCTAATGAGACAAACAAGAGTCACGGAGTCATTCGAGATAAATCGAAACAAGAGTCACGGAGTCATTCGAGATAAATCGGATCGGATGGTTTTTTCTATGGCTGGTAATCACGTAGCTAAAGTAGACAGCAATAACAAAATAAGACAATGGAGATCGATAGTTCTGCCCCGCGCAGATATAAAATCCCGGAAAACGCAACTGTTTGCACTTTTTCTGGCCGCGTTTTCAGGTAGAGTTTAGGCCAAATTTTATGGGTGCTGAGTTTCAACGGTGTTTTTATTGTATAGTTTTTCCTATAAAACTTTGATCTAGGGTTCTAGACCATAACCTAGATATTCGAAAATTGAGCAAAGTTCCGGTTCAATTAAAACTGTGCCTTGCTTCCATGACTCGCCGGATTCCAGCGACGAGCGAGCAGGTGCAATTCGTCAAATGTTTTTAGCGAGCTTCATGAATTATTGCCTTCAGACAAGTAAAACTTAACAGAATAGTACACATAGATCCATCAGCTGTACAAACATTGTCAGTGGTAACTCAATTATTGCATTTCATATATCTCATCGGAGCGCTGGGTTATATCTTTCTGCAGGAGCGTTGGACCGTATTTCATGATGAAGAGGTCGAGTTATGAGGCACAGGCATAGGCTCAGATAACACGCACAGCAGAAAAGGCCGAGAAACAATTACAGTGATGAGCGAAGCTCGGAACGAAGTGTAAAGAAATCGGTTAATAGAATAATTAAGAGAACGAAGTGTAAAGAAATCGATTAATAGAATAATTAAGGGACCAACATTTCATTTTCACGTCATTCTCACTTTGTCAATGATATATTAATACAGAGTGCCGAAGATTTATTAGAACACTAAGCTCACACATTCTATGGATGGAAATAATTTTTCACAGTTTGCTCAGATATCGCCTGCTCTGCAAACTCTTTTACTTATTCTGCAATCTTCTTTGTGGACTGTTGAATCATTTTACTACAACGGACCATACTAAATTGAGTTGTATCCAACCAACCAAACTGAGTTACAGCCCTCCTACCAGGTCTTAAAAAATTGATAAAAAATTATATGCATTAGGGATTTGGAATTATAAATTCCAATACAATTTCATAATCTCAAAAATTGTTATTGTTATTTAAATATTAATCTAGATGTGATATAAGCATAACAAGATAGGATAGATAGGATTTAAGCATAACAAGATAGGACGATCATAAAATGAATCTTTGTTGTATATTTTTTATACTTAGGTTAATTTTGTTCATATACTTTTTAGGTTAATCTTGTTATCTGTTCAAGCAAATCTCACTAACACAATCAAGTAACAGATAAACATCCATTATCATGTAACTAACCACTTAATTTTATAAAATGAATAACCCTTAAACAAATCCTAAACATTAAACTAATTAATACATTTATGTGTTGTTAACCACAACACAACACAGTATAAGAGAAAACCTTGTTCAAACAGCCCACGCATATTATATTATTGTGTACATGTTGATGGTTTAGTTGAGTCTGGCATTTATGTTAAGAAATCATGGGCACCAAGATTATAAAGAAATAGGAAAAACTAAACAAATTTTTTTATTAACTGGAGGGTGCAGCTTTCATACTGAAGCTAGCACTTATTTATTTCATTACAATACATTGAATAACAGTTGTATAACTATAATTTATCACAACCATAACATAACGGTTTACTTACAAACTAATTGTAAGTATTAATCTTCAACATACCCTCTTAACACTACAATTTAAAAAACTTAAAAATTTGATTGACATAATAACATAAAATAAAGAACTTCTTCTGAAATGGATTTCTATTTTCTTCTCTACATATTCAGATTTTTGCAGGTACTCCATCATGCTGTCTCATCACCCTCGTAAATGTAGAATTCCCAAGTTGGATTCCGGCCAAGACAGGCAAGAGATTTTTTCAGGGCTAGATACAGCGTCTTCAATAAAGTTCCACCATGTCTTCAATAAAGTTCCGTATGTTTCTTATATCTTGTACTAGTTGCCATCTACACTGCTCCTGTACTGGTTGCCATCTACACATTAGTGCATATATATATATATATATATATATATATATATATATTTGAATAATAAACATTATGGGCAACAACTTCAATCCTTGCAGACAGATATTTTCACAAATACTATTGATAAAAATCTACACATTTATGTTATTCTAATATAGTGACCATGATTATAAAAACTCATCTTGCAGCCATTTTAGTGAGAGATTCAGGGCTGTCCAAGCTCTGATACGATGTTAAGAAATCATAGGCACCAAGATTATAAAGAAATAGGAAAAACTAAACAATTTTTTTTATTAACTGAAGGGTGCAGCTTTCATACTGAAGCTAGCACTTATTTATTTCATTACAATACAATACATTGAATAACGGTTGTATAACTATAAATTCTCACAACTTAACATAACAGTTTACTTACAAACTAATTGTAAGTGTTAATCTTCAACAGTTTACAGTTAGATTGGGAGTTGTGAATGTCCCGTCCAGAAACAATTTGGCAATCTTTCCGTAAGCGGCGTCTGTCAAATGAATACCATCCCAATTGAAATATTGTTTAGGATTTGCGCACGGAACTGCTCTTCCTTCGCCGCACCACATACTCTGATTGCAATTATACAGACCGCCCACTCCACAACATGTCCGTAGAACATTTTTCTGCAGCCCTGCACGCACCCGCGTTCAGTTCCATTAAAGAAAATGAGTCAAATTCTGAGCTTTGATCAAAGTTGTTGAAAACAAGAAATATCAAGATTCGCTACTCTAGACTCTAGAGAATTTAATCTTGCAATTTAAATCCCCCTCTTCCTTAATTTGCTTACCGAAGGACTGTGGAGACTTTAAAACATTGAGGGCCGCTCCGTAATAGTCTGCAAACACAAATTTAACTTGTGGATGTTCAACTTGAAGTTGCGCCACTCTTTTTTTGAGAAGATGATTGCTTTTCTTGGCGAAATTGTTAAATCTCCGCAGACACCCCAATTTGTCCAGTGCTTCTCTATGTCGTGATGAAGTTGAAGTGTATAGTGTTAAATATATCGGCAAACAGCCAATGGGCAAGTTGTTCTGCACTAAAATATTCCTTGCGCCGCCCACCGTAATCAGTGTCTGCAACAAACTCTCAAAACAGTAAGCAACTGATATATATATATAGAACAGAACTTTGAATTTATGAAACAAATAAAATCTGTTCATACTCAAACTTACTTTGAGCGTTTTTTCGATCTTTCTAACAACTAAAGGGACAAAGGTAGACACTTCTTTCATGGGCCGACGCTGAGCGAATGCATAGTTGTAGTCGTTACCGCCGATCTCCCCCATCAGAAACAATGCCTTTGCAAAATGCTTTTTACATTCTGCATCACATTTCTTAAGAGCAAATCAGCATACAACAAAACAAAGCAAAACAACATAGCAAACTGAATTAATTATTTGGTGATAAGAAACAGAAACAGTAAAAGAAGAAGCAGCACCCCCTCGGTAGTTTGCACAGAACTTGTGTCTTTGCGATAGAAACCAGTGAATCTGAGTGTCTAGTGAAAATGTACTAGTCAAATACGACCCTAATTTCCTCGCTTCGAAGAAAGCAGGTTTCAAGGCTGTGGCTCCGGCCGCAGCGAAGTTAACACCGCCCGTGAATTTTGAATTGTTTTTTATATTCAGATACGGATCTAAGAACGGCAGACCGGAAGCTTGTGCTGCCAAACCAAATTTCACCAAATCAAAATGAAATTGAACGATCGTGAATATATATAACCAGAACAATAATCAATATGCCCTCTGTTTTTCAAAGATGAATCATGAATATCGAAAATTATTCAATTAATAAGCCCTTTCTATTTTTAAAAAGGTTTGATGTACAGACCTATATAATCGACTATCAGTCGTCCGTCAGAGTACCGCCCTGTTGCTTTGTGAAAATATGTTTCGCCATAAGGCAGATTACCAAAATTTAGTTGGCTCTGATTAAGGCCGGTTGCAACTGCTGCTGATAACGAATTCCCTGTATCAGCGAGAGAATCTCCAAAACTGTAAATGGCACTGTAGCTGCACGCACTCCCTTTTCGGCCATGCTGCAGAAACAGTATCATCACTGGAAGTAATGCAATTTTTAGATCCATTAACATCATTTTGGGATGTGCTTCTCACTCTCTTCTGTTCTGAACACGACTATGCCGATAATCTTCAAACAATCTTTTTCTTCGAGATTGAAGAATGCGACACTAAAGCAATTCAAAATGTATGGCCTTTATTTTTTTTTTATAAAAAATGATAATTCAAATATCCAAAAATATGTATTTTACCATATGATAATTCAAATATCCAAAATATGTATTTTACCATTACACATTAAATATTAAAAACTCTAATAAAAATATAAAAAATTCTAACATCATCGTGAAACAATTTGACAGCCCAGCTGAGCTTTCATTCAATTATTCACTTGCTTCCTACTCTCCTTCCTACGTGAGCCTAGTCTATCGAGGTGGTAAATTGACTACTGTAAGTGGGCGTCAAGGATTCTGAATCCCAATAAGAGAGGAAAGAAATGTCCGTTCCCAAAAGACCTTCGGAAAGATGATGCCTCAAATTATGATAAAGTGGTTTTAAATGGTGATAATATTAGCCTAGATTTAAATCCTAGGGTCTATCAAGTATTAAGAGAGATCAAATCTGGTTATAACACATGCTTTTAAAACTATGGGTTGTTTAGGAGGTCCTTGTACATGGTTTTAAAACCATGTGCAAGGACCTCCTAAATCATGTACAATAAAACCATGAGTTGTTTACGACCTCTTGCACATGGTTTGAAAACCATTGGCAAGACTCTCTTAAACCATGAGTTCTTTAAGAAGCCTTACACATGGTTTTAAAAAGACCAACATTTTTATATATTTATTTATTTTTATTTTTATTTATTTTTTATATTTATTTATATTTATTTTCTATTTTTATTAAATTTTTTATTATTTATTATTTTGTTAAGTAAGAACATTACAACATCTCCCTTATAATAGGTTGTTTTTCTAGTAGACATTTTTTTTGCATAAATTAAATTTTTAATTTTAATTGTTTTGTTACTTAGGAACATTACAACCTCTTACTTATATTGAGTTGTTTTCTTGGTCAACATTTATTTTGAGAAATAATTAATTTTTTTATTTTTTTGTATTTTATTAGAATGTGGAGCCTTTCAGCCCAATTATTAACCTCACTTATTATATCTTTTTAAACAGTAAAGAATGACAAATCCATTATGAAAAAATATATCTTATAACATTATAAATTACTTAATTTATATTATGGGGGTGATAAAGTGGGGGTGACAATTTAATTTATGTTATGTGAATATATTTGATATTATGTGGTATTAAAGTGACGATAATGTTTGTTAATATTATCATATACTGTATTATAAGTACAATAAAGTTTTTGGTTTAATTATGAGAATTTTGTAGCAAGTATATCAAATTTATAGATATTTATTTTGTAAATGGAGTAGTATATTTATTTAAAGTTTTAGACTTTTTTTAATGGTTTGGTGGAAATGTGGCATTTTTTCTTTGTTTAAATATAAATTTGGAAATGTTTAAATTATGTTTTTGAATGCATAAATAAATTCAACACCACACACTTACACCCATATTGTGCAATTTCCATAACTAATTTATGTGACTCTATTTTTTTTTTTAATTTCCAAAATAAAACAAAGAGAACTTACTAAAAGTTAAAAAGTTGACATATTTAGACTATTCCATTTGTAAACAACCCAATTCAACACACACACATATATAAAGTGGTGTTAAACTAATTTTTTTTGTCACTTACATGTGCTTTAATTATGGAGTTTTGCACCATAAACAAATCAAATTCACAACCAATTATTTTGAAAATAATCTATTTCATTTGTTTATTTGTTTATTTATTTATATTTATTAGTAGGATTTAATTATGAAGGTTTACAATATAAATAAATCAAATTCACAACTAATTATTTTGTAAATAATCTATTTTATTTAATTATGTATTTTTATGTCAATTGGAATAAATAAATAAATATTTATGACAAAATTATTATTGAAAAAAATAAAAAAAAATCAATTTAAATTTTATTAAGATTTCAATGATGGAGATAAAAGTGAATTGAATTAAAACATAATTATTTCAATGAGATTGTTTTTATAAATCTTAATAAATTATTTTTCAAATTCGTTGATGGATATGACTACCATTAGGAGGTTTTGGGCACTAAGTATGAATCTTGAGGCTTTCCACATGGTTGAGAGAGGAAAATTCTACCTTAATCTTTACATGATTTTTCTAGGTATCTAGGGTCAACAATGATGTTTCAAACCACCACACATGGCATTCCAATGGTATTATTGGCCTTTGTGTGTGGATATCAACAACATCAAAATGGCATTGAGTGGTATTCTTGGCCTTTATGTGTGGATATGAACAACATCAAAAGGTTTTGATCAAGAGGGATGGGTCTACGACCACTCAACATGGTTGAGTGAGGAAACTTAGGCCTTGGAACTGATTGGATATCTTAGGCATCAAAGGTGAAGAAATATGCACACATGCAAAAATACCATAAAATTACCTCATGAGTGGGTTGTTGGCATTAGAATAGGTGTACAAGGGGAATTGTGAGAGTTTTAGGGATGTGTATGAGTTTGAAATCCCTAGACATAGTTTAGAAATGAAATCTAAGGTTATACCCTCAAAGAAGCATGCAGGTATGTAGGGTCAAGGAAGACACATCAAACCACCATACATGACCTCTTGCTAACAGTGGTGGTATTGATCCAAGTGAGAAGACAAAATCCATTGAATATATAGTTATAACCCTAACTATAGGATATGGAAATTCAAAATTGCTACTACACCCAAGCTAGCACAAAGATAACAAGTATCTATGTGATGATGCTTCCTACTTCTCAAGGAATTGAAAAAAAATACAAAGATTCATCTAATCAAGGCATGGCTTCACTTGTTCAAAGTTGGTTACAAAATCACTGCTACAACCATAATATTTATGAACCTTCATAGTATTGTTCGAAGAAGGTGACAAAAACCATTTCAATCTACAAAATTTGAATCCCATATTAGTGCAATTTGTGCCTAATACTAATGAAAGATTTTTATCCTTATGAGTTACTACATGTATAAGAGATTTGATGAATCTAGGACTTTAAAATCTCAGTAGATTTTTCCTCGAATAAATGTTAGAGAATTTGTTCTCTTTAGCACCAACAACTACCAGCCACACTAGTTAGTCAACAATTGTGTCAATTCCATCATGGAGGGACATACTGCAAATCAACATCAATACTATTTATATTAGTATTTATATGTATAAGAGATTTGATGAATCTAAGACTTTAAAATCTCAGTAGATTTTTCTTCGAATAAATGTTAGAGAATTTGTTCTCTTTAACACCAACAACTACCAGCCACACTAGTTAGTCAACAATTGTGTCAATTCCATCATGGAGGAACATACTGCAAATCAACATCAATACTATTTATCGACTAAAGCAAACAGAGATCCAGTTACAATTCAATAATAACTTTGTCAAATTATTGATGTCATACAATTGAATAATAACTTTGTCAAATTATTGATGTCATAGTGAGCTTAGATAATCATGGGCGCGACAGTAAATAGAATAGGTAATTATATCTTATCAGTTAAAGGAAAACACGGGTAACACAGAAATTACACAATTTACATGTATTTCAAGGTCATTTTGTGTATCGAAATTTTATTGCACAGGGAAGGCTAATTGATGTATTAACCTGACGAATAATTCCCATCATATTAGAGGAGAACTTGGCATTGACTACAAAATTTTGAGTAGCCTTCACCTTGAAATGTAATTGAAATATACGTAGAGTTGTTGTAGTAAATAAGTAAATAACGAATTCCATTAATAACAAGCCAGATGTCATTTAACACCTGCTAGATTTCTTCCAGAGTTTTGAACTCGGAATCAATGCGCCAGAACAATAATTCAATAAGTTGTTTTTTTTATACTGAATTATATGTTCTGCTTTTTTATTAATTCTACCGTACTAGAAAAGACATAATTTGAACTTTGGATTTTATAGAGTAGATATAATAAATTTATTTTTTTCAATTTTAAAAAAATAATAATAATTTCAATTCTAGTTTAAAAATACTTTGGATGGTCAGAATTAATCGATTTGACATCTTTTATCATTAAAATTCTAGCCAAACTTTGCACATCATCAACTAGACCTTCTCGACAACTAAGTTTTCGAAGCTACTCAATGCTCTCAAAACTACTTTGGAAAATCGACAAAGGATTGTGCATTAGAGCTCACAAGGTGTTGCCAAGTGGTTTTGACTCATTTCTATCTTGACCATCATTGGGGGTGGGCGGAAATAATTTCCATCCCTTCCTGCCAAGTTTGGATAGTAAGATGAAACTCATCATGGTAGGAAAGTTGCCAAAAATTCATTTCAATAGATGACTTTATCAATTCTTAATAGCCATTCTCTACATGAGAGTTGTCAAAACAATAAAGTTCATTTCAACATATGGATTATGATAGAGATGATTCGAGTACAAACCTTGGTGCTTCAATCTTAGCAATGGCTCTTCCAATAGTTGCAACCACATTGCCAGTTAATAATTTTGCAGCAAGCCCTCAGTTTTCTATGTTACAGTCTCAAGGACATGATCCAGATGGATATCAATGGAAACCCACCTATTCCATTGCCTCAAAATAGTGTTTCTAGTTTGACAGTTTTTTTTTTACACATTTTTCATGCCCAAAACTTTTGGGTTTATTTTGAGGCCCTAAACGATGTTTTTTTGAGATGCTACAGTCCAAACATAGCCAAAGGTAGGTAGGGACGGGGGAAATGTGTACTTCTTGTCTGGACCTTTCAAACATGCTATCAGGTTCCCTAAACGAAGTTCATACATAAGCATTATGCCCCGAGAAATAGACACATCAACTAACCACGTCGAGGACAACAAACGTTTTTAAGATTCATCTCTTAGGGTTAGGATTTAAGATTTTTAGGGTTTTTTCCTTCATGATTATGATAAAAAGTCCCATTTGTTATCCTTTTGTAATCAATTTGTCATGAATGAGTGTAGTCGCCACATATATTCTCAGAGATAAATCTACCACCATTCTAGCTGCTTTTATTTTACACTGAGTTATGTTTCATTCATTTAATAGAATCTGAGGTTACTGTATTATTGTGTTTCTTACAATATATTTGTGTATTTGGTTATATATATGCCCTTTCACTTAATTCTCTCATAAATCCATATCAATGATATCATAGTAGTATGCTCTTTTGTTATTTCTCCATGCATATCCCCGATTAGGTTGGAATATAGATAGTTGGGTTTTGAACTAGTTGAGCTTGAGAAAGACTGCCCTCAGTGGCCCAAACCACCTCCCATGGCCAAGAAAATTAAAGATGACAGAGTAGTACCTCATATTGAGTTGTTTCTCAAGGAAGCTATCATGAAACAAAGGAAAGAGATGATGGACAATCTCACCAAAATCCTTTGACAGATGTCAACAATAACAGGGGGATCATCAAGTAGTCACTTTAGAGGAGACACACCCTTCAAGGTACAAGTTAAATTTGATATCCCTTTATTCGAAGGACAAATAGATGATGATGCCTTAGATAAATAGTTGAGTTTGCTAGAGGGTTATTTTTCACTCCATAATTTCTCCAATATAGAAAAGATTATCTTTGCACTCCTTAAGGCCATGCCCCATGTGAAAGGTTGGTGGAACACTTGTTTTTAGTAAAACGCCATAAACATGACTAGTATATTTGTTGGAAACACACATGGGCATATTTTGTGGAAGCTCTCAAGGAGAAATACTACCCTATTTGCAACTATGATGACCAATACACAAAATGGACAAATCTATGACAAGAGAGGTCGACTAGATAATGTCAAAATGCACTAACAACTTCCATAGCTTGCACAAAAAGCTCAATATTAAAGACATTGAGCCACACCTAGTTTTGAAATATTGCAACATCTTGCATAGGTACATCTAAACCACAAGGGATTCACCTTGTTGAGCAATATTTTATCATGTTCATTCATAAAGGTTTTTTTAATTGTGAAAAATAAGGTCAATATATTGCAGGTATTGGAGGCTGGGGAGTAGTGTATGGGGGGTTTAAAGATATTACAATGTATTAAAAGGGGTTTCTAGTAAAAATAGGGAATATATTGTTAAAATAAGGTTTTTTAAAATGGAAATATGCACTCGGAGGGGGGCTCAACAAAAGGACTTTTGTAGGTAATTATCAATATCTAGTGAAATTAGGGGTATTATTTAATATCCCATGAATGAATGTGTTATGGCATGGTTTCAAAGACTAAAGACCCCGTGATCTAAACCAAAACGGAATTCTTAGAAAACTCAACATTGAGTTCTTCTTATCAATATGCTTTCAAGATTGAGAAGTAAATTAAGTAAAAGAACAAACATGCAACTAATCAAAAGATAAACCTATTGTCTTTCTCTAGCTAACATGATTTGTTAGTAAATTTGAAAGACGTCCAAAGTTGTTATAATTGTCTTGTATTTCATTAAGCCCATGAAAAAAATGAAATCTAAGTTTTCTTAAGACTTTCATTGCAGATAATTTATTTTCCTTTAAACTCCTTTACAATGAGCCTAAACAATATAAAGGAGGCTTAATATTCCTTATTCTCTTCTAACCGAACCTTAAGATCGACAACTTCTACAACCTGTTTGATGGCTTCATCTTCTGCAATATCTTTTTGATTAGTCAGCTGACTAATCTGGTCTTTTAATAACTGTAGTTAGTATTATGTTGAGCTTTGAGTTGCTCAGTCTGTTGGTTTAAGTTTTCCTTTTCATTCTGAATTTTCAATGTATTTTCTTTCTCTTCATCAAGTTGCTTGTTTAGAATAGAAATTACATCAAACTTGGCACCTGCAAAAGCTCCCATAGTTGTTGTTACCTCAATAGATCCACTTTGGCGATCCTTTGATGATGATTTCCAAATAATTTCTGTAGTAACTGGTTCTTCAAGAACTTATCCTTCTTTGATTCTTTTGTAACCATTCTTAAACATTGCTTGATGCCTCTTGCTCAAACCATAATCTCCGAAAACTACTACAACCTTTTCTCTGAAGTGTGTAGTGTCTTTTTCATTGGAGTTTAGCAATTCAAAAGTGTCGATGATAGATAGTTATTGGTCATGGTCAGTGGGGATTGTTTGGGAAGGTTCAGGGAGACTCATTTGACGTTCAATACTGGAACTAGGTTGAATTGTCTTAGTTTGGGATTCCTGAGAAGGCATGGATTCCAATATTTGGAGACAGAGGGTGTTATCTTTAATATTTAGCAAAATCGGTTAAGTAGCTTCAAAGACTAGTGAAGCTTGTTCAACTATAAGATCTTGTTTGGGTTATGAATTATAAAGGTAGTTTGAGTATTGACAGTGGTTTTAGATTTTTATGATAGTTCCTTTTCTTTACAATTGCTTATATTTTTAGAATTAGGGATTGAAATTAGTGGGGATTCTGTATCTATTGGTGGGGGATCAACCATTTCATGAAGATGTTCCATTTCCTAATCAATAAATACGATGATTGTCAAACTAGGAATTGGTTGACTAGATTTGTTTTATCCTTCTATTTTTACAGATTTATTATGTAATACCTTGGAAATATAGTGTACATGATAACAAAATTTGGTGTATGCAACCTTACCTTTAAAGTCTTGAGACTTCTACATCAAAGTGTTCAACTTTGAAAGAGGAGAAGAGGGAGGAGAACCAATAACAGATTATTTTCCATGTTTCTCCTCTAATTGTAGTTGTTCCTCGGTATTAGGAATACTCGGAGAAGTCTTTTTAACTTTACTTGTTTCTTGATTTTTATCCATTTTTTCATTTTCCTTCTGCTAAAAAAACCTATTCCTTTCTTCCAGTACCTTGAGATTTAAATGGTTTTGGGCCTCATGAACAAGTTCTCTTTGAGATAAGACACTTACCTTGCTTCTGACTTCTTCAAAATTATGAATACTTTGGAATATTAGGTCATCTAGCTATGTTTCATGATATAGGTATTTTTCAAGTGCGCTTGACTAAATAACATATGGATGAACCTTTTGGGGTAATGCATTCCTTTTTCAACCAACCATAGTTTCAAGTTGATTATTTATTTAGCAATGGAATTTCCATGGCCTACATTCTGAATTACCATATGTCCTATGTATAAAGGAAACTTAGGCCAAACCCCTCTCTTCTTTGAATAAATATGGTTGTGAACACCATCCACTATTTTTTAGAAAGCTATCTCTACCAAATCCATCCTATTTGGAACAATTATGGGCAACAACTGAACAATTTGCATCCCCGTATCCTGAAGTATGTGAAGAATTATGTGCATTACAATCCCCCATGGTTGCAAATAAGGATATGGTATTCTTGGATAATCGGGGTGCTTTCTTCTTAAATATGGAAAAATATACAACTCCAAAGAAATTATCACATATATCATGAATGTGGGGTATGCAGTTGTGCTCCCATAGAACTAAACAATAAATATCAACGGGTGGCTTCTCCTTTGTCCAGTTCCATTTCATAGCAGGATAAGAAAATGAAGTGCATATTACATCCATCACATATGCCAACAAATAAAATGTAGGTTTCTTGGTTTCTCAGGTTTCTTGTACTTGGAGGATAGCATCCTTGAATGTAATTGAAAATATTTGAATCGAGTTGAAAATGTTACCCATATTTGCAATGTCGTAAGTTAATGATGCCCATTCCAGTTTGAAAAATTGACAATTTTCAGCTCCATATAATTTGCATAGCATTGCCTCTAATAACTTGTAGGGTTCTCTTAACAAGACAATAGGATACTACTGATGTGATCCAATAATGAATGTACCGAGGTCAACCATACAACTTTTCAATGATACTTCTAGTTTAATCTTGTTTTTGAAAGCTTGTATAAGATCTTGTGTGAGTAATTGTTATGTGGTATGCAAACCATATATCGTGGTGAATGTGTCCATCTTGATGTTAGCGAACAATGATTGAACGAAATTTATGAAGGTGCTGGTGGGTATTTCAACAAAAACTATTACCCATTTCACTAAGTCTATTTACGAGAGTACTGTTGGGAATGTAATGATCATATGAAAATTTGATTTGCTAATGTTTTCATAAATATCAACATCTTATTTGAATTCAGAGAAGTCATCCCTATCGAAAATAACATATATCCTGACCCAGTTCATACATAAGGTATCAGATACCCTAGAGTCAGTGTCATAAAAGAATATCAAATTAGGGTTAGTCTTCCAATATTTAGTTGATGATTTAGCCTTGGTTCTCTTAGCCATCTTCTTCTCCAAATTACTACAGGGTATATGTGAAACATAATTATACACATAAATTCTTTTACAAAGCTCAATGAATTTTTAAAAACAATAAAATACCTATAATCTAAGAAAATAAAGCTTTGAAATATTAATCTAATGTGAATTCACAGGGCTAATGCTTCACACAATAGGAAGGGAGAATTATAAATTTTGAATCAGTTTAATGAACATATTAGGGCTTAGTTGATTCGTTAAAGTGTCAAATTTGGTAGGTTTAAATCATAAGTTCATTTCAATGTAATTCCATACAAAGACATATAAAAATTGAAATTTTGGTGATTTCCTTTTCGAAAATGAGATCCCCAAAATCGAGAGTCTGGAGTTAGAACAAATATAAAAATAATTTAAGTGGACTCCTAACTTCCAACTTTCGAAATATCGGAAAAAATAATATTTTGGAGTCAGGGAGTGTAGAATACATCATAAAGGTTTTCATTAGACTTCCAACTTCCGAAAAATCGGAGTCAAAGAATCGGGTTGTAAAAGTTGACCATTGTTTCATAATACCGACTTCTTCCTTTTGAAGCAAAATTACTATTTGGGTGTTGGGAATGAGAAAAGAAATTATGAACAAAATTTAAAACGTATTGACTTCAAATTTTTTACTCTCTTTGACTTTATAGGACCTTTTATCAAGCTTAGTTTTGGAATTGGACAACAGTCTAGCTTCAATATTTTTCTCTTGCATCTTTTATTAAGTAAACATTTTATAAATCAACTAAAATAAAGAAAAAATTTAGAGAAAAAATCTATCAAAGGGGGCTCCCACCTTGTATGAGATGGGATTGTCGTAGCTACAAAAAATGGTGGCTTTTTGGGAAGAACCAATTATCTCTTTTCAATCGTATCAGTATTTGGAAACTTGTGACAAATCGTTTGGTACTTATGACATTACTGGCTTTCTTTACAACACATAGATTCATGAAATTCTAGGGAAAACATTTTTTGGTGTAAAATAACTCCATACTATGTATTCCTAGTGGCCAATATAGGTTGATCAAGAGAGGAACACAGATCCATGCATTATATGATTTCCTTAGCTGATAGGTGTTGAGAATTACATAAGTAATGAGAAAGTAAGAAGCATTAAGATAATCTCCCAATATATTCACAAGCATTGCCTCTATTTCCAGCAGGTGTCTATAGCCTCGACAGGGTTTCCTTTTAATCCATTCATACTTATTTTATCCCATTCACTCTAAAACCATTAATTCATTAATCTCCCTGCTATTTTTTTCTTTTTTTTTAAAATAAAGGAAACTCAAAAGGTCATTACCGTAACTTGGTAGTCAAATGGTCGTACCATCACTCACCAAAACTGATGGAAATTGATAAGGTTGGCTCACGATGAGCCCCCCTTCATTATAAAATTTTATAGGTACTATCTTGGTGTGGTGGCCAGATGATTATAGCATCAATCAATAAGTCTTTATGAACATGATCAAGTCAACTTGACAACAAGACCTCCTGCCATTCTAATTTACCTTTGGTTATTTCTAACTTTTATTTAAGAGATAAATTGCAATATACTACTATGGCATGGTAACCAATTTATAACAACATCATTCACTAATACTCGCAAATCATGAATTCAACTGACTTGTGGTAAGATCCCTTATCTTCCAGCTAAGAAAATAGAAGTCATTTCCTTGGCTTGGTAACCAACTATGGAAATGTCATTCCACAAATATCTATGAGCATGATAGGATGGCTCGTGATGAGGCCCCTTATCTTAGAACCTATATTTTATTCCTTTTTCTTAATAAAATTATTGAGTGAATGGGTAAGTAACTTATGGAACTCATTAAGATTTGGGGAATGCAGTAAAGGATAAACATGTGTGCATCTTAAAGAATCATCATTTATGTTAAGTGTTAATGTATCTCTTATTAAATAAATCTTATTTCAAAATTTTTATGTTGTTGTCCCTCATTCATGCAAAGAATGTTTTGATAATACTGGAGCTTCATGCATAAAAACATGGTCTGGAAATCCACAGAATAAAAGGTATATAAATAAAACCAAGAGGAAAACTGTTTGCCTCAAATTTAAGTATCCCTTTTGATTTTTACAAAGAAAATAGTGATTTAGGGTACCAATTGTGCAATCTTTATTGAAAATGAATTAAAACTAAAAAACACAATAAAAATACCCTAAACTATGTACACCCCTAGCAACAGAACTAGGAAAAATATTTCTTAATGATTAGTGTATTCATTAGGTAAGTCTCCAGAGACCCCTCTGGTGTCTTTAATCGGAAAGTACTTGGGCCCAATTATTTAACAATGGTGAATGGCCCTAACCATAATCGTTGGAACTTGGTATGTTCACCTTTTTATTCATGTGGTTTGTCCCATTTTAAAACATGGTCACCTACTTGAAAATCCCTTTGAGAAGCATATTTTTTATCAAACCAATGTTTAACTAACTGTTGATGTTGAATGAATTTATTTTTTGCTCTGGTTCTTTCTTCTTCTAATTGAAGTATATCATTAATTCTATGTTATAATATAGAACAATTTTCATCCTCGTGTACAGACTGAGCTAGTTGAAGTGAAGGTAGAGACAGATTAGGTGGTAAGATAGTTTCTTTTCCATAAACTAGGAAATAAGGTGAATTTCCAATGGCATCCTTCGATGTTACTCTATTATCCCATAAAGAATTCATTAGTTGTGTATGTCGGTTTCTATGATTGCTTAATACAATTATTTTAAGGATTTTTATTAGATTCTTATTAGTAGATTCAACTAAACCATTTCCCTAAGGGTTAAATTTGTTGAATATTTAATCGTAATTCCTTTATCTAATGCAAATTAAGTAAGGTCCATAGAAAAAAAATGAAGCATTATCAAAGGCCAAACTTTTAGGAACACTAAACCCAGTTATAATATTGCTTTCAAGGAATGAAATCACCTTATTTGTGTTGATTACTTTTATTGGAACTGCTTCCACCCATCTTATAAAATCATCAACAACAGTAAGAATATACTTATGTTTCATGGAATATGGGGGTTTTATTGGGACAACGATATCTAGACCCCACTGTTGAAAATGAACATCCATCACAACTAGTTGTAGAGGGACTATAGATTTTTTTACTATTCCAACAATTGTTTGACTGTCCTCACATCTACCAATGAAGGTGTGTGCATCTTTGAATAGGGATGGCCAATAGTATCTTGTCTTTGTGATTTTATGCATTGTGGTTTCAACCCCAAAGTGAGCGCCAACAAGACCTGCATGTAAATATTTTAATATTCTTGGGGTATCATATTTTTCCACACATCTTAATAATATACCATAAAAATTCTTTCTGTAAAGGACACTGTTGATAAGTTGGTATGGAAAACATTTGAGCCTGAGAGCTCTTCTCTTTTTGGGTTTAAGGTTTTGAGGAGTATACCTGTTAATTAAAAAAAATATCATCAGACCAAGATTTTGAGGCATTAGAGAGAACATGAATTTGACGTTATTCTAACCTTTATTCGTTAACCAATTCTGCTTCCTCATCATTTTGTGAATTTTTTGCATTAGATGCTAACTTACCCAACCCTTGCATAGAAACAATTTTGGTAGGTCAAATATCCATATCATATTCTTGTAGTGCGGTGACCCAATGAGCATGTTTCTCTCCTGCATTTTTATGGATTAACACTTTCCTCACTACTGATTAAGGGATAATAACATGTTGGTTGTGATCTCGATTTTTTAGATTCAAAGATGTTATTTTCCAGTGGTGTTTATAACCTAGTTTTACTATACAATCGTCCCAAATAGGGGATGTGGGGGGGATTGTCTCCCTTGCAAAGGTCATTGGGGCAGCGGTCCCTCAATGGGGTTTCGAGAGCGAAGCCCCAAAAATATATTTTTGAGATGTTTGCTGGCCAACAGTTTGCTGACCTAGGGTATTGGGTGACCCGTAGTATTTTCCAATGGTAATTCCCTATAAAATGAAAGCATTGTAATATGACTGTGTATTGTATTGTAGCATTGAAAACAATATATGTGATTGTGTGAGAGAGATTGTGAGAGAGTGAAGAAGAAGTGTAGTGGGGTCGTTGCATGTTGTATCCCTTCATTTTGTTGGATGGTATAATAATAAAGTACTGGTGATTTATGTGTGGACGTAGCCCATCTTGCGTGAACCACATTATATCTATATCTCTCTTGTAATGTGTTTAATATTTTCATCTTGCTTAATTGTTTAATTTCTATTGCTCCGTGATCCTATTTTTCTAACAATTGGTATCATATCCAAAAGTTCTATTTGGATGGTAGACTCGTAGGAAAGAAGGGTTCCTAGTTCGAGTGGGAACAATGTCAAAATAAGGAAAGTTTAGGCTTGAGAAATTTAAAGACTAAAACTAATAGTTATGGAATATGCAAATGGAGGATTATCTGTACCAGAACGATCTATACCTACCATTGGGGTAAAACAACAAAATAGTCAACGAATTTGAAGGATGAAGAATGGGAGGTTCTTGATAGAAAGGCATTAGGAACAATATGGTTGTGCCTAGCTTCGTTGGTGAATTTCAATATTTTGAAAGAAAAGACACCATAGGGTGTGATGAGCGCATTGGATAAGCTCCATGAAAAAACCTCGGCTTCCAACAAGGTATTTTTAATGAAGCATTTATTTAATATGAATATATCCGAAAGTGGATTTGTTGCTGACCATTTAAGTGAATTTAATACGTTTACTAGTCAACTAACTTCTGTAAAAGTGAACTTTGATTATGAGGTTATGGCTCTTCTAATATTATGCTCATTTCTAAAAAGATGGAACAACTTGTTCATGGTTGTAAATAACTTTGTCCCTAGTTGAAACACTCTTAAATTTGATGATGTTGTTGGTGTTATTCTTACCAAGGAAATGAGAAAAAAAATAACATATGAGACATCAGGTAATGCATTGACTATGTATATTAGGGGAAGACAAAAGGAGAGAGAGAGGAAGGAGCCCAGATAATCACAACAAATATAGAAAGCCCAGATCCATGTCCATATTTGGAAATATAGAGTGTTGGAACTGTGGTAAAAAAGGACACCTGAAGAAAGAATGCAGAGCTCCAAAGAAGAAAGGAGACAGGCAACAGGAGACTACTTAGGAAGAAAATCTAGCAGGTGATGTGTTACAAGATGCTTTGACTCTTGCATTAGATTATAATAGTGATTACTGGGTAGTATATTAATGGGATTCATTTCATGCTACACCCCATAGGAAATTATTCCATGATTATGTTTTAGGTGATTTTGGACATGTTTTATTGGGGGGTCATGAACCATCTAAAATTGTTGGAATGGGTAAGGTACACATTAAGTTAAATAATGGAAATGAATGGATGGTAAAAGATGTAAGGATTATTCCTGCTATGAAAAGAAATATGATCTCAACTGGGAAATTGGGAGATAGAAACTGTTTGTCTATGTTTGGGAAAACATGGTGGAATATCACTAAAGGAGCACTAGTAATAGAAAGAGGAGATAGGATAGGATTGTTGTATTTATGTCCTCATAACATTGATTAGTGTATCTCTGTAGCTTCCACAAAAATAGGTGCAGCGTTGTGGCATCACATGCTTGGCTACATGAGTGAGAAGGGGATGTAAATTCTCCACTCAAGAAAATTCCCTCCAGTTCTGAAGCATGTAAGTTTGGAATTATGTGAGAATTGTGTATATGGAAAACAAAAGAGAGTTAGATTTCTTAGGGTTTGGAAACAACAGAAGAGTGAAAAATTAGAGCTTGTGCATACAGATGTATAGGGACTGACACAAGTACAATATCTTGGTGTCTCTCGTTATTATGTTACTTTTATTAATGATGCAACTAGAAAAACTTGGGTTTATTGCATTAGATATAAATCTGATGTGTTTGCTACTTTTAAGAAGTGGAAAGATTTGGTTGAGAATGAGACAAAAAAAGTTATAATATCTCAGATCTGATAATGGAGGTGAATAATGCAGCAAGGAGTTTGATAGTTACTGTTTATACAATGGAATTCGAAGAGAGAATATAGTCCCTGGAACACCACATGAAAATCGTGTGTCAAAAAGGATGAACAGAATGATCATGGAATGTCCAAGGTGTATGCATTAAGTGCATGTAGGGTTTCCCTTACAATTTTGGGTTGATGTTGTAGATACTATTGCTTATTTAATAAACAAAGGGCCTTCAATCGTTTTGGATGGTGGACTTCCAAAGGAGGCATGGACGTGTAAAAAGGTAAACTACTCATTTCTGATAAATTTTGGTTGTGAAGCATTGGTCGATATTGATAAAGAAAATAAAACAAATCCCGAGTCTAAACCAAGAAATTTACCTTTATTGGATACAGGTTTGATGATTTTGGTTATCGCTTATGGGATTATGAGAATCACAAAATAATTAGGAGTAGAGAATCAATATTCAATGGGAAGGTTATGTACAAAGATCGGTTGCAGGGAAAGAAAGAGGAAAAGGAAATCACAAAGTACACAATTCTTGATGAAATTAAAGAAAATGAATTTTCGAAGGAACCAAAAAATCAAGAGCAGTAGCAGGTACCTGAAACTTCTGCAAATGTAAGGAAATATACAAGGTTAATTAGCGCCCCTGAATGATTCTCTCCTTCACTATATTATTTATTGATGATTGATTTTGGTGAATCAAAATGTTATGAAGAGGCAATGCAGGTAGAAACTAAAAAGAAGAACGTGCAAGGAATGGATGAGGAGATGGACGCATTGGTAAGGAACTAGACATGGGATTTGGTTGAGTTTACTGCAGGAAAAAGAGAATCCCATATTAAATGCATTTACAAGTTGAAAGAAGAAGGTGAAGGAAAGAAGCTGTACAATGTTAGACTTGTTGTAAAGGGGTTTCCACAAAATAAAGGTATATATAGAATTTAATGAAATATTTTCTCTTGTTAAAATGACTTCAATTAGGACTATTTTAAGTCTAGTGGGGGTAGAATATTTGCATCTTGAATAGTTAGATGTAAAAACAACCTTTCTCCATGGGAATTTGAAGAAAGAGATTTATATTACTAAGCTATAGGGGTATTAGGTCAAAGGGAAGGATCATTTGGTTTGCAGGTTGAAGAAGAGCTTGTATGGCCTGAAACAAGCTCCAAGGAAGCGGTATTTAAAATTTGATAAGTTTATGATAGAAAAAGGTTATAGTAGATGCCATTCTTACCATTGTGTTTATTAATTTCAAGAGGATAGATAACCGAAGATATATTATCTTGTTATTGTATGTGGATGACATGCTTGTTGCAGGTTCTAACATGCATGATATAAATGTGTTCAAAAGGAAACTAGCTAAATCATTTGCGATGAAGGATTTGGGTGCTGCAAAGAAAATCCTTGGTATGAGAATATCAAGAGACGAGAAAAATCGCAAATTGACATTGTCTCAAGGTGAGTACATAGAAAAGGTGTTGGAGAGGTTTAGAATGAAGAATGCAAAACCAATTAGTACACCTTTGGAAAGCCATTTCAAACTAAGTAAGGAGATGTGTCTCAAGACACAAGAAGAGATAAAATAAATGTCCAAGGTTCCTATTTATCAATAGTTGGAAGCTTAATGTATGCCATGGTGTGCACAAGAACATATATTACACATGCAGTGGGAGTTGTGAGCACATATATTAACAATCCATGTAATGATCATTGGATAGAAGTATAATGCATTATTATGTATTTCAGAGGTACCACTTCTAGTGCATTATATTTTGGAGTTTCAAACACTATTATATAGGGATATGTTGATGTAGATATGGAAGGTGATAAAGAAAACAGGATGAGCACCACAGGGTATGTATTTACTATGGGTGGAACAAAAGTAAGTTTTATTTTTAAACTACAAAAGGTTGGCTCACTTTCAACAATGGAACTAGAGTATGTTACTGCTACAGAGGCTAGTAAAGAGAGGATTTGGTTACACAGGTTGATGGAGGAATTGGGTAAGGAGAAAGATAATATCAGGTTGTATAGTGACATCCAGAGTGCCATTCATCTTGCAAAGATCACAGACTTTCATTTGAATAATAAACATATACAGCTCAAGTACCATTTCATAATATTTGTTCTAGAAGATGAACTTTTAAAGTTGGAAAAGATAAATACTATCCAAAATCCTGCAGACATGTTGACAAAGGTAGTAGTAACCAGAGAGAAACTAAGTTCTTGATCGGTTTCAGTTGGCCTTCAAGCATGAAGGTGAAGAAGAAAAAATTTCCAAGTCCAAGGTTCAGAGCATAGTCCAACAAGTGGAGCAACTACGGAGTTATTGTGATCAGTATCCAAGTGGGATATTGTTGGCTGTGGAGCTTGATCTTCCAAATTCAGAGAGTTTATTGTTCACTTGTGTTTATAGCCCAATTTTATTGTAAACTCATACTATATGGGGGGTGCGGGGGGACATTGTCCCCCGTGGGGGTCTCCGAGGGGGAATCCCCCCTATATGAGGGATCTTGGGGAGAAGCCCCTGAAATAAATTTTTAGGATGTTTGTTGGAAAACAGTTTGCAGACCAATGGTATTGGGTGACCCGTAGTATTTTCCCATGGTAACTCCCCTATAAATGGAAAACATTCTAATACGGTTGTGTATTGTATTGTAGCATTGTAAAACAATCTCTGTGATTGTGTGAGAGATAAGGTGAGAGGGTGAAGAAGAAGTGGAACGGGGTTGTCACAGGTTGCATCCCTTCATTTTTTTGGATGGTATAACAATAAAGGACTGACAATTTCTATGTGGACGTAGCCCATCTTGGGTGAACCACGTTATATATGTGTCTCTCTTATAATGTGTTTAATATTTACATCTTGTTTAATTTTTTAATTCTTATTTCTCTATGATCATGTTTTTCTAACATAACCTTAGTCCAAGAATCTAGGAGGTAAGATCTGAAATGTTTGATTAACTTGTACACAACATAAGAAGAATTTAAAGGGTAACTTTCCTCTGAATTTTTCAAATCCCTTTTTGAGTTTCTTCACAAAGTTTTCTTCTTCTTTATATGAATCATTGGAAGAAATTTTACTTGAATTTTTCTTATTTTCCTTTGTCTTCATTGAATATTTAAAAGTTTCTTTCCTCTTAGATGGGTTTTCTTTTCATTTTCCCATTTCATATGTAGTTAGAATTCCTTTCAACTCATCCATTATTTATTGGTCTAGGTTTTGTGATTATTCAATGGAATATAGCTTGGGATTGAATCTCATAGGAAGAGACCTAAGAACTTCCTATGGCAGTTATCAGAACTTTGAACCGAATGAAAGCCACGAGTGCCAGAACAGTCTTGCATTCCCATGCATGTGAACGATCTATGTCTACCACCTCCCAAAAAAATCTCTCCACATGTCTCTTTCTTGTGGATTCTGCTTGCATAGCCGATTCCTCTCCCATTACTGACGTGCACCACCTGACTATAGATTGAGCATTTTGAATAGTAGATATTGTAGATAATTTTAATTCCTCTCTTCGTAGGGCAGTTTTGACACATGCTCCGGCTCCATCATGCTCTCCTTTACCATGCCCAGTCTCAAAATAGTTCCACATATGTGGAACTTTGTAGTTTTTATGCAATGAACACAACCATTGAAATATGCGAGCATTTTTTAACTGACCAGCACATCCATAAGACCAAATCCAGTGTTGATCCATCTGTATGTTCATACCCTTCAAATGATCATAGAACATGATGAAGCAATGATGTACATAGTGGAAGTCATGGCACCTATCATCACTTATGTAGAAGTGATATTCCTTTAGGATTTATCTTTGCTCTTCACTACTGTTCGGGCCATTCCTATATGTGATATGCAACATCAAGGAAACCTGCTCAGAGTGATAATACTGACTTTGGATCTCATTTTGAGGTTGCAGAGTGTAGTTATCGGAAAAATCAACTATTGAAAGTATAGTTCCACGAGGAAATGAATCTCTACATATTCTAAACTTTTCATCCTTCCATCGTGCCAAGTGGACATGCTGAACATATTGACTAGTCTTTTCAATAAATTCCTTGACGAAGACACTAACTTGTACCTATTGACACAAAATGTTCTCAATATCAGGTTTTTTTGTAAGTAAGGAATGAAATGCAACTGTTATGAACATAGTTTTATAGATACATGCATGTACCTGAGATGTCAACAATTGCATTTTTTTGCTTTCTTTCCCTGGGACTATTTCATAGCTGATATATTTGAAACTTTTCATGTCTGTAACCATATTCCCAAATTCATTGTCTCTAGTCTCGTGCATACATTGGCTCAATAATGCCATTTCAGCACAGTTGGAGTAAGTTCCATCCAAACAGGATTTTTCATAGTAAGTTTGCCCCTCGGGCCTATTGCACATGATACTATGAATGAATTCTCTTGATGAGGTCGGTGGTATTGTCAAGGAGCAATCCTGCACTTGGTTAGTATGCAACACACGCCGAATGTACAAAAATGTTTCATAGTAATATTCATATTCTACATGGTATCTACAAAAACAAGTGTTACAAAGAGTATTTGTTCTAACATACCAAGGCTTACATTTCTCAAAAGATCTTTGCCCCAAATTCAATTGTCTATGTTCATTCCTAAATTTCTCGTATAGTTCTGTCTGTGTTA